>CM057821.1:13383408-13713408 GCA_030067965.1 Latrodectus elegans
TAAAAAACATTGAGATTGTTTCCAATAAACGGAAATTTTATTTCTAAATATAGAAAAATCTTTCATTTCTTCTAATTCAACAAGATTTATAACATTGGGTTGACTGTAATAGGTCTTTAATAGATTCATGTGATAAATGTACGACTTGGTTTTCTTATTTGTTGAAGAGAAACAATGTAGTTAGTATCAAAGATCTTAGATTCAATTGCTCCTGGGCCACGCCATTGTTAATAGCTAATTAACAGGAGAATGCGACAACAAAAGAACTTGGCTTTCTTCCTTAAATTCTAGTTTAACAATGTTCCTATAATAGCGAATTATTCGCTTTATTGACACTCTACCATTTTTTTTTACACTGCTAGATTTTGACATCGTTTCAGTCGATTGATAAAATTCAAAACATATACAACAACAGAATTTTGCTCTTCCTCAGACTGTAATCAATGTTCTTGGAGTTGGTTGGTTGGTGTTCTTAAAGTTTTTGAACTAATTCTGCATGGCTAAATTCGGTTGATTTCATGAATATAGCTCCTAAAGCAAGTAAAGCTGCATGAATATGCGGTTCCGGATATAGGGAAGTTTCCAAACATAGAACTCTTAAGAATTCGTCTTACAGTTTAGTGGTATTTTTCAACTGTGGGTTACTTTGTAAATGATATACAGAACTATGCACTACTTTTATTCCAAACCTCTCGAGAAATTCTGCAGTTAGAACGCTCATAAAATTTCTTGATCATGTTATTTTTCTTTAGGGATGCCTATTCGACTAAATATTTGAAGTAATGTATCAACCATTGATGCGTGTTCTTGTTTCAAGAAACAGGAAATTTGAATGCAGTTTGTAGATTCCGAAACACCATATCTAATGGGTTTTTTTTTTTCATCAGAAGTAGCGCAATACTGCAATATTTCTTAGATTCCAAGGACAGGAATTAATCTGTCAACAGGAATGCTATATTCTTATTCCAAGTGTTGGATTTAACCGCCTTCCTTCTATTTCATGAATTGAACACATAAATGGCAAAACCTATTTTCTCACCAAAATGACTAGTTCCTTGTTCCAAGGGTTGGAATTAAACAAAACTGTAAACTTTCTTTACTCACCAAGATAGTGGAAAACTGTTCTTTTGATTTCAAGGGTTGGACTCTAAATCATAAACAAATATAAATATTGCAAGTTTAGATTTGAGAGCAAATATATCTGCATATAGTTAAATTTTGTTAAATATTCACATTCATTTCATATATATAGAAGTGAAAATTGACGATCACTTAAAGGTAAAAAAGAAACAAAAATGCAACTAAGCCATTCTTCACATATGAATCGGTAATTGATAATTTCGTTAATAATTTAACTGAATTTTTTTGATAGATTATTAATTTATATTTAATATCAGTAAACTAATTTTTACTTCTTGCTTATTATGTAATGTTTTTATATCTTACCTATTTTTATAGGATGCTATTTTTACGCAAACTTTGAAATAAACTCATTTTATAACTATGCGTGCTTTGGTTGTCATTTTAAAAATGTGTATAGAAAATTAATAACTATTTCAACAATTTAATTTTTTGGTAAATGTAATTTCTCATTAACTATTTAGTTTAAAAAATTATGACTTAATCATTTGATTCTGTTTATTGCATCGATAAATTGTTTTAATTCCTATAAACTGGTACGTGTTGCTTGTGTGTACTCTACTCCAAAATATGATTCTGTTGGAAAAGTGGAGCAGCGCACCCCATAATGTCAGTCTAGCTAGCACAAGACAAGAATTGTTTTAATTTTAAAAAGTAATTCTGGCTCGCGATCTAATATTTGTTTACACTATTGCTTTCATTTAATCATTTAGAGTAAAAATGCTGTAACATTTTTAAGGATCTCTAACTTACGAACATTCAAGGTTTTACGAACTTGTGGCTGATCCCTGACAGAGTATATTAACGTAAAGGTTATTTTAGATTCCTTTTACGAACTAAATCTTTGAAAAACTTTTTTTATGGATTCACTCTCAAGAGTTTTATTTGATTTACTTTTTTATCATCTGATCTTTTATGTTTCCTTTGTTATAACTGAGATTCTGAGTGCGCCCCTTTATTACTATTCTCATTGATTTAAAATATCCATCACACCAGGTAATGTTTTATCCACGTCACTTCGTATTGAGGTGGCGTCTTGAATCCAACTTGCCGAGTTTCTTGCTTGTCCTCAAATCACATTCTTCGAGCGGCAGCAAACAAGGCGAAGTTCACTTTCAAATTTCTGAGAAAGCTATGGAAGCTCATTTTGTTTATAAAAGGATTTCTTATAGTAGGACCAAAGCATCGGTATGAGGGAGCCATTCTCAATTGATTCAAGCCATTAATAAGTTGACAATAGCGCCGCAGAAAAAAGCAAAAGGAAAAAGACTTGATAAAACATTCACTTTATGGTTAGTTTAAATCGCCATGGACGAAAATTAAAATTTTGAAACTTTCATTAATTGATAGACTTTTAAATTGATAATTGCAATATTCATTTTCTTATTTAACGGTAGAGAAACTTGAGTCAGCGTCATTATTGGAGAGTATCTGAATTGTGGTTAACTAACTGCTACTTTATTAATTAATCAGTGTACTGAATAATAATAATAATTTCGATTGTAAAATCGAAGTAGTTTTAAGATTGAACATATTTGACAATTTTACGAATTTTCCATTTTACTGCTTCCTCCATATTCGTAAAACCGAGCGAGTATTTGATTTAATTCTTAATTAATTTGTATAAGTAATTTATTTTGCCAAATATTGATTAGTTAAGTTACGCCCTTCAAAATTGTATATTAATGTAACTTCTAATATTTTAGTAATTAACTGATAAATTTATAGGAATTATTAAAATACTTAAAAGTTTTGTGTATTAAAAGACATTAACTTAGTCAATTTTTTAAACACTTGTTTTTATTGCAGATCGTTTGTTAATTTTTTATATTCCTGGTAATCGTCAAAATTGGTGGTCATTTTTAGTTGGTATTATTTCTGTTGTTTTCAGAGGATTATTATTATTTTTTTACAGTAAACCTAAATTATTAACCATTTTGTGTGGGTAGACAGGTTTTTCTTCTATTTTATTTTTCCTATTTTTTGTTACTTTTCGAAATCTATTTTGATTAAACGATTATTCATTTTAAATGCCAGAGTTTCTTTAAAATACAATTTTTTATGTAACATGCAAAGTTTCGCATTGCAAAACTTAAGGCAATTTTAATTATTTTTATGGAGATAATAATAGGGGGTTAGGTTTTAAAATGCAATCTTATTAACTAACGATTATTTAATGTTTTTTTTTAAAATTGCTGTTTTTCATATTTCATGCTGTAACATATCAGAAGTGCTGTTTCAAGAGATTGATCGAATGATTATGATATCAAATTTTTTCGCAATACAGCCCACAACAAATGGCGTTTTTTATAATGTTGATATTGTACGTGTGTCAATCGGATCGCAGATCAGTCACACATATATATTTAAAAAAAAACATCTTATAGTCTCGATTTTTTCAACAACTTTTTCAACATTATCCTCTTAGTCGTTTAAATAGCGAAGAAGATGAGGAGGAAATGGTGACCTGATGTGTTTTCAAGACGCAATTTCCTCACTCCCTCTGCTGAGGAGAGCTATGTATAATCTCAAATGTTGTATTTTAAATTTCTTCCATTAATGTAGTGTGGAACTTAAGTGAAGCTTTGCTACCTTAGATACCTACATCATCACTTTGACTGGGCAATAAATATTTAATCCAGAATTCTTGATTTTATTTTTGCTTGCGATCGAAATCAGTAACCATAAAATTGTTGGTTGTTTCTTTCGTTACAATTAAGACCCTGAGCACGCCACTTTATTGCGATTCTCATTGGCTTAAAATACCCATGGCGTCAAATAATATTTCACCTACGTCACGCATCGTATAGAAAAGGCGTTTTAATCCGACTTTTCGTCAAATCTGCTACGTGGTTTCAAATCGCATTCTTTGACAGGCAGCAAACAAGGCGAAGATCACCATCTAATGTCTAAGAATAGTGTTGAAGTTCATTTTGTTAATGAAACGATTTCTTATATAAATAACAAAGCATCGACTTGAGAAGCCGTTTTCTCTAAATTCAAGTCATTAGCTCATGGACAATAGAACAGCAGAAAAAGCAAAATGAAAAAGACTTGACAAAACATTAACTTTATGGTTTGTCCAAATTAGTAAGGACGATTTAAATTCTGAAAAAAAATTATTAATTATAATAATTTTAAAATAATAATTGCAATATTTGTAAGCAATCTCTTTTAAATCTTAAGATTATTGCCTTGCTTATGCCAACATTACAATGTTTCTTTTAATTATTGCTTAAATAACAAAGAGCAGATTTGTAAACCATTTACTCAAAAAGCTCATTGAATTTCTTAAAATTTCTAACTTGATTTTTTATTTCATGTAAATAAAGGGAAGTTTGATAAATAGCTCTAATAATAGTTCCGGATTTTCTAACTATGAACTGCGCAGTTGTGACTTTACGATTGTAATAATTGTTTATAAACCTGGCAACAGCTTTAAGCTATCGAAAACAGTTCAGTGAGCTGGTTCAGTAATTAATCTCGCTTTCCGGTGATTGTTTCTCGCTTTGTTACACTAACATTGATTGAACCGGAATTTACAGTTTATAGAAAACTTCGAATGGCTGTATATTCGAATCACTGGGTTGTTGAACTGAACACCAGAGTTTTCATTTTGCTTGAAATGGTAATGTATAGCAAAAATAGAATCCAGCTATTAATATCTGGAATCGATATTTATAAAAGGATTGACTTATTTTTTTATATATGTGCTTCTTAAGCTGTCCGAACCCTTCCATTGCACTTAAAGTTTTAACCAGAAAATATCAGAAATATATTTCTTGGCGCAGCATGTCCAATTTTGGACCTTGCGCCATAAAACCTAACCAGCCAGCACTTAGAGATTTTAAAGATACCACATGCAGATAATTTTTGTCGTACTACAATGTGTAATGGTTAATTGAATTTGATATAAGATATTATACAAGTACTTCTGTACACATAATTCCCAAATTAGCAGAAGTATACTGTTCCCATTTGTTATTAATAAATACAATAATAAATATTATTGAGCTCTCGGGGATTTTTAAGATCTGTTTTCAGAGCCAGAATCCATTATTAAAGGAGATTAGAATATTCATAGTCCCCAATAATCATATAAAAATTAAGATGTATTCCTTAATTTTTCATCAAGAATAAACAGTATAAGCAAAATGATATCAATTTTGCCGTTAGTAATGCCATCAGACAAAGCTAAGTTCTTGAACCACATGAACTTAATATACCTGCATTGTTTCATCTAGACAGTTGGCAGCACGTTGATTCTCTTCTACAAATGTACTACAATTCTGCTTTGTACAAATGTACTACACTGTCTACTAGTAAGTATTTGGATGCCTGTGTTAGGAAAGAAAAATTAACTTTATTCAAAATCAATATTTGGTAGACTCCACGAGAAGCAAATACCTCCGGGTATACTTTCCACAAGTCTTTGTATTACAGCTAGTAGTATTGTCTTCCACTCGGCTTGGGCCGAGCTGGCAACCGAATGGTTAGCGCTCTTGTCTTCGGTTCAACAGTTCGTGGGTTCGAATCCCACCTTGGGCATGGATACTTTTAGTGCACATTGTCATTTAAAATGATGCAATAGACGTCAGAGTTGAATTTACAATGAATTACCAAGAGCTCCAGTCCATACCAGGAGAAACATGTGTACCCATAATTCCACCTCCGCCAAACTTGACTGTTGGTATGATGCATTCTGGCAGGAGACGCTCTCCAAGCAGACGTCAGACCCTGCCATCCTAATGGTGAACCTTGATTCATCATTCCAAAGAATCCGTTTCCACTGATCTACGGTCCAATTTCAATGTGCTTTGCTCCACATTAATCGAGCAGCGTGGTTGGAATTTGTGATCAAAGGCTTATGAGCATAAGTACGACCATGAAAACCAAGCAGATGTGCTTCCTTACGGATGGTATTCATTAAAGCAATACTCCCGGATTCCTGTTAAAACTAATCGCGGATGAGGGCCATCGGTTGGGTGCGGTTCTTCCAAATTTCTCTTTACAGCACTCGTCGGTCTGCCGACTCTGTCACATTCCGACAATTGCCGCTCACCTTCCACTTCTTAACCAAAATCGACAGTGGCTTATGTTATTATTTCGATCGCTAGATATGTCCCTTAAGGATAGGCCACATTTGTGATCGAACTGCGCGACATCTTGCATACGACTAATGCCGATGCTCTTTCCTACACGATATATACTGGCTGAGGCTGTGACGTACCTGATGTCGTCATTTGCCTAGATGTCCAATTACTTATTGGTTAACAGTGTACTATTCTGCTTTGTACAAACGTGAACTCAAACCGTGGAAGATTTCTATACAGGATCCAGACTCATAGCTAAACTGGCGGCCGAATGATCAGTGCTCTTAAAATTTAAGTCGTGGATTTGCATTGCACTTAATAGACATGTTCATTGTGTTCGGAATCCGCTTTAAACTTCAGGACAAGGTCTAATTTGCTTTCCGACACATGTAACTGCAAGAGAGGTGCGAGCAAATTGGTAAAATGTTTTTTTTTCTGATGAATTTCGCTTGCATTTGCAATAACATTTGAGCAGCTTTTGCGGTACATGCTTTGCCCATGACAGCCAAACTGCTGGAGTGAGTTATCGTTTTATTCGATAAACAGCCAGAAATAATTTTTTTCCAATGGCAGATTGTAGACAGTTTCAACTGCAACATAGTCTATTAATCTATTGTTCCCCGATACCCAAGGAACCGGCCAGAAACAGCGACCTCTTAGCCGCCGAGGCGTTGCCCCGGGTGCACCACAGGGGGTGGGCCACCATAGCACCCTCACACATGCCATAGGGACCCGTTTATAGGGTAGGCATCATTCATACTTCATTCACACACACAAGGAAAGGACAAAGACAGGATAGAGAGAGAGAGAGAGAGAGAGAGAGAGAGACAGTACATCCATGCCTGAACCGGGATTCGAACACAGAATATTCCTATCCGTAGTCAGGCACGCTGACCACTAGACAAGATGGCCGGCAGAGCCAGAAATATAATCTTAGATATTATTTGATATTATAGACAATACTGCTGCTGCGAATTATGGGTAATGTTTATGTAAAATGGTTGAAATGCTGGAGATCAAACTATTTTTTTCCCAACATATTCCAGCAACTATTTTTAATAGGAAAATTGACTTACATTTGTAATAATCAGAGATTTCTTTTTGCGGGACAATCACAGCTTCTTCCTTAGATTGCTTATTCACCAGATATGTCATTTATTGAATATTATGTGATTTCGTCAGTCTGAATTTTGATTGTGTTTGTATGAACATTGAAAAGCGTATGAACAATGTGACACACTCTTACTCTGGCAGACATGGAAAATTTATATGAATCAGAGTCCAGTCATATCTGCAATTACATACATGAAATGCTGATTAATTTGACAATATTTTTTGCATTGAAAATCTAATCCTGTAGTATCGAAAAATTTGTTGTTGCAGTTTTTTTTTAAAATAGTATTTTTTACGGTGAATGTATTGGGCGACTTTTATAAAGTTTGATTAAAAAAACTTTTTTTTTTTAAGTGAAATTTTCAAGGAATTGAGTGGTATGAAAATTTTGATCTATACACAAAGTTTTCTTTTTGGTTGACTTGACATCTGATTAGTTTTTTTCTATGCCTATCGTTTATCGAATATAATAGGTATCATAGTTAATTATTTAATTGATATTTCAAATGGCTTGACGATAACTTTGTTTTATATAATTGAAATATTTAAATCGGAAATAATGCAAGATCTGACAACTTCTTTGTTTGGTATACCGTTACATAGAAAACACTAAAATGATCTTATCCTGTTTATGAAGTTAAAAAAAAAAATGATTGAAAGGTAATATTAGAGCACTAAACTTCAGATTTGCATATTTTTGTAGCTTATAAATCGCTGAGACTTGACTTGTACATATAAGTTTTTTTCGTGTCATACGTGTATAAGTTTTATTCCTTGAAACAAATTCTTGAAGGAACAGAAAAATTAAGGATTGCATGCTAAAAATTATTTTGAACGAAGATCGCATTAAGTTTGTATAAATTTAAGATTTATTTATTTATTGCTAGTGAGGAAACAAATTCTACTAAAAATAATTATTTCAAACGTGTGCACCAGAAAATAAAACTTCAGTCTTTTTGATTGCGGAATAATTTTAAAGTACCGATAAAAGTTATTAATTTAGCATTCAAACTTTTTTCAAAATGTAAATAGGACATTTTCTGTTATAAATATGAAAGAATAATTTTAAAAGCAGTGGGTATAAATCGGATACTTTAAATTTCTCTGAAGAAAACTGGTAAAGGTTCGACTTGCATAAGTACCACAATATTGACTTCTTTTTCCTTTAAATTTTATAGTTTTACTTTTCGTGTAAAATAATCAATTGATTAATTTTGTCATAATTCTGATACTCATTGTCAATTCAAAGTTGATGAACATAGTTAAATAATTTTTTACGCCCACCAATGTCTTTTTGGGCATAAGGCATCTTGCAGTCCGGTATAATTTAGACTTGCAGGAGGAAGGACTCCAAGGTTGTCTGGAGAGCGAGCATATAGAAGGGAGGGGCAACGAAAAAATATTCCCCAGTTATTTGCATGATATCAGAGAGGAGAGTCGGACAGACCAGTTTTGAATTAATGGGCCTACAGGCAATCATATCTGGTGATAATTCTAAAACACTACTCCTACCATCCTGGGAAGGAAAGAAAGTTGAATGCGTCTGTTTGTCGAGTAGGCTGATCCAAGGTTTACCATCAGCTAACCCTGTAAGGGTGTAAATTCTTTTTGTGTCGAATTTTGTCCCTGAGAAGTCATTTGGCATTTCGAAGAGTTATCTGGAGACATGGAGGCTGGGGCGTCCCATGCCCCTTTGGCCAACTTCATAAATGGCAGTGAACAAGACGTAATAAACTGATGTATATGGCTAATAGGACATATATATGAATTTGCATCCTTTAGGAAAGAAAAATGTGAGAAATATGAATCTGCAATAGTTCTTTATTCTGCCTGAACACAGGTCAGTGATACAGTAATTAAAAATTTTAATGTGACTTTTCGTCTTTTTCTTCTGTAAGGGAATCTTACATCTTACGGATCAACTTTATCGACTACAAGAATTAGAATAGAAAAAAACACCAAAAAATTTGGTGTTTCTTGTAGTCGAAGTCGATTACAAGAAACATCAAATTTTGAATAGAAAGAAAAAAACAAACAAACAAAGAAACAAAGAAAGTAGGAAAGAAACAAACAAACATTTAAAGAATATTTAATTTACTTTTATTAACTCTTTTTTAATATAAATTTTAAATTGGATATCAAATTTGAACCAAAAGATATTTGGGAGTGATCTTTAATTGACAGAAAGTTTGTCGCCAACATAATAATGAAAATATCTTTATCGATAAATTTGATAACTTTTGTTGTAAAACGGTACATTAAGTTGTTCCCTCAAATCGATGAATTAAAATATTTTGAATGATGTTTTTAAATTTTTTTCTTAAATTTTGCTTTTCTGATTGAAACGTTCTTGAACAATTAATGAAGGATATATTTTAGCTATCTGCACTATGCTTACATTAAAATTTCCTCTTATTTTTAAGGATTTCCTCTCCTCTTTAAAGATTAGCTGAATATTTACTGATTATAGAAAGTGGTAGTAACTGTTGAGACCATGAAAGTTTAATTGAAATTCTTCAAGTCTACTTTTATTTGACTTTATTTTAAAATTCTTCGCAACATATAGGTATGTTCAAATACTTTATTAACTTCTTTCTTTATTAAAAGTGATACAAATATCATGATTTCTTTTTAAACTTCTACCAAAATATTTAAAGTTTAAAGTCAAATGAAAGTCATACGTGGGGAGAACATTTAAATTCTTATACATTTATCACTATTTTGTTTTATCAATACATATTAAACTGTTTGTCTCCAATGAATAGGAAAGTGGAATTGGTTGTTTTGCTCAGCGATCATTTTTGCAGTGTCAGAGTTATTGTGTGGTTACTTCAGTGAGATTGAGTTTGTTCATCGCTCAATTTTAATTTTTTTCTTAAGATTGGTAATTAGACTGGGATTCACTGTTTAAACGGATTCCAAATCACTATAAAGGTCCATGCTCAATATGAGATTCGAATCCATGAATTATTGAACCGAATACCAGAATGCCTAGCCCTGCGTCTTAGCTCTTCTGTTGGCTATGTTAAGAAGCTAAGTAAAGAAGTAAACTGAAAAATTTAGCATTTTAAAGATCTTAAAGAAATTACTTTCATTTTATTCTCGCTAAGTAAAATGTGAATTTTTTAAAAATTTGGTTCCTTTATGCAAAGAAAAGCTATTTTTGTAAATCTATTAAATACTGATTGTTTTTTACATATGTTCTTAAATTTACATTATATTTTTTTTAACATTATTATTCTTTTGTAGTTTTTGTTAACGTGATAAATAAGCAAATTGCACCACTCGCAAAATATAAAGTTTCTTAAGTATTCTTATGAAAACCTGATAATAAAAAATTAATTTACCCCATTTTGAATAGAAAACTTTATGAACGAAGTTTCAGTCTTAAATGATTTCAGTCATAAAAATGAAAAATATAAATTGTATCAATCGAAATATGCAGGATTTGTAAATATATTTTGTGGTGGATTATTATTATAAATTCAGTTGAGTTTAAAGCTACACTCACCCATCATCAGTTTTAGGATATATACGATATCAGTTTTAGGCTTTCACGAGAAGAAATGAAACTAAATTTCCATTGTGGACAGAATTTCAAACTGTATGCATTAAGTTAGTTTTTATTGAATATAAAGATTTTGTTCTGAAGAATGATGTTTTACTTTACTTTCAATACGAATGTTGTTAAAGTAATATTGCTAAATAGCACGGTATTGCATGAAGTCTACAAAAATTGTATTAATTGAATTCATAAAAAAAAATTTCATACTGAAATTCATATTAATGCAAATTTATAAGCATTACTTGTATTAAAATATCTTAGACGTATTTGAAGTACTTAGTTTTTGGGAAAACATTACGCATTGTACGTTAACGTCATTTCTAATAATTTGGCGCCTTGTCGATCATTTGCCGAAATTTTTGCCGGTTTGGTGAACTTTGACAAGATGCTTGGCGAAAAATAGATATTTTCGGAAAAAACCATCATTTAATCCTTTGGAACATTATTATAAGCGAGATGGCCAAGAAACATCCAGGAACTTGGCGAAGCTCTTAAATTTTCAAAGCCAAGTCAGTTAAAAATATCACCGCCTTGCATAGAAGAATTAGGACGATTATTTTTGAATGCGAGTATAGTGCATATGGAAGCTGCTGTCTGTCTGAAAATATTCGAGATTTATGTGATTGGAAGATGTTTTTTGCTATAATAGCTGAATTGGAACTGTGTAGTTGAGTTATATAATATAGCTGAAATATTCTGTAAATTGAAGTTGCTACGAATAAAATCTTGTGCTTTAATGGATTGTTTTATTGATTTTTTGTCAATACGAACCCTGAAGTGTGCGGTACAGTGTCAATAGTTATTTGAGAAAACTGGATAATGTAACATCTGTTTCATATGATAGTCTGTTTCATATGATTGTCAACTTTCAAAAGGTTATTAATCGTTGTTTTATAACACGTATAGTTCAATTGAAACTTTTTTAAAAGGTCATTCCAAATTCTTATCAGTCTAAATAAATTTAGAACTCTAAATTTATTTGAACTTTTATTAGTTTTAGTGGTACAATGATGTTTTTCTATGTTTTCCCTCTTGCTAAAAATTTGTTTAGCTTGATAAGATACGCTATCTGCAATATTTTCTACTTATTTAATTTTCAATACTTCTGCTTCCATTCTGTTGGAAGAAGGGAATGTTTTTCTATTGCTGAGGCAATTTTCATCATAATGCAAATAATTTATTGCATTATGTGGCACATTTAGTATAAATCAGGGATGACGAACCTTTTTTTTATGTCTGTGCCACAAAGTCATAAAAATTCTTTTATAAATAGGTAACGTGCCACAATAAAATTTCATTCAAAATGTTAACATGGTGAAACTATACCCAAATATAATTAAATAAACAAATAAAAGCAATTCTTCTTTAAACAATTTTTTTATGAATCAATGTTTTACAAAAGGCAATATGATAGAAAAAAGAGAAAAAAGTCACGTTAAAAACAATTGTTTTTAATGGGATTTTTGTTGTTGCACACAAGATGATAAAGATTTAATATCTAGTTCATATTTAGTTAATTTCAACAGTACGCATGCAGAGTTCGACTCATCCGTCATTCTATTCCTATATTTATTTTTTAAAAAATTTAATTCTGAAAATAATAATTCACATGCTCTCTTTGCTTTTGTTAATATTTTTAAACAATTAAACGTGTCAGGAATTGAATTCTATGTATTCAGAATTTTTATCTTCTGAAATTTTATTTATTTTATCCAATAATTGATTACTTTCAATAATTTCTAAATCATTTCTTATATCAACAAAATTTTTGTGCCATATGGTATTTGACTAAAAATTCAACTAATTCCACTTCTAATTCATTAAAATTTAACCACTTAAGGACTTTTAATTTTTTAAATGGTATTGTATCGGGAAATAAAATAAATTTTAAAGTTTCTTCAAATTCTTTTAACTGCGTAAATCTTGTCCAAAATTTCTAAATCAGTGGATTGAAGATTTCCTCATTGTGCTAGTCATAATAAGGAATTAAAAAAAAATTTTTTTAATGTTGTTATAAATTAATTAATTTATTTGGCATTCGTTTGCAAGAACATATTTCGTCACACATATTAAAGTACAAAAATATTACCAACACAAGAAAATAATAAATATATTAATTTAAGTTAATTTTAATAATAATTTGTATATTTTACACTAATTTAATGATAAAATAATTTCTCATAATATATTTTATTGTCCACAAATAGCAAAATAAATTATAAGTTTAGTCACTTTTAATACCTTAAGGTTGTTACAGGTTAAAACTTCTGTCGTGATGTTATGTGTTCTTGCAAACGAATGCAGAATATGAAATATGAAAAAATATTTACGTAAAACTAACACTATATCTATTTACAATAAACGGTTATATTTTTTAACATGTCACTGAAACTGACGGCAACTACATGCATTAACATTAGAAGGCGAAACTGGATACGCAGAAAATTTTTTTATCTAATGAGAATCTTTATATACTTCCAGAGAATTCATGCAATAATTTGATTATGAAATGTATAATTTGACGGTTTTAGTTAACATACTAAGACAGGTAGGTATTCAGTACTACAAGTTTATATCATAAAATATAAATTAATCGTAGATTAATTATTTTTTATTCATTTCTGTCAAAAAAGATAACTTATAAAAAATGTTTTTGTGGTTGCCATCAAAATTTTCAAGCGTGCCATTGTTTCGCCATTCCTGAGCAAGATGAATTGAAATAATTATTTCAGTATAACACGTTTTTACAATGTTAAATTTTGCAGGACATTCATTGAATAACGTTGTTAAATTATATTAAAAATATAAAGCGAAATAATTGTTTGAGAACTAATTGTACTGTAAATTTGTTTCGGTATGAAATATTTTTCTGAAATATAAATTTCTCATATGTGATATATTTTGTGTTTGTGTGCTTCAATTAGAATTTAAATACATTGTTTAAATATTACATGTATGACTGTCAACGAAACGTTAATTGTATTTTTTTTCCTTAATCTTCAAAGTCTAGCAGTCATTAACGGAAATTGTTGCAAGCAAAAATAGGTTCTTTTGTGTTCTAATGTGATTTTTATGTAAGTATCTAATCTAGTTGTGACTGATGTGAAATTAATTCTTCCAAAACCTTTGGGTATTAACCTACTGGTCCATGTGAAACCAAGAGCATATTTAATCTATTAGATTGGGGAAAAATGTTCGTAGCGTTTTTACCGAAGACTTTTAGTGAAACAAAAAACAATAATTATATCAATAAGTTAATCATTTATATATTCGCCTTTGCTATTTACTACCTCTTCCCACCTGTCGACCCATTTGTTGATGCCGTCCCGCCAAAAATCGCCTGGTCTGATGTCAAAGAAGTTGATGAGCTAGTTTTTAAAGGCCTTTTTGTTATCGAAAGTAATGCCCTTCATATGATTTGACAAGGAGCGGAAAAGATGGTAATCGGTCGGTGCAAGGTCCGGAGAATAGGGCGTATGCTGAAGGACCTCCCATTCGAGCTCTTGGCTTTGTCTACTTGTGCAACATAGGGCCTGGCGTTGTCGTGAAAGAATATGGTTTGACCATGTAGATCATGTGTTTTCAGTTGAATTGCCTCATTCACGTGGTGTAGCTGGGCAATGTAGAGCTCTTTGTTGACTGTGGCATTCTTTTCGAGCATTCCACCAAGAGGTCCTTAAAAAATGACTCAACAACTGCTTTGACACCAGACCAGGCGATTTTTGGCGGAACGGCATCAACAAATGGGCCGAGAGGAGGGAAGAGGTTGTAAACAACGGCGAATATATAATTGGTTAACTTAGGGATATAATTGTTTTTTTCTTAAATAAAAGAGTGTGTTTGGGGAATAAGTTCGTATCGCTTTTACCAAACTAATATATACCAGGAACGGCCAAGCTCCTTAATAGTGCGAGCTATTTTTCAAAAATTGAAATTTTTTCGCGAGACGCAATTAAGCAGGTATTTAAAAGGTGTGCATAAAAGGGGTATTAATTTTTTTTTACAAAAATTAAATTTATTGAAAACAGAAATAAAAATACAAAATACGTGTATTAGATTTAAATGTAAAAAAATTTATTTCATTTGATAATACTTTAAAATTTGGTGTATAATGGGTGATAGTACTTATAAGATATTGTTTGAGATGATGGCTACTTATTACTGATAAATGTTTGGATTTCACGAATTTTAAAGTGGAAGAAAATAATTTACATAAGTACATTCCGAATATTGAAATAATTCGACAAGCAGCTTTTTTTAATTCAGGATACTTTGGTGCAAATTTCCAAAATTCAGCTATCTGCGTCGACTTACGATTTTAATTGTAGAACTTTAACTTCTTACACTTCTATTAGTTCTATTTCTCCAGACGCATTTTCGGTCATAATTAAAATTGAAATGGAAAACTCACCTTAATTATGTTAATTTCAAATGGATTCGGAAAAAAAAGAGACGATTTAAAATATTTCATGTCTTAAAATCTATTTTGGAATTCCGTCAATATTCCTTCTAGCTTTTTTTTTATATACTCGTTGAGTTTTTCTTGTTTATATTGGAAAAAAAAATTAATTCGAGGAAAAATGACAAAATGTTTTATTTTTAATCTCTTTTTGAAAAAGTTGTAATTTAGTTTTCAAACTAAATGTATACTATAAGAGTTCAAATATTATTTTATTTTCCCCATGCAATTGTAAATTCAGTGTTTGCAAATGTTCCATGACGTCTATGAAAAACATTAAATCTTGTAACCAATCGTCATTGTCTAATTCTGAGTAGGCTATTTCCTTTTCTTTAGAGATGCAGTTATCGGAACAAACAAATCAACAAATCGATTTAATACATTGTAATGATCGATTTAATATGTTGTAATGATCGATTTAATATGTTGTAATAATCGATTTAATATGCTGCAGTAATCGATTTAATATGTTGTAATAATCGATTTAGTACGTTGTAATAATCGATTTAGTAAGTTGTAATAATCGATTTAATACGCGTTGTAATTGTAGATAACCATCTAGCTACGCAAGCGAAATTAATATCATTTAGAAGTTTATCCTTTAATTCTTCAAGTAAATTTTTGAATTGTCTATTATTTTTTGCATTGGTGCGAATGTCATTTACAATGTGTAACACTGTTTCCATTACATTAGATTATTTTAAATATTTTATAACGAGTTGTCGGTGAATTATGCAGTGAATCGGTATGAATTGTGGAATTTGTGAATCTCTTAAAAGCCCAAAACTGATGCAGCATTTCCGGAGTTCCATCAATTGCAATGCTTACAAGTTTATTAAGAGGCACATAAGTTTTCACAATGGAATCTAATGCGTTTTTTAAATCGACTCCGCGGATTTTCTCATGAAGTGCTACTTAATCTAATATTTCTTCTGTAACAACGAAGTTAGGTGAAACAGAATGTATGAAAACTGCCAATTGCGGAAGATATGTGATATTTGTCGATTCTTCAAGGTCTAAGCTGAATACAATACAGTTCTTCAAATCATATTTTAAATAATATTCTACTGATGTATTAATAGCAGCTTTGGATCGTTCGGTTGTGTATCTCGAGATGGGAATTTTGCCAAACAGTTTTGTGCAATTCTGCATTATTTGGATTTTCCAAGTTTTTTTAATGAATCGATCCTCTCCATATCGGCGTTTTGCATGAGCAGTGATAAAGACAATAACAAAACTGGCTTCATCCGCATTATTAACTTGAATGTTGAGGGTCAATAAAATTGACTGTTTATTTAAATTTGATTTTAAAGAAGCAAGTTGTTTATCTGATCTTAATTTGGAATGTGGTGGATATTGATTAGAAAACTGAAGATGATTGTTTCCCTAATGTTGTCGTAAATTGCTAAATTTATAATTTTTGAATGTATAATTACAAGTAACACATAATGCTTTTCAGTTATTGTCAATAAAAAAAGAAATTCTCCACCCACTCATTATTAAAACTTCTGTTTTTTTACTCGTATTTTCTTTTATTTTCGTTCTCTGTTGTCATATTTTTAAAAAAAACTGAAAATGAAAAAAGAAATTTAGGAAATACAAGTTTTGCGTTAATAAAACAATAACACATGTTACATACTACGAAACACATTATAGTTAACGTACCAAAAATTAAAGATAAGAAATTATATCCGAAGCAAGAGTGATGTAAATTGTTTATCCCAGAGTACAATATCAATTGTCCGTTGCAATAAAAGTTTACAAATTCAAAATGGGTGTAGAGTTGGTCGATTACGGATGATTAAGCGACTGTTTATGTTCTTTTCTACAGTTTTTGATGAGTCATATTATTCTTAACTTGGACAGCAATGAAATTTGCTACAACGCTGCACTTAATCTTTCATATTTGTTATCAGTAATTAAAAAACATGATGAAATGCATACGATAATAATTTTTTTTAAATAAAATGACAAAAAAATGAAAAGGAAATTCGGGTATCGAGAGCCACAAATAATTCTTTTAAGAGCTGATAATTGGTTACCCCTGCTATATACAAAGGAATGTTTTTAATATGTATTTTTTATTTTCAAGATACGTTTTAAGAAATTATTTTTAGTCAGTGTGTGAAAATTATTCTTAATCTATTATAACCATTTTTACTGTTTTAATTGTATAACTTAGAAAAGAATATTATGTAGAAATATTAAAGCTCATATGTTAATTTTCTAATCGAAATAAAGTTTTTTTCTTTACACTTTTCAAATTAAAATTCGATTACTTTAAAAATTACTTTAAAATCAAGCATAATTTTCAAATTAAAAAAAAAAAAATTTAGGTTTCAAAAGTGTGTAATCTTGTAATAAAATTTGATATTATTTACGCAAACTTTGAATGATTAGTTGATTTAAATTAAATGTAGTGCAACAGTTTTTTTTTTTTTGAAAGTTTTTAAATATCTTGCCATAAAAATTACACAGTAGGAAAAATACTTTGAAATAACCCGGTTTGAATAAAATAATACTTAGCGCATAACTTCTTCTTTATCTCACTTTTAAATTTCTGGTAAAATAAAAATCAGATTCGCGCGCAAAGAAAATGTGTAATTACTATAAATATTTTAAGATTTTCTGAAGCAAATTTACACGAATTGCAGGAAATTGGGAAGTACAATTATAATTTCGATAAATCTTCTAGCTTGTATCTGTTTATTCAAAATTTTATCATCCAAATTTTAGAAAGCTTAATTTTGTTACTTGAATACTAATGCCTATAGAAATTGTTTTAACTGCATAAATATATTAAACTTTTAAAAAAATGATGGATTAAATAAAATTTCTAATTTTTTTTCCTTACAGAATATTTTTTGCTGTGTACTTCATTTGATTTTCTGATGGAATTAGGTACGTCAAATTTAATTGTTGATTTATTAAAACTAAATGCATTATATAAGTATATTAGTTAATTTAGGCGTGCATTAAATGATATAATTATTAAAAACATGTTATATTTAATTTTTAAAATACTATTTTTTCCATTTACTATAGATATTTTGATTTGATATCGTTTTTATATGAATAGTTGTGAAATTTTAATGAGAAACTTAATAGTTAAGTCTCATCTTTATAAAGTTCTAGGAAATAGTTTTAATTATTAGGATATTTTTAAATCCTATACTGCTTAATTACATATTTCGCCCTTGGAATAGGAATTCTGCTGTACTTTATGCTTCTCTTCAGTTAATTTCAAACATATGTTAACGTAAAATTCTTTAAATACCTCAGTTTAATCGACTCTGCTTTCATTTTCATTGGTATGAATATTCGGTTGAAATGAAACAGTTTTTACAGTTAGATGGCGTTATAAAAAAACCAAGATAACTTTTTTATACCAATATAATGAATACCGAAAGAAAAATTAATTTGAAAATTTAACTGTAATTATTTGCAAAAATTTAAATCCCATTTATCAAATTTATCTATTTTTAAATATAAAATTTAAATTAAAAAAAAAGCCATATTGAGTATCAGAGATCGGTAGGTATTTTGTGAAGCAAAATCTATAAAAATTACTATTTTGGGAAGTTTTATCAATTAAAAGTGATTTAGCAAATTATACGCAAAGGCAATCATATGAGGAGGCATGCTCATGAAGCCTTAATGTTGTGAGATACTTAACTGGACATTCAGTTCAAGTTGATGAATTATATTGCGTTATTATGAAAAAAAAATAAAGCTCTGATGTTTATAATTGACATATTTTTATCGCCAAATTGAATTACTTTATAATTATTATTTTTAACAGTTGTTTTGTAATATTACTCTAACCTCGCGATATTAAAATTTAATTGTGAAAGATTCATTATTAGTTAAAATTCTAAGTTTGTACATATTTCACTATCAATTCTGACGGTGATAATTTTATATAAAATGTTTATTTATAAAAAGAAATGTTTGAGTCTCATTCTCAGTAATTTACGATACAGGTCATTAAAATTGCTATCAAAATTGATCTGGTTGCCGAAAGGTTAGGCTTTCGGTTCAAACAGTACGTTTTTTCGATTTCAATCCCTGGCTAGGGTTCTTGTGGTGCAAAAACCACTTTAAATTTTAGGTTCTGTTATAATGTGGAATTTGTGCAAAAAATGACCTTTGAAAAAATCAGTGCAACCTAAAAAAAAAAAAAGAAGAAGAAGAAATAAATGCAAATAAAATAATTACTTATCTGGTATATTTGCAGAAATTGATTACATTTTCAAGAGACTTGGAATCGCAGATATTTGTTATTCTGTGCTCAGAACAGGCAGTAATATGTATGACATTTATGCCCATGGGTATCGAGTCAGACATAATTTAGTTGTATGTACATGCCACCGTGTCTGAAACGTGATGCATAATTCATAGACGTAATATGACGTAAAATAACGAGACGGTCATGGGGCTACTATTGATCTGATGTCTTATGTTGAGAACGTATTGGACATGTCGGCAGTTTAACATTTTCTGTGTATGAAGTGTGGTCCATACAATGCCAATGGCATACTATCACCCTATCGAAACGTAGTGCTTGTAAAAATTCGAATGACATGGTAAAGCACAACGGGTTTATCATGCGACCAGAAGTGTGAAAAGGTGGCATCACCTTAAGAGTTGATGTATAAGTGTATGTTGAATACACTGATGCGTATTTCCAAGAATACAGCCAAATATTGGCATAAATCTTGTGATACTGTAGACAGAAAGGTATTTATCGGAAAACAAGATGCTACGCAATTTTGTTCTAGTTCATCGTTGATCGCACCATTGAAGTTCGTTTTTCGATGATGTGGCGTCAGGCTCACTAGGCGATAGTCCGTGGGGTTACCAACACTGTCAAACAGTCTTTCTTAAAACTTTCTTATTCGTGAGGTAGCTGTTTTGCTAGTGATTATATTTCCTGTCATACATCTGGACGTTGGTTTACGATCGTTTAAGGCCAGGCGGTAAATATTATGTTCTTTCCTGTTAATGATATCGCTCTGCTAAGATCTACTTCGAATTCCGCACCATCCCCCTGAACCCATTCATTCCAAATTTAGTCAAGTAATGTGATTTCGATTAACTCATCCCATAACAACAGGATATGGTAAATCACCATAGCTTATAATTCACTTCTGTAATAAAAATCTGTTCCGACCTATGAAAGAGCAATCTAAATCATATTATCAAAAAATTGCTGGTAGCCTCCTTACGTAAATACTCTGCCCGACATTGAAAATGCAGCAACAAGTAGTTGTCTGAAAGTGATGAAACTCGTCAAACAGACAAATAGCAACGGATAATAAATAATCTGTATTTCGAAATGGTATGCATAATACAGAGAGAGAACAGGATCGGGTCTGATTTGGAACACTGTGAATGAGGATACACGAAGCAGCACGTCTAAGCACAGACATCAATGAAAGTAAGGATGGCATCCCAGAGAATGGCTCTCCCTTCCCTGAAGAAGGCAGTGGCAGGGTCTGCAAATGGCATCCAAACATATCGCAAACGATTTTGATGTTGAGAGATCTGGAGAGTACGGTGACCTGTGTACTGCCGGTGGTGAAAAACTGTTACATACGAGTATTGCCCACTCTGCCAGTATCTTTTCATATATGGTCTGCAGAGATGCGCATTTTACATTTTTCTCATAATTATCTAAGCTGCGTCTACTCTGAAGTTTTCATGATTTTCTGAGTACTCCTAATTGTTGCATTTTTAATGTGGAGCAGTGTATCTTAAAAGTTTTCGCCGGCAACAACAACCTAATATAATTTGTATGTCGACCTTGTGAACACCTCATATTAAATACCTTGTTGTAGTCTACCTCATATTGTACAAGAATGCGTTGCAATTGTCGCATCGCAGCATCTTCCTGTTATAAATTTCTGTTGCGCAGCAGTTTTATGGATGAGTACTGCGCATCGCAGGTGATGAAAAGCACCATTAAGCACACGTCATGATTAAGATAATTCCCCGAATCGTAATTTCAAACTGTTTCTCTGGTGTAGTGTATCAAAATAAGAAGAGTTTCTAAGCTATTTATTTATTACATTTAAACAGACACACCACATACAAAGACACAACATTACATTCATATTTACAAATAATTACATAGAAGAGAATCAAAATTTATGCTGTCTTAGCACCAAAACATTCACTTTTTCTCTTTGAATTTCACTGACAGACTCCTTGATTTTTTTTCCCTTCCACGTTCTTGAAATCCCCACTTGACATTTTCTTCAGTAGGAAGCAGGGATTCTTTACACTGGTTTCACATATTATGTTTGATATGACAATAACAAAAGATGAGCATTTCTTTTTTTATATATGTTGGATTTCCGGTTCAGCAACATAATGTAAGTTGATATTCTTGTCAATAATCGATTTGAGGAATACGTGTCTCAAAAAAAATTATCTAGCATATCTGATCCATATAAAAATAAGCCGAGCTGGCAACCGAATTGTTAGCGCTCTTGCCTGCGGTTCTACAGTTTGTGGGTTCGAATCCCACCTTGGGCATGGATATTTGTAGTGGTTCGGAATCCTCTTTAAACCGTAGCTCCCGGTCTAATTAGTCCTCGTTTGTAAAAAAAAATGACCGTTGAGCGACAAACCAAACCATATAGAGCGACACTAATTAGTATTCGCGTTTTAAACAAATTCATCAAAAATTATCTTTAAAACTATATGTAAGACATCTTATTTTGGATAATTTTTTTTTCTCCTCTGAAAAACCTGTTAACGGAAGTTACCGATGCAAATTTTGATCTTACATCAAAATGAAATCACCCTCAATGAATATGATTGTGAAAAAATTGCAATGAAACGCTCCCCTAATAATGTACTTATAACCTCTTATAAGATTTAATGTACCGCAAGTGGTTCATCATGTGTATAACAAATTTGTATAACAAAATATTTCTGTGTATAACAAATTTGTGATAATTTAATAAAAGTTTATTAATTTGTGCTATTACTTTATATTCAGAGTTGCGTAAAAATAAGAAAATATTTTATATTTAAATTTTTTTTAAAATATTTATGTGTAGTTAAGGGTTTACGCTTGGCTATTTATTTTAATAAAACTTCAAAATTTACTTAAGAACCTCCAGAATTCTCTTTAAGAGAAGGTGTGAGCAGTTTTCAAATTGTTGTTGCGAATTGTATAGAAAATATCATGTACTCAGTTATTGAAAACTAAGGTTTAAATAAATCATAAAAATACTTTAAGCCGGATAAAACAAGAAGTAAGAGTTAATTTACTTATGATCTTAGCACAATAATCTAATTTTCGTTTAAATAAAATATTTACTATTTAACTATTATATAATTTGCAGCGTTTATTAATAAATGAATAATTTTAAAATAAAGATTTATATTTTTTTATGACATTAGTTCAATAAACTAATAATATTTGTCCCCTGATCCTTTCTTGTTAGTGATCAAATTTCATTTTAACTGTTATGATATAAAGGAATTAAAAAATTCTTTATTTCAAATAAATAGAAAAGTAATTTTAGATGAGTGAAAACAAAACTTAACACGCAACAATATTTATATTATTAGTGGTATTTAAACAGATATTCCTCTAAAATTTAGAAATATAAGTAACATCCAAATGAAAATGAAAACAATCTTTTCAAGTTTAACCGAAATAATTTTCACTTACAAAGAGACTAATGTGAAATTATATTAAAAAAGTACGTTAATATTACAAAATGGGTACAAAAAAAGAAATGTATGATCGGAAATGCACAAAAAATTTCTAATGACAACTGGAAAGCTGTTAAAATATTAAAACCTACAAATAAGAATTTCGCATAAAAATAAACGTTTCAATGATAGGAAATTTCGCTTCTTAAACTGCAAAGATAAATTTATACAACGAAAAATATTCTTTCATACGTTATTTTAATATTTACAACTAATCTTCAATTAAAATAAAAATTATTTTACACTGTTAATTGAGCAGATTTTTCCGGTGGAAATAATTCCCAAGAAAATTACACTCAATACATAGCAAAAAGTGATCACCTATTTTGTTTCGCAAAATATTTTCAAAAAAATGTTTCCTATAGCAGAAGAAGCATTCGATATAAAATTAAATTACAATACAAGCCTAATACAAGCGACATGGTTAACTTGTAATTTCTTATTTTAGAAGAATATTCTTGATTTCATTAAGTGCAGGCAATTTCATTAGTTTCCTAATTTACAAAAAAGGATCCGAGTGATGATAAAGATTCACTCTAGACCTCTGGTTTTGTTGCATAATAACGAGAATATTCTTTTAAAAAATATTGTGCTGCTTATTTACAGCAATATTTGTTATGGAAATGTTTCCCATGGAAGCTTCCCGATAGAAATTGCATAAATATACATTGATTTGATAGAAATTTTTTTTTTAAATAATTTACTAGAGATTTATAAATGTGGGAAGCAGCTTTCGCTTAGAAGGCACGATGTTGTAATCCATGAGGCATATTATTGTCATTCATAAAGTAATCATTTCTTATTTTAGAAGAATATTCTTGACTTAATTTAATTAGAGGAAATTTCATTAATTTCCTCATTTACAAAGAAGTATCCAAGTGATGATAGAAAGATGCACTCTGGACCTGTGGTTTTGTTGCATAATAACGAGAATATTCTTTTAAAAATATTGTGCTTATTATTTACTGCATTAATTCAGATGAAAATGTTTCCCATGGAAACTTCCCGATAGAAATTTCATAAATATGCATTGATTTGATAGTAATTTTGTTTTTGAAATAATTAACTAGAAATTTTTTCAAGTGGGAAGCAGCTTTCGCATAGAAGGCACGATATTGTAATCCATGGGACATCTTATTGTTATTCATAAAGTAATCATTTCTTATTTTAGAAGAATATTCTTGACTTAATTTAATTAGAGGAAATTTCATTAATTTCCTCATTTACAAAGAAGGATCCGAGTGATGATAAAAGGATTCACTCTGGACCTGTGGTTTTGTTGCATAATAACGAGAATATTCTTTTAAAAAAAATATTGTGCTGCTTATTTACAGCAATATTTGTTATGGAAATGTTTCCCATGGAAGCTTCCCGATAGAAATTGCATAAATATACATTGATTTGATAGTAATTTTGTTTTTGAAATAATTAACTAGAAATGTTTTCAAGTGGGAAGCAGCTTTCGCATAGAAGGCATGATATTGTAATCCATGGGACATCTTATTGTTATTCATAAAGTAATCATTTCTTATTTTAGAAGAATATTCTTGACTTAATTTAATTAGAGGAAATTTCATTAATTTCCTCATTTACAAAGAAGGATCCGAGTGATGATAAAAAGATTCACTCTGGACCTGTGGTTTTGTTGCATAATAACGAGAATATTCTTTTAAAAAATATTGTGCTGCTTATTTACAGCAATATTTGTTATGGAAATGTTTCCCATGGACGCTTCTTGATAGAAATTGCATAAATATACATTGATTTGATAGTAATTTTGTTTTTGAAATAATTAACTAGAAATTTTTTCAAGTGGGAAGCAGCTTTCGCATAGAAGGCATGATATTGTAATCCATGGGGCATCTTATTGTCATTCATAAAGTAATCATTTCTTATTTTAGAAGAATATTCTTGACTTAATTTAATTAGAGGAAATTTCATTAATTTCCTCATTTACAAAGAAGGATCCGAGTGATGATAAAAGATTCACTCTGGACCTGTGGTTTTGTTGCATAATAACGAGAATATTCTTTTAAAAAATTGTGCTGCTTATTTACAGCAATATTTGTTATGGAAATGTTTCCCATGGACGCTTCTTGATAGAAATTGCATAAATATACATTGATTTGATAGTAATTTTGTTTTTGAAATAATTAACTAGAAATTTTTTCAAGTGGGAAGCAGCTTTCGCATAGAAGGCATGATATTGTAATCCATGGGGCATCTTATTGTCATTCATAAAGTAATCATTTCTTATTTTAGAAGAATATTCTTGACTTAATTTAATTAGAGGAAATTTCATTAATTTCCTCATTTACAAAGAAGGATCCGAGTGATGATAAAAGATTCACTCTGGACCTGTGGTTTTGTTGCATAATAACGAGAATATTCTTTTAAAAATATTGTGCTGCTTATTTACAGCAATATTTGTTATGGAAATGTTTCCCATGGAAGCTTCCCGATAGAAATTGCATAAATATACATTGATTTGATAGTAATTTTGTTTTTGAAATAATTAACTAGAAATTTTTTCAAGTGGGAAGCAGCTTTCGCATAGAAGGCATGATATTGTAATCCATGGGGCATCTTATTGTCATTCATAAAGTAATCATTTCTTATTTTAGAAGAATATTCTTGACTTAATTTAATTAGAGGAAATTTCATTAATTTCCTCATTTACAAAGAAGGATCAGTGATGATAAAAAGATTCACTCTGGACCTGTAGTTTTGTTGCATAATAACGAGAATATTCTTTTAAAAAATATTGTGCTGCTTATTTACAGCAATATTTGTTATGGAAATGTTTCCCATGGACGCTTCTTGATAGAAATTGCATAAATATACATTGATTTGATAGTAATTTTGTTTTTGAAATAATTAACTAGAAATTTTTCAAGTGGGAAGCAGCTTTCGCATAGAAGGCATGATATTGTAATCCATGGGGCATCTTATTGTCATTCATAAAGTAATCATTTCTTATTTTAGAAGAATATTCTTCACTTAATTTAATTAGAGGAAATTTCATTAATTTCCTAATTTACAAAGAAGGATCCGAGTGATGATAAAAAGATTCACTCTGGACCTGTAGTTTTGTTGCATAATAACGAGAATATTCTTTTAAAAAATATTGTGCTGCTTATTTACAGCAATATTTGTTATGGAAATGTTTCCCATGGAAGCTTCCCAATAGAAATTGCATAAATATACATTGATTTGATAGTAATTTTGTTTTTGAAATAATTAACTAGAAATTTTTTCAAGTGGGAAGCAGCTTTCGCATAGAAGGCATGATATTGTAATCCATGGGGCATCTTATTGTCATTCATAAAGTAATCATTTCTTATTTTAGAAGAATATTCTTGACTTAATTTAATTAGAGGAAATTTCATTAATTTCCTCATTTACAAAGAAGGATCCGAGTGATGATAAAAAGATTCACTCTGGACCTGTGGTTTTGTTGCATAATAACGAGAATATTCTTTTAAAAAAATTGTGCTGCTTATTTACAGCAATATTTGTTATGGAAATGTTTCCCATGGAAGCTTCCCGATAGAAATTGCATAAATATACATTGATTTGATAGTAATTTTGTTTTTGAAATAATTAACTAGAAATTTTTTCAAGTGGGAAGCAGCTTTCGCATAGAAGGCATGATATTGTAATCCATGGGGCATCTTATTGTCATTCATAAAGTAATCATTTCTTATTTTAGAAGAATATTCTTGACTTAATTTAATTAGAGGAAATTTCATTAATTTCCTCATTTACAAAGAAG
The DNA here is from genome assembly GCA_030067965.1 of Latrodectus elegans. Taxonomy (NCBI): domain Eukaryota; kingdom Metazoa; phylum Arthropoda; class Arachnida; order Araneae; family Theridiidae; genus Latrodectus; species Latrodectus elegans. The sequence goes on from CM057821.1 coordinate 13,410,288, forward strand.
GATCCGAGTGATGATAAAAAGATTCACTCTGGACCTGTAGTTTTGTTGCATAATAACGAGAATATTCTTTTAAAAATATTGTGCTGCTTATTTACAGCAATATTTGTTATGGAAATGTTTCCCATGGAAGCTTCCTGATAGAAATTGCATAAATATACATTGATTTGATAGTAATTTTGTTTTGAAATAATTAACTAGAAATTTTTTCAAGTGGAAGCAGCTTTCGCATAGAAGGCATGATATTGTAATCCATGGGGCATCTTATTGTCATTCATAAAGTAATCATTTCTTATTTTAGAAGAATATTCTTGACTTAATTTAATTAGAGGAAATTTCATTAATTTCCTCATTTACAAAGAAGGATCCGAGTGATGATAAAAAGATTCACTCTGGACCTGTAGTTTTGTTGCATAATAACGAGAATATTCTTTTAAAAAATATTGTGCTGCTTATTTACAGCAATATTTGTTATGGAAATGTTTCCCATGGAAGCTTCCCGATAGAAATTGCATAAATATACATTGATTTGATAGTAATTTTGTTTTTGAAATAATTAACTAGAAATCTTTTCAAGTGGGAAGCAGCTTTCGCATAGAAGGCATGATATTGTAATCCATGGGGCATCTTATTGTCATTCATAAAGTAATCATTTCTTATTTTAGAAGAATATTCTTGACTTAATTTAATTAGAGGAAATTTCATTAATTTCCTCATTTACAAAGAAGGATTCGAGTGATGATAAAGATTCACTCTGGACCTGTAGTTTTGTTGCATAATAACGAGAATATTCTTTTAAAAAATATTGTGCTGCTTATTTACAGCAATATTTGTTATGGAAATGTTTCCCATGGACGCTTCTTGATAGAAATTGCATAAATATACATTGATTTGATAGTAATTTTGTTTTTGAAATAATTAACTAGAAATTTTTTCAAGTGGGAAGCAGCTTTCGCATAGAAGGCATGATATTGTAATCCATGGGGCATCTTATTGTCATTCATAAAGTAATCATTTCTTATTTTAGAAGAATATTCTTGACTTAATTTAATTAGAGGAAATTTCATTAATTTCCTCATTTACAAAGAAGGATCCGAGTGATGATAAAAAGATTCACTCTGGACCTGTAGTTTTGTTGCATAATAACGAGAATATTCTTTTAAAAAATATTGTGCTGCTTATTTACAGCAATATTTGTTATGGAAATGTTTCCCATGGAAGCTTCCCGATAGAAATTGCATAAATATACATTGATTTGATAGTAATTTTGTTTTTGAAATAATTAACTAGAAATTTTTTCAAGTGGGAAGCAGCTTTCGCATAGAAGGCATGATATTGTAATCCATGGGGCATCTTATTGTCATTCATAAAGTAATCATTTCTTATTTTAGAAGAATATTCTTGACTTAATTTAATTAGAGGAAATTTCATTAATTTCCTCATTTACAAAGAAGGATCCGAGTGATGATAAAAGATTCACTCTGGACCTGTAGTTTTGTTGCATAATAACGAGAATATTCTTTTAAAAAAATTTTGCTGCTTATTTACAGCAATATTTGTTATGGAAATGTTTCCCATGGAAGCTTCCCGATAGAAATTGCATAAATATACATTGATTTGATAGTAATTTTGTTTTTGAAATAATTAACTAGAAATTTTTTCAAGTGGGAAGCAGCTTTCGCATAGAAGGCATGATATTGTAATCCATGGGGCATCTTATTGTCATTCATAAAGTAATCATTTCTTATTTTAGAAGAATATTCTTGACTTAATTTAATTAGAGGAAATTTCATTAATTTCCTCATTTACAAAGAAGGATTCGAGTGATGATAAAGATTCACTCTGGACCTGTAGTTTTGTTGCATAATAACGAGAATATTCTTTTAAAAAATATTGTGCTGCTTATTTACAGCAATATTTGTTATGGAAATGTTTCCCATGGAAGCTTCCCGATAGAAATTGCATAAATATACATTGATTTGATAGTAATTTTGTTTTTGAAATAATTAACTAGAAATTTTTTCAAGTGGGAAGCAGCTTTCGCATAGAAGGCATGATATTGTAATCCATGGGGCATCTTATTGTCATTCATAAAGTAATCATTTCTTATTTTAGAAGAATATTCTTGACTTAATTTAATTAGAGGAAATTTCATTAATTTCCTCATTTACAAAGAAGGATCAGTGATGATAAAGATTCACTCTGGACCTGTAGTTTTGTTGCATAATAACGAGAATATTCTTTTAAAAAATATTGTGCTGCTTATTTACAGCAATATTTGTTATGGAAATGTTTCCCATGGAAGCTTCCCGATAGAAATTGCATAAATATACATTGATTTGATAGTAATTTTGTTTTTGAAATAATTAACTAGAAATTTTTTCAAGTGGGAAGCAGCTTTCGCATAGAAGGCATGATATTGTAATCCATGGGGCATCTTATTGTCATTCATAAAGTAATCATTTCTTATTTTAGAAGAATATTCTTGACTTAATTTAATTAGAGGAAATTTCATTAATTTCCTCATTTACAAAGAAGGATCCGAGTGATGATAAAAAGATTCACTCTGGACCTGTGGTTTTGTTGCATAATAACGAGAATATTCTTTTAAAAAATATTGTGCTGCTTATTTACAGCAATATTTGTTATGGAAATGTTTCCCATGGAAGCTTCCCGATAGAAATTGCATAAATATACATTGATTTGATAGTAATTTTGTTTTTGAAATAATTAACTAGAAATTTTTTCAAGTGGGAAGCAGCTTTCGCATAGAAGGCATGATATTGTAATCCATGGGGCATCTTATTGTCATTCATAAAGTAATCATTTCTTATTTTAGAAGAATATTCTTGACTTAATTTAATTAGAGGAAATTTCATTAATTTCCTCATTTACAAAGAAGGATCCGAGTGATGATAAAAAGATTCACTCTGGACCTGTAGTTTTGTTGCATAATAACGAGAATATTCTTTTAAAAAAATTGTGTGCTGCTTATTTAAAGCAATATTTGTTATGGAAATGTTTCCCATGGAGGCTTCCCGATAGAAATTGCATAAATATACATTGATTTGATAGTAATTTTGTTTTTGAAATAATTAACTAGAAATTTTTTCAAGTGGGAAGCAGCTTTCGCATAGAAGGCATGATATTGTAATCCATGGGGCATCTTATTGTCATTCATAAAGTAATCATTTCTTATTTTAGAAGAATATTCTTGACTTAATTTAATTAGAGGAAATTTCATTAATTTCCTCATTTACAAAGAAGGATCCGAGTGATGATAAAAAGATTCACTCTGGACCTGTGGTTTTGTTGCATAATAACGAGAATATTCTTTTAAAAAATATTGTGCTGCTTATTTACAGCAATATTTGTTATGGAAATGTTTCCCATGGAAGCTTCCCGATAGAAATTGCATAAATATACATTGATTTGATAGTAATTTTGTTTTTGAAATAATTAACTAGAAATTTTTTCAAGTGGGAAGCAGCTTTCGCATAGAAGGCATGATATTGTAATCCATGGGGCATCTTATTGTCATTCATAAAGTAATCATTTCTTATTTTAGAAGAATATTCTTGACTTAATTTAATTAGAGGAAATTTCATTAATTTCCTCATTTACAAAGAAGGATCCGAGTGATGATAAAAAGATTCACTCTGGACCTGTGGTTTTGTTGCATAATAACGAGAATATTCTTTTAAAAAATATTGTGCTGCTTATTTACAGCAATATTTGTTATGGAAATGTTTCCCATGGAAGCTTCCCGATAGAAATTGCATAAATATACATTGATTTGATAGTAATTTTGTTTTTGAAATAATTAACTAGAAATTTTTTCAAGTGGGAAGCAGCTTTCGCATAGAAGGCATGATATTGTAATCCATGGGGCATCTTATTGTCATTCATAAAGTAATCATTTCTTATTTTAGAAGAATATTCTTGACTTAATTTAATTAGAGGAAATTTCATTAATTTCCTCATTTACAAAGAAGGATCCGAGTGATGATAAAAAGATTCACTCTGGACCTGTGGTTTTGTTGCATAATAACGAGAATATTCTTTTAAAAAAATATAGTGCTGCTTATTTACAGCAATGTTTATTATGGAAATGTTTCCCATGGAAGCTTCCCGATAGAAATTGCATAAATATACATTGATTTGATAGTAATTTTGTTTTTGAAATAATTAACTAGAAATTTTTTGATGTTGGAAGCAGGTTTCGTACAGAAGGCATGATATTGTAATCCATGGGGCATCTTATTTTCATTCATAAAGTAATCATTTCTTATTTTAGAAGAATATTCTTGAGTTAATTTAATTAGAGGAAATTTCATTAATTTCCTCATTTACAAAGAAGGATCCGAGTGATGATAAAACGATTCCATTAAAAATTATAAACCACTTTTCTTCCGTTTAAAATAAATTGTATCACCTTTTTAAATCTAGGTTCAAATCGCATACATATTTTCTCTATTAAAACACAGAAATTTTTTTTAAAGAATCAATCTTAAAGCCATTTATACTTTTTTTTATTTATAAAAAATGCACATTAAATTTGCAATTGTTAAATTGTGTGTCTCATATGTCCTATAATTTCGAAATTTAGGTAAATCTGGAGCAAATCAGTTTTAATAGCTAATAAATTAAATTATGCACTCAACAGGTAATATAAATGAACTTATAAATATTAAAACTATTTTTTCGCAGTTATTCCAGAGAAATTTTAATTAATCAATCAATCAATTAATTAATCAAATCAATTTTTATTTTAATTGTTTTGCAATCTTATAAAGATTTGAAAATGCTTTGGAATTCAAACATCCTTAATAACACGCAAACTAGGTAATCTGATTGCAGATTGTCGAGAAGTTTATTGAATTTTACTATTATTGTCTGTCACTGAATACTTATGTATCGTGATTGTTATATCTGAGAATACATTTTTGTTTTGTTTTCTTTTTAATTTAAAATGTATAAACAAAATATTTTACGTTTACTCATTAAAAACTAAAAGGAAATGAAATTCAATGAGTTAGATAAATAAAAATTCCTTAATCTGTAGTGCCTTGATTTTTAAATTTAATTTTTTTAATTGTGACTTTTTAATTGAGTAGTATTTAATTTAAAACTGACTTGCTATATTGACTAAGATATTTTTTTTTCCAAAATTATATAAATCTTTTACAACCTCTAATTTTTTTACAATGATCATATAGTTATTATTAATAATTATAAAGTATGTACAAAAATATATTTATAGATCCATTTAGTCCTACAGTAAAGTATAAAAAATAATACTTCAGCTTGATTCTTTTCAAATTCAAGACGATCTGGCAACTGAAGGGCGCTTAGTCCAGTTAATGTTAAAGTCAATGTAGCGTTTGGTTCTATAATTTGTGAGTTCGGTTCCCATCTCAGATTTTGAATCACTAAAAATGTCCTCACCTATTTTTGAACTGTAGGCAACGATCTCATTAGCACTTGTGAGTGAAAAATAACTGCAGAATCATAAAGGGGGAAAAAACCTTTATTTATACACCTTGATAGTGCCACATGCTTTTAATAACCACGAGATTATTTAAGAGCTGTGATTCAGGCCATGTACTTTGCTTTCTGCTATTGGTTTTATACTATTCTAAAATTTAATTTGTTATTTCTCTAAATAATTATATTCCTTTAAACAGCTATTAATGCATATACGTACACTCACACACACACATATATGCATACACATATATAAAATTTCAACTAATTTTTGCTAACTCTTCAATATCTGAAAATTTTTTTCTTCTAGAATTTATTTGGTAACTCATTCCTAGCGGCAAAAGTATGCGCTTAGTCCGGTTAATGTTAAAGTCTATCTAAGTAATTACTTTATAGGAAATATAGTAAGCTAACGAGTTCAGATTATGGGGCAAATTACTAATCTGTTCACTGAATTAGTAAATATACCCCTCATTGGCGTTCACCTTTTTTAGGTGAGTGCAGGTGTTCCAATCCCGAGGTACCCATGGATCTATAATCTGTTTTTCCTCTATTCTCTTTCTAATCTTTTCCTTACCATTTCCATCCTTCGACGGCAAGCGAGGGAACTGTCCATGAGTATCTGTAGCCGTTGTGTGTGCTTCTCACTTCTCACGAACAGTCGAATTTCCCACGTATTGGTTGTGCGTGGAAATCTTTTGGACGGGTGGTACACTGTGCTCCCCAGTGTATCAATCGGTTGGTTCCTAGCTACAGTCTCTGCTAGTCTGGTAGGGGTCAAGCCAAGGCGTCATAGCCTTGGGCTTGACATTAACGGTGATCACTACGGCTTAGATGCCGTACAATCCAGGGTTCTTTTCAAATTCTGAATTTGTTTGACAGTGAAGAAATGTTGCCAAGATGACGTATTGTGACGTGCACGATGACGTGAATACTAGGGTTGCCAAAATGGAATTTTCTGCATAATTTTTATAGGTCTCAATATTTGTGACGTAATAATAGCTAGGTTGCTAGATACATAAGAAAATCCGCAAAAAAATCACCAAACTCAGAATTTGACATCCTGGATTATACGGCATCTGTGTCGTCACTGCCTCCGGGGGTTACTCCCTGTGTATGGGCGTCGACTAGCACTATGGTAAGCACCGAGGCTTAAAATGTTCAGAGTATATGGCCGACATCCATTTTAGAGCTTCGTGGTGGGCGGTGCGTCATTGAAGCTAATACATCAGCTTGTTATATGGTGATAAGCACACCAGGCAGTTTTCATGCAGTATCGCCTTTTCTGATACAAACACTTTTGACATAAACTGTCGGTAACGTAGAAAATGTTAAAAATTGATGATCGGGAGATTTTCTTATTGAAGTTGACACTAAGCAAGTTTCGGTAATCTTTAATAAAAACAAATGGGTTCATTTCCGGTCGAAACATCATTTATAAAACTTTAAATGAGTCTTGTGGTTTCTTTTCTAACCCCAATTTCATATGTTACAAAAGCAGAATGTTTGGAAAAACTTAGTGATTAAGGAGTTTGTTCTGTATGTCGTATAAACATTCGATGTGACGGTGAACTTACTCCCTCTGCCTTAATTATCAGACACTAGTATTACCAAAATCCATATAAGTAGGTAACATAAACTGCTGACTCCGTCCATACATTTCTAACATTCTTCATTGTTTTAGATGTCAGAGATATGGTCACTCCCAACAAGGGTGTAGGAATACTGGTTCTATGTGCGGAAAATGTGTACAATCTTCTCATGAAACTAATGCTTGTACTTCAGATTTTGTCAAATGTTGTAACTATTCTGGTTCACATGCTGCATTTTCCAAATCTTGTCCTATATGGATGTGGGAGAAAGAGATAATTGCCACATAGATAAAAGAAATATTGCTTTCCCGGAAGTAAAGCAAATAGTAGCATACAGAATACAAAAAGTTAGAATTTCCTGTTCATCTACCTTACAAGCAGATGCAAAAATAAACAACAATCCAGTAAAGATGAACAGTTCGTGGGTTCGAATCCCACCTTGGGCATGGATGTTTGTAATGGTTCGTAATCCACTTTAAACCGTAGGTCCCGGTTTAATTAGCCCTCGTGTGCAAAAAATGAGCGTTGAGCGACGAACCAACCAGTAAAGATGAGTAATTCACCAAAATTTGATTTTAGTGCCTTTATTCTTCTGAGTTATTCATCTCAACGTTCTTATATAATTCTTATCCATTGAATTACTCAAGCACTTAATGACTTTATCAAACATTATTTTATTTTCTGCACTGGCGCAATATCCCATTTGTGGTCTTTCGCCAGTAAAATCAAAATCATTTAGAATGTTTTAATGCAAGCAAGGCAGTCGTCTTAAGATTCAAAAAAGATAGTTTACAAATGTTGCAGTTTTTAATTTATAATTCTACTAACTAATTTTTAAAAATTTAAATCGTCCTTGCCGAATTAAACTAGCCATAAAGTGGATGTTTATCTTTTTCATTTTGCTTTTTCTGATGCATTGTTGTGTATGTATTAATGGCTTGAGTCAATGGAAAACGACTTCTCAAGCCGATATTTTTTGCTCCTTATGTAAGAAATCCGTTTTATTAATAAAATGAGCTCAGACATTCGATGGTGAACTTCGCCTTGTTTACTGCCGCTCGAAGAATGTGATTTGAAGGCAAGAGCAAATTCGTTGACAAGTCGTATTTACAACGCCGTCTCAATACGATGTGACGCTGATGAAACGTTATCTGGCACACATCATGGATATTTTAAACCAATGAAAATGTTGATGAAGTTACGTAATCAGAAACTCAACTGTAACGAAAGAAACAACCACTTTATGGTTAAAAATCAATATAATTTTATTTTCTTTATTAAATTCAATCAATTATTTATCAGTAATCCCAATTATAACTTCCTTTACTTATGCTATATTGAATGCATTACTGTACTATTTAAATTTAAAATTTTCTACCATACATTTATTACCTATGTTCAAAATGTAACCCAATATTATATTTATAAATGCAAAAATCGCATTAATGTTCCTTCTTTATTTTCATGCCTTCTTCTGATCCTGTGTCACCTGCTACGAACTATTGTGGAATGTGTGAAAGGAAATTACTAATGAGAGACAGGTTAGAATTTTCTCATATTTATTTTGTATAAACCGTTCATTATTTTGTTAATATTTTGTACCAAGCTCATTATACATATAATACATTCTGATTAAATATAAATTTTTAAATTCATTTTTGTTAATGCTGCGTTTCATTTTGATAGAATTTCGAAAAAAAAATTCATTTTTATTTAAACAGAATATGTATTATATGTAATAGTATTAAAATTTCGTAATTTTTTTAATTGTGAGAAAAGGTTCTGTCTACTAACACTCAAAAGGGGAATTTAAATATTTTTGGAAGCAAAAAAAAAATAGTATCTTAGAAATGTAAAAGTTTCTGTAAATGAATGGTTATTTTTAAATTGTTTTTAGCTTACTTTTACATATATCCAATTTAAAAACTGGAAAAAACTTATTTTTTTGTAAAATATCAAGTTAACGATGAAATTAGCGTGTTTATTTAGTAAAATTAAAACTCATATTTATTGAGATTGATAATCAATTTTTGAAATGAAAAAACAATGGGTGATTACTAATGCAATAAGTGATGGACTTGTTGTGTGTTCCTTTTATTATTCACATTATCTTAAAGGTAAATCTATCGGATTACGACGTAAAACAGTTTGTTTTATATTCCAATGTTATTATAGAACATTTGTGCATGCGCAGTAGAGTCTTTACAGTCATATTTTCTTATAAAGTGTACCCTATTCATGTATCTCAGGGATTATTTAATTTTAGAGCCTTTATGTGTGTGTGTGTCGATTTTTAAACCAGTTGAGGCCAAAAGAATCATGCTGAAAGCTAAAGAATAGGAATTGTCATGCTTTTTGATAGGATCGACACGAGCTTCACTACAGAGCCATTGTTGTTGAAACTTTGGAGATAAATCATTGCTCCGTAAACTGCCTGAGGAAAGTCTGCAAAGCCATACGTGGTTTTAGCCATATCTTCAGATAAAATATGCTTTTAATCTTTGCAGGCTATTAGATGAAGAAGCGATGACAACCTAGGCTATGCTTCCTCTGCAACTGGAGGGTGGTGTCATGGGTTCTACCATTACACACCATTCAAAGTTCAATAGCCATAACTGTTGAGGATATTTTTGCCTAGGAAATAACTAGTCCAATCAGACCAAATGCATTATAAATTGGAGCTATTTGTGAAAGAGCAGATCCCTTTGTCTAAATCGATTTTGGTTCAATAGTTACTTGGTAACTAAATGTGTCACTTGAGGTACAACATTGCATTCCAAGAATTTTTACATTTTTTTCTATACTGTAAGAGAATCTAAATCATACACTTCTGTGGTTCCAATATGTTCAAGATTGTTTGAGCAGCATTGATGTAAGGACATCCACCGCATAAAAGCAAATAAGAAAGTCCCCCTTGGCTTGCTATAAATTGGAAACACCATCATCCATATACAAATCCGGTATAACAAAATCAGTTATTGAAAATATTTGCTCCTCATCAATAGCTAACTATTTTAGAGTTCTAGTTGCAAGATACTGAACACTGGCAGTTCCATAAATCATTGTTTTTAAATCGTAAATTCGGACGAAATCATTTTCATTTTTCTAAATAATTCTTTGCCATCTCGTTTGGGATGTATGGATTTCAATCTGACGAAATATTTTTGAATATCTATTGAAAAGACAAATACAGCGCGTCTGTTATGGAGTTCTGTCACTCACAAAACTTGATTGATAAGTAGAAGAAAGTATTATAGTCTGAGACAAATCATTTTTCACACATTCCCCTACTACAGGCCACCTGCGCTAATGTGGTGGTGATTCATGAATAAGTGATGATTGTCACCTTCCAACTGTCAAGTAGGGATGTGGTTCTATATCAGTAGCCATGTATGTTCCTTAGTCTGCTAAACCAATCGTAATTCTGAAAAGGGAGGATCCCTGGGGAAAAGTGTAGCGAAATCGTAGATGACCTGGTCCATCTTAAGCAAATTTTGTTTACAGGATGATAATGTTCCTGCCTATGTAGCGGAGCTTGTTGGAAATTGTTCTGCAATTTCTTTTGTTTGATGGATGAATTTAAATATCCTCGTTGATCAGCTTAGCGATCCGAGTTCAATATAATTCCAGTTCCGTTTTTGAGCGTTCTATAGGGAGTCGATATTTTACATTGGTATTATTCCCACCATATTCTCATTGTACCGAGCTTTCGGGGTTCGTGTGGATTGAGAGTTGAATAAAGCAACCACTCAATGAACACAAGACTTTTATTAGTAAAAAAATTCCACTAGATGTACCAGCTGTAACAATCACAAATATACAGCTACAATTCCTCGGATACAATATGTAACAGCTTCCAATCACAAGTCTCAAATACCTCAGGCAGAGAACAGCTTCTCTAGACTAGCAGTCACGACTAATCGTCTTCACAAAACTTCCACTAACTATGTCGGGTTGCGGGCGGGGAAATCTACTAATTTCGCCAAGGTTCTGGAAGCTTCTAGGCTATCTCGCTAAATATTGGTCCTAGAGCTTAGGTGATGGATGTTTCCAAAAGTACCTATTTCTCGCCAAGTCGCCACAAATCTCGCCAACTGTTGCCAAGTTTCTCGCCAAAACATCGCTAAGTCACCAAATCATTAGAAAACCCGCTTTTAACGTATAACACGTCTAAATACCGCAATTTTTGCTCTACATGTGAGTATTTCCGATCTGTCTGAGATATTTTAAGACATATACAATAATTATTTATAAATTTGTAACATCATGGAGAATGTCACGTTACTCCTCATAACACTATTCAGCACTTGTATGAATCGATTCCTAGGCGAATCTAAGATATTTCATGCTAAAGGCGATCGTACACTTTCTTCATAAAGGGGTCTATATAAATCAAAGGCGTTCCAATAGTACATGAGATATTATTGAACAAAATAATATTCTGTTGAATTTATATATATATATGAAAATATAACTATAAGTGTACTTAAAATGTGCTTCATTAAAAATGTTAACATATTACATTAATAGGTGCAAAGGCTAAACTTAACTTTTATTCATACGTAAAGGGAATATGGCAACCATTTGAGCAAGATTTTCATCGGTCAAAATGAATAAATATATCTTTATCAGAGGGCTCTTTTTAAAGGTGATAATGTGTAGATTGTAACCATTACTTACTGAATAAAAATGTGGTGGCTTGGTTGGTAGTTACGCCTTTTTCGTTATTGGAAGATATGAATTCGGCTGAGGCATTGAAATATGTCCATTATAACGAGATTCACCACGTGAAATATCTTTGATTGTGAGCTACGTCTGTCGGATTCTTGTTTGGTCTTTCTTTCTAAGTTACCCACTCACTATCGGGGTCACGAAGGCCATTGGGTGTACCATTAAGTGAATTTACCACCACTTTCTCCCACTTGTAATGCTGAAAAAAAGGAAAAATATGGGATTAAAGCTTAAAATGTTCTGTGTGTTGCATGAATATGTTTTTAAACTATTTCCCAGCATTTATTTTGAACAGAATGCGTTTGAAATATACGAAAACTAAAATTACATCTACGATTACAAATCAGAATGTCGTTCAAATACCACATAAAATTCCCTTATCTTAGTACATAACGAATTCAGTCCTTAATAATTCATGAATTAAATTTATTATAACGACTATAATTAAAATGGAAGACTAATTTATTACGAAAGAAATGTTAAACTAATCGAAATAGAGGTGTGGAATTCTTGAAAATTCTCTTCAGTTGCTAAGTTACGAATAAATAAAAATCTTCGATTTACTTATTCAAGTTAAATAGCCGCTATTATTATTGGTGATATGAAAAAAATGTAAACAAATGCGCTGCATTTGTAAAACTATTCAAACATTGCGCGAGAAAATATTTGTGTATAAAAGAAGTCTTGAATCTTAACGATTATACGCGCGTATGACAATTTTAAAACTAGGAAAACAACCAAAACCGTCTATTGTGGAAACCGGACATTTCCTGAAAGATGTTAAATAGCTTAAATAAATGAACCAGCGCATAAGCATCCTTCCAAGGTGTTCAAAATCGGCTTTATTTATGTCTTATATCAATCATCAAAGTTGTGTAATCAAAGTTTCGTTATAAAACAGCTTTTAATTTAGTTAATCCACAAAATCAGTATCATCAGTTACTTTCCATGAGACAGTTCTAAACTCCAGCCCAGAACTATATTCGATTAACAGACTTTGTGAGGACTCTATTTATATAGATGATGTTCATACGCACGAAATTGTATGGTTCAATAATATGTTAACGATTATAAAAAATGTATTTACAAGTAACATACAATTATGAATTTTCAATGTAAGAATCTATATTTGTAATTATATGTAAGGTACATAAGAAAATTCTGGCCGCTGTTAATGACCCCAAAAAACATAACCTAACGAAAGTAGTCCTCGAAGTAATCGTAATCGGCATCCAGCACTTCTTCCCACGTGTTTCCAATTGTGCAATCTTTTTGCGGCAAGGTAAGGAGGATGGCACTAAGTTTTCCAACCAAATTGCTGTATGGTATTCCTGGCCACCCTCTCTATACGCCTCGGTTATCGGGCAAAAGAACCGACTCCCTTTCGATTAACCAGCGTTGCCTACTTTTGCAATGCCTTTTGCACACAATCGAATGTCTGCAAATCCAAAATGATTGTTTGGCCTTTTCGTAGCAGCTCACAGAGGACCACGTGACATCCAGACACCAGCTTCAACTCAGGAAGACAAACTTTCTGACCTGAAGTTGTGTAACCAGTGCCTTGTCGTTTGCTCATCCATAGCGCTGTCATTGAATGGTTGACATATTCAGCGACTTGATGCAGCAGCTGATAAAGCCCACTTTGAAGTCGTAAAGCAAGCAACACCGAACGAGCTCCTTCGACACATCCATTTCTCTTCCTTACCATACGAGTTACGATTTATGAATGCACTCAGTGAGCATGCTTTTATTACGACTGATATTCCTGTTCTCAACTGACCGGTGCCTCATACACTCATACCGTTGTGTTAAAAACCTAACGAACAATCCCTTAATTTTCCATTAAGTTTACTTGTGCATATAGCCATGTCAGGACGTCTAAAAGAACATACTGCACTTCAGTAACAAATAACAAATTTATTGAACATTGCGCTTCGTCATTCTCTTACCGCCTCTCACGATCGACGTACATTAACTGACTATATTTTGTTAGCCCTCTAGTGGCGATTTTTCAGTTCTCACATTCGGCCAGACTGACCTTACAATTGTCCTCAATTGATATAATAATACTCAATTACCAATTAATACGGCAAATATTAACATTAAAAAATTATATTAAACACAGCAGATTAAATAAAATTATTAACTATATAACTAACATTTTTCATTCACACAAACAAATACTGTAATTATAATCATTAATAATACATATCTTTCATTAAAAGTAGAAAAATTATTATGTTAGATTAACAAAAAACTATACTAATATATAATACACTTTTTTTCCACTAGTAATTCTTAATATATTTCTAAATTCCAATAAAATTACTTTCAACAAAAGTTTACAAGGTTAAATGAACTTAGTATTAAATCATTCGCAGAATAAATTTAACACTTTCATTTGTTTGATGAATGTTTCAGTACACAGTAAATAATCTTTATTTTTATTTTTAGAGTCAATAGTTTATGATAAGTTCATTGCGTTTTAATTACAAGTTTTTCTTTAAATAAAAGTGGAAAGATCTCACCATTTAGGATCCCTCATTCAGCTTTAGTTCTTACGAGTGGATTGCGCTAGGGCTGTTCAGAGAATAGTCACCATCACCACTATTGGCATTATCGATGTCACTATCTTCATCCGAATCTGGTTCATTTATCCATGGTTATAGTTGATTAATGTGAGCTGTTGTTGCGTAGAAGTGGCTTTTCTTTTTTTTCTTCCAGCTGAGTCACACGGTAGACATCGTTCGGCAATACCTCGGTAACAATAAGAGGGCCTCTGTTCTTAAATTGTTTCTTCGTAGGTTGGCCTGAAGATTTCGGAGCTCTTTTCATTACAACAATTTCTCCTCGCTCAAACGTCATAGCTCTACATTTCTTTTTATCATGATATTTCTTCATTTTTTGTTTGCTTTCTTCTATTTGTCTTCGAGATTCTTCCTGCACTACAGATAAATCTTGCCAACTCTGAGCTTCTTCATCAGCTAACTTTCTCAAAATTCCATCGTTGAATCGTGGAGAATAACCGTGCAGCAATTCAAATGGTGTCTTGTTCGTTGACTTGTTAACAAAGTTGTTCAACTTCCTCTCAACTTCATGTATTTTAACATCCCAATCTTTGTGATCTTTCATACCAGTTGTTATGGTAGACAATATTGTTCTGTTAACTTTTTCAACCATTCCATTTGCACATGGTCGCTTCGTACAATTGAGTGTAGGATGTATACCATTTTCAACACAATATTGTTGAAATTGATTCGAAGTGAAACAAGTTCCTTGATCTCTTATTATTTTCTCAGGTAGACCATAAGTGTTTACAAAGTTTTTCAGAGCCTTCAGCACATGTAATGTTGATGTACTCTTTACTGGAATCAATTGGACAAATCTTGTGAAATTATCTATCATGACCAAAAGTTCTTGATTACCTTTAGAACTTTTAACAAAAGGTCCTAAATGATCCATATGTATAACTGCAAAAGGTTACGTCTGCTTTAATTGGATTTAATAAGCCCGGCTGTTTTCCTGACGGTGTTTTGTTCATTAAACATTCAAAACATTTTGAAATGTGCCTTCGTACATAACGTTTCATTTTATAAGGAAACCAATGCAATTCTTTTATTTTATTAACAGTTCTGTCAACAGAAAAATGTCCCGTAAGATCATGGAATTTCATTAATGTGCTTTTTCTCATACTCTTTGGAATAACATAGAGAAATTTTTCTTTTCCATTTTCATTGATGCATCTAAATAATCGGTTTCTCTTAAACACGTAATTTCTTATAAGCTGTTTTTCTGCTTTTGTTCTATCATGATCTTTTTTTCTGAATATTTCTATTAATTTTCGTTTTTCTGGATCAGCCTGCTGTGTCATCAATATTTGTTCATCTTCACTCAAAGTCAAACAAACTTCTAATTTATTTTCGATGAGGGATGTCAATGTATCTTCTGATTCCCAAACTGGAGCTCTGCTCATTGCTTCTACGTGAGCTATTTTCTTTCCAGGCGTATGTTATATTTCAAAATCGAATTCTTGAATTAAATCACATCATCTTGCAAACTGAGGATTGTTTGTTTTCTTTGAATTCATGTCATCAGTGCTTGACAATCTGTCACTATTTTGAATTTTATGCCTAATAAATACTGCCTTAATCTTTCGAGAGTCCTCACAATGGCCATCAATTTGAGCTTGCTTGAATGATACTTCTTTTCAATTTCAGTTGTCTTTTTGCTGACACAATAAACCAACCGCCATTTATTGTCTGGTCCTTGTTGTAAAAGCATGCCTGCTAAACCTCTAGAGCTTGCATTACAATGTACTTCCGTTTTAGCTTGAGAGTTATAATGGGCTAACACAGGTTGCTCTGTGAGACTATTTTTCAATAATCGAAAAGACTGCTCCTGCTCTTCCCACTTGAAAGATTCTTCTTTTTGCAAGAGTCGTGATAAAGGTTCTGCCTTTTGTGTATATTTTTCCACAAATCTCCGACAATAACCAGTTAAACCTAAAAATCTACGAATATCATGAATGTTCTTAGGAGTTGGGATTCTCTTATTGATCTAATTTTTCTCATTCCTGGTTTTATTCTTTCTCTATTAACAATAAATCCTAAAAATTCTACTTCCTTTTTACCGAATTAACATTTTGACAATTTTAAAGTCAAATTAGCAGATCTAAGTTTGTCAAATACCTCTTTTATTCGTTCAATCAGATTAGCCCAATTCTTCGCTGGTATCAAAATATCATCTAAATAACACAAAATTTTCTTATTTAACAATGGTCCTAATACTTGATACATTAATCTCTGATATTCTGAAGGTGCATTTGCCAAACCAAAAATCATACGTTCAAACTGACCTATTTCATCTGGGGTAATAAATGCAATTTTTAACTTAGCTTCCTCTGTTAATGGTATTTGGAGATAACCATGAGCTAAATCTAATGTCGTGAAAATATTACATTCACTAAATTACATTCACTAAAATAGACATTCTAATAGATCAATTCTGGGCAAAGGGAATTTATCTTTAATTGTCTGATTATTTAATTTTCTGTAATGTACAACAAGTCTACCCTCACCAGTTATTTTTCGAACTAAAAATACTGGGCTGGCATAAAGTGATCTTGTTTCGGAAACTATTTTGTTTTCCTTCCATTCCCTAACAATATTTTTAATACAGCTTCTCTCAGTTGCATTTGTTTTATGGGGACGTAAACAAACTGGTTTGCTTCCTGGAACTTCATTAATTTCCATTTTAGTCAATGTAGTGCATCCTAACTCACTTATATTCATGGCAAAACAATCTCTATAATCATTAACTAATTTCACAATTTCCAACTTCTTATCATAAGAAATAGTTTCATCAAATTTAATATCGTCTATTTTAATTGCGCATTTATCCTTATTTACAGTGTATGTTGTATCTTCAATTGCATTACATAGATTATTAAATGGAAGAATAAATTCAGAATTTAAATTCCAATCCTTCGATACATCTTTTACCCTACTCAGACATTGATTTTCTTTTAACTTAACATCAAAAGAGCCATTATTCACAATAGGAATTACCGTTTTACCATTTTTAATTTCAAAAACAGAATCGAAATATTTTTCTTTTCCCTCTAATAATACAAGACCGTTTTCCATATTTTCTGTTTTTGCCTGAATAAAATTTATGCTATTTTTTTAATATTATAATAGGTTTTTCCGTTTTTAGTTTTATTTGTTGATGTTTTGATTCGACTTGCGCTTCAGAAAACGGAATACTATTCGAATACCAGATTTGCAATTTGGAGCCAATTCGGGAGAAAGCGATTTCTGTTTTGTCAAGAAAGTCTCTTCCTACAATTAGGTCAAACGACATACAATCATCATTCACAACGTATAGTTCAAGTGTTGCTCTGACGTCGTTGATTGTTAATTCCACTTGACTATTTCCAAGTGTAAAAGCAGATGCAACAGTAGAGCCAAATCCAAACAATTTTCTCTTTAACGGAATTATATTCAATTTTAATTTAATTGCAACCGAATTCTTAACTAAAGAAATGCTCGATCCCGTATCTATTCAGCTATTTATCGAATGCTCAGAATTATTTATTTTTGCTTCCTTCGTATAAGCATTTAATGGTGTAAGATTATCAACATTTACCGTCAAACTATTTTTATCTTTGTTTATCGAACAATGCCGTTGGGCATGTCCCCTCTCACCACATTCTCTACAAATTAAAATTTTTCTTTCTTTTGGACAGTCTTTAGAAATGTGCCCATAATCATTACAGTTGAAACATTTGACGCTATTTTTATCATTACGAGAACTAAGATTCGTGTTTCTCTTTACTTTAGAATAAAAACACTCATTCTTAGGAAACTTTTTTAATTCGCGGTTTACTCTTACTTCACTTTTGAAATTTTCATTTTTACTACGATCATTAAATTAGCTTACATAATTATCAAAATAAGATCTTTCTTCAAACAATTTCACGTTTTTTTTTCAATACAAGATTTTATTCCGAATCTAGCATTCTCATACGAATCTAATTTTTCTGCTAATTTATCTGGATTAATGAAATTGGTTCATTTTTCTATGAATTGATTACGAATGGTAGGCGAAACACTTTTCTTTAATTGTTCTGTAACACACAATTAAGTCCTTAAGATCTTCTAAATTAGTAATTGTAAGACCATCTAATCACTCATTAAAATAATTTCGTAACTCATAAGTAAAATCTTTCCATGTATTCTTAATTGTACGAGAATGTTCATAAAATTTCTGCCGAAATCTTTCTGGACTTAATTTAAATCTTTTTAATAATAGTTCCTTCACATAATAATAATCATTGACTTTATCGCCCGGTTCTCAGGCAATACACTGGGTTGTTTCATATCCTAAGAGATGGAAAATACAATGAGCTTCATCTAAACCCATTCGTCGCGCTTGTCTTTCAAATAATATAAGATAAAAACTTATATCACCTTCATTCACATCATATTTTTGCATAAGATGTTGCAAGTTGCAAGAATCGCGCCTTTCTGAATAAAAATTGTTCGCATTACTGGCATTTTCTTTTGCATTTTCGTTTTATAAACGTAATTTTTGTAACTCAAATTCGCGCTTTCTACCTCGTCTTGTTTTTGGGCTAAACGATCTTCAATAATACTATCCAATAAAACTTTAACAAATTTTTCTTCATAATTCTTTGAACTAATGATTATGTTCTCTAAATCTATTACCTTACAATCTTGGGGAATGGTTTCTCATAATTCAGTAGCTAAAGTAATTAAATCTATCTTTTTGCCAACGCCAGAAATGAAGTCATTTTAGAGCTTACAAAAATCAAAAGCGAAAAAATATAAAAGGGTAACTCGCGTATTTTCGTTTCTTTTATTCCGTGTTGATGTAACTCGTAGTTTTCAAGTTTTCTTCATCCAAAATTAATCCTTACTTATGAGGAACGTATTCCTATTTTTAATCGTAATTCGTTTCAGTATCGGAGAAGAAAACAAAACAAGCATCAAAGGGCGATACATATACCGCTAATGAAATGTTAAAAGCCTAACGAGCAATCACTTAAACTAATTTTTCATTAAGTTTACTTGTGCATCTAGCCATGTCAGGACGTCTAAAAAAATACTGCACTTCAGTAACAAATTTATTGAACATTGCGCTTCGTCATTCTCTTACCACCTCTCACGATCGACGTACATTAACTGACTATATTTTGTTCGCCCTCTAGTGGCGATTTTTCAGTTCTCACAGTTGTCTCATACACAACTTATTCACTAATTAGCGTGCTTATTTCCACTTCATTCAATGGCAACGCAAAATATGTCAAGGACTTTTTTGTTTACCATGTAATAAAACAGTAGTGAGTGATCTAGCCTTCGATTCAACAGATCATGGGTTGGATTCCGACTTCCTGATTGGATATTTTTTTCCCTGACTTGTGATCCATTTTAACTATAAGTTTGTAACTAACCTTCATGTGCAAAATATATTCTTAGCTACAGAAAGAATCAAATTCTTTTACTTTAAATAATAATCTAGGAAAAAAAGGTAATGTTTTCGAAGTGAAATTCTGGATAAATAAAATTAGGTATTTCTGAATGTGCATGTTGAATTATGAAATAATTACATTGTTTCATTATTTTTTAATGAATCCGAAAACTATTATACGTATTTAGTAATATGTCATCACAATTATTTATTTTTGATAAAAAAAAAAAAAAATTATCTCTCATTAGTTTATAGCTTTCGAACTGAAATTTTGAAGCTTCAATCAACGATGCCTTCTTCATTTGAAAGTATGTTGAATTCATCGAACGCTTAAAACATTTAGAAGAAAAATTTCAAAAATAATAGTCTGGATGACAGCTGTAGAAAAATATTGTTTTATAAATACAAAATCGAAGTTATATTTTTAATAGTTTTCAAACTATTAAAAGGTAAATCTGTTTTTCCCTCATGGTTCTTTGAAAGGGCATTACATATTTCGCTCATTCGTTATTGTTTAGTGACCTAGGGCTACAGTGTTAATACCATCTGATAATATATATGTCGCATCATCTTCCCCGGGTAGGGCAGTTTTATTCACATGTATAGAATGAATCTCATGTTTTGTGCTTCTGATAAGATTCATGGATCTGTATGGTTTCTGTTGTGAGAATAAGCAACTTTTATAATCCTCGAAGGAGATCTTATTTTCCACATTGCACTTTTTCACGTCGTTTGGTTTTTTTTAATAAAGTTTCTTCAGTTTAACAAGCATACATTTTGGATCTTAACCTCATAAATTCTTCCAAAATTCTCCCTACATTTTCACCTTTCATTTTCCTCGAGAACTTTTTATTTACTCGAGGCATTCCATATCTATATTTACCGGATGATCAGAGGTGTCGACAAATAATCATCACTTCCATATATAATAACTTAATATGTTAATTATATTTAGGTTTCATCATATTATAGTGAAAGTCAAACATTAAATGCTTGGATATGTATAAGATATGCGCATTCCAACATATATGGGTTTATCAAAGACTACTTTGATTTTATTCATGTGTATGGCGGCTACATTTTCTTCAAAAATGGTTTTTCCTTTAAAATTGGATTTATCAACAAGCTTTTCAACTTTCTCCGCATCACAGCCCACTTTGATATCAAACTTTTCTCTAATGTTCTTCATTGTTTTCCCAAACACCGAGATATTTATCAATTTACAAAAAAAAAAAAAATTTCAAAGTCACTGGTTGCTTTGACTCTCAATTCAGTGTTTAAGTCTATATATTTCTTCAGACAAGGTGCCTGCATAAATTGTAGAATTTTATGTACTTTTTTCAGTTTAATGCCCATTTGTAAAAATTGTTTCACAGCCCTATAATGAACCGCTTAATGTTCTTTGCGATGTAGGGTTGTCAGTAGTCTTGATTGTTTTGAGCCATCAGGAATTCTATACAAGGAGCTGAGAACAAAGTCAGAATGGAGATCATGGAAATATGGGGGATATTCGAAGTCGCATTCTACGATATTGCCGATATCTGAATCTTCGGGGATCACTGTTAAATCTATGTTAGTATCGCTCCACGCAAAGCCATCATGTGGTAGAAATTGGCCGATTTCCCTGCCGTAAAGATTGTTCGCATGTAGGTACATTAAGTAATTAAATTTTTTACTTTTATCATAGTTTTTCGTGTATTTATTATTGGCTTTTCCATATTCTATTACAACACTGAGAAATTCCCACTCTGGTACCTTTTTTCAACATAAGGATCGTGTCATAATATGTCATTAATTCTAATTTGATTCCAGTGGCTTTTAATATGGCATCCCAGGAGAGTCCAGGTGCAGTGAAGTACCAAGCAGGATTTGATTTGTATATCTTTAGACAGACATAGCTAAAGGGCTCTATGATATCAGCTAAGATCTGTACATCAGTCTTCACGTACAAATCAGAATACTCCCCTAAATTTTTAATGTCAAAAGTTATCCATATAGTTTTGGCATGTTCATAGTCCTTAAATGAAACATTAGAGTCGGACATTTTATTGTAAAACTCCTATTTGTTGGGTAGGGGAGTTTCAACACATTTATCCCACGAATCCATATAATCATACCAATAATACACACCTTTTCCAGTAACGAGGCTCAGTTTGTCCTTGGGAAAGTATTTGGCTTTTTCTCTGAATTCTTTGACTTTTTTTAATAAACTATCAAGACTGCTATCCATGAACCTAAACGAATCAACAAATCTTAATTTTATTCTAGGAATCTTAGTTTCTTTCCCTCGCCTACAATTGCCAATTTTGCCACCACCTCCTCACTGAAAGAAATTTATTTTTCTTCGATGTTTGGAATGATATCAATACATTCTTTATCACCACCCAGCTCTTCTATGAATAAATGAGAATCGTTATGAATAAAGACTGGAATAAAGGAGGGGTTTCTGTACATTAAGTTGCACAGTCTATGAGCTGGGCCTCTTTAGTTTGATTCACATTTTGAAGGATCCCTTAAATGATCCCATCTTTTACTTTTTCCAAGTCCTTATTTTCTCCGACTGAATATGGTGATGGTATTTTCTTGATATTTAATTTACAGATACGGCATACACATCGATTCTTTGAAAATGCCTCTCATCTTCAGTGGTTTTTTGATTGGTTGATATATATAATAAAATTGCTTTATCTCTAAGGCCTTAGATTTCAATGTATCAAAAAATAATTTGGTTGCATTGGGTCTTCTATATGTAATGGGAGATTTGTAGTCTCCATATTTATATTTGATGTAAAGTAAGAAACTCATTGGTTCATGTTTTTGATACTTTTGCATGTACGACCTATTCCCATCAGGTTGGCATGTATCTAACTTGTTCATTAAATATTCAAAATCCACATCCATTGCAAAAGGTGCTCGTAGTGATTTATGGTAATTTTTACATTTTATTGAAGAGCCTTTTTCCGGCATTACTATTTTAACAGCCTGATTTTTCGCACCATCCTTTTCCTATGTTAGAAGATCGTCCTCAGAGTGATAAATTAACAGACATCGTTCACATGAGTATATTCTTCCATTGTGATTAGATAATTAGCCGCTTTTTAATACAGAAAAATCTTTTATCAAACAGTAATGGCTGTTCTCCTATTCATTTCTTATGTAGAGCAAATTGATATATATTATCTGCTTTATTTTGAGTTATCCTCAAGGGTTATATGTCCTTATTTCTGGTCTTTTCTTCATATGAATATATGTTTATTCATCTTTTCACATCTACTGAGTACCCTGTTTTCCATTTTTACTGGAAATTAAATGCCTTCAAACTTCAGCTCATTTTCGTGTTTATATTTGGTGACTTTTTGAGCGTCTTTTTCCGCTGAGTGAAGTACAGAGAGCATTGCACACATGTAGCCTTCCTCACCCCCATTTTGCACGTTATAACTGCTTTTTAAGCTTTAATCACATTTGGCAAATCAATGTAGGATGAACCTCTCAGCGGGTTGAATTTATTGATCCTCACTTCAATGCTTTTGATTCTAGCAAGCGTCCATTCAGAACCCCTTGCAACAAACTCCTCCATTTCTGACAATAACTTCTGAATAACCGACCTGTAATAAGCTATCAAATCAGGTGATTTTAAAATGTCTTCATTTTCTGCTTTGAAGTTTTTCTCCATTTCTATCATCGCTTCATCTTTGCCGTTTTCATAGTCACAGAGAAATTGACCTTAAAAACAGCAGCCTCTTCAGATGTTTTGTGATAAGACCCCGGCTTTGTTATGATACATCGTGCAAAATGTCTTTGGGAAGCATGTCATACGTCTTTAAACGAGACTTATAGGCTGTTTCAAGTTCATGGGAGGTATACAGCCTTCTCTCCCGTAAATATAAAAACAGGCTGGAATTGAATTCGAAGTGATGATTGAACAATACGCCTTCTATATATGCTATGATGTCTACCTTCCTTCCTAATTTGGAATAGCCTCCAATATCACACGTCCGACAAAATTCACGCTGTTTGCTAATGTTCATATATGATGCAGCCTCTGCATATTGTTAAAATCGTCCTACTGGCAGGTGGTTGCTTTATAGTTTTGATGAGCTTTAATTTGTAAGCGCTTATTTATGCTAGATTACATCTATAATTTGCCGCAACATCTGATCTTAAGCACTCTGTTCTTTGGTTTACTAAACAAGTCATTATGAAAGTGAAATCCATTATCATTTTGGATAAGCTCAATCAGTTCCGACCTTTTAAGTTTTGAATATCCTCGAATTTTATTTTCTCGACGGTAGTTTTTCCACTCGTGAACGGTTTCCATCTTTATTATATATTCATAAAATAAATGTATTTCTTTAAATGCTTAAAATATTGAGGGGGTTCATTTATTTTTAAAAGACATGCAACATTTTAATCGTTGTTAAAACATTAAAACGTATCCCAAATTAATTTAAATAGAGGTCTCGTTTTTCATCGTTTATGGTATTCATTGCTTTTATTAACTCTTCATTAATAGTTGACCCATCTCACGAAATTTGCACGAACTAAAGCATATTCCTTTTTTCTTTAATTCATCTTTAACGTATAGGGTCTTTGAGTTTGGGTGACACGGAAGGTCTAATAGGATAGAGATCTATGTAAAGAAGTTATTGTTGACGCCGTAGTGCACTTTTGGCGTTAATGTCCTGTGCCCTGACTGTATGGTAGGGGTATACATCGTTATCTCGTCTAATAAGGATGCATCTCTCACGTTTCTGGGGCTTGGTTTTCCACAAAGATGTCCAGCTTGTATCGGATCGTTTCAACCTTTTCAAGAAGTTCATTGTTCTGACACGACAGATACCTCCAAATGAATGCCCATCTCTCTCAGCATAGCTCTATCCTGCTCTCTCTCTCCATGCGTTTACTCATTTCTAATAATTCATCAATCTTTTCAGTTTTAAATTTAATTTCCTTATCTTTCCAAAGAACAATACTTTGTCCATCGCATGTATTTTATCTTCAATTTCTTTGAGCTTCAGTTCAAAAACGTTTGTCCATCGCTTTATATCCGTTCACAAAGTAGTTGATGACGCTGTTGTAATTGTCGTAAAATTCGACTGATATCCAGGAGGCGACATCAAGGATAAGTTCCTTACGGACATACTGATCTGTTGTCTGCTTGTTGAGAGAATCGTTGCTTTATAGTTTGATCTCGTATAAGCTAACTGCAAAATTCTCCAGGCAGCTGTAATACTTAAGCAATCGTCTTGATCTTGAAAGTTTTGACCAGTCTGCAAACCTTTTATTTCGGGTCAAACCACATTGTTTTGTTGCAATAAAACAACCCGTGCTCCTGTCTATAACCACCTTGAAAGTCACCAAATAACCCATAGTAAAATTTATCCTTGATTTGCCCATAGCATACATCGATTAAGATTTATTTTCATTCATCTTATTTATATTCTAAATGAATTTCTTTAAGTGTTCAAAATATTAAAGAGGTTCAATCAAATTTAAAAGGAGTGAAAAGGAAGTATCTTTAAAGTAAATTATGATCAAACCAGAATTGATAGAAATAATAAGAATCTTTGGTCTAGACAAATCAAAGGGCTTGAAAAATAAAACTAGAGTGTGAGCTCAAATTTGTTACTAAAAATGCTGATTTTTGGTATGTCTGTATGACATGTCATGAAGAGTTAAGATACAATCCTAATAAACGTCCTCCCTATAGAACGCAATTGTATTATATGATGAAGATGCAACAGAGGAGGGAAAGTAGAGGGAAAAATCTTACTAAATGGGTGTAATATTCCCTAAGAAGAGGAGATTTTGGTTGAATTCTTTACATTTATCCATAAATATGAAGAATTGTTTCCAGAGTGGAAAAACTTAATCAGCAAAGAATACATTTTAATTCACCCATTGTGGAAAAGAGACTTTCAGGTATTCTTTAAATTACTTAAAATGAAGAGAAAATGCTTGATCAGAATGAAGAAATATGTGGAACAATCTTCGATTCATTAAACTGGAGCATGTCATGACTCCAGGTATTAATGTTTTGCCAGCTATTAAAAATAAATTTAAAGCACTAAATTTTTCTTATCTATCCAGCTACCATCTTGGATAGCCTATTCACTTTACCAGATATTTATTCCCCACCTTTTTAAAGATCTTTTCGATTTTGTATACATTGTCCCTCTTATCATATCTTATCTCGTTCTCATAAAATGTTCCATTTACATCTTCATTGTTTAAATTCTTTATTCTTTAAGTGACTGGATCGGTTTCTAATTCTTCAGAGATGACGAATATTTCTTCTGTAAAGGTTGCCTGATAACCTCTTCTAAAAGTTATTTTATATCTTGATATTCTAATTTAAGCTCTTACGGTATTTAGGTTTATGTATGGCCTTCTCTTTAAACAAATTGCGGTAGACCTCACCACTGTTTTCTTCTAGACTAGCCTCTACTGGCGTCATCTTTATACTTCTGCGGTTAGAGTTATGTTGGATCAGTTAGTGAAAAATTACAACATCTATGTATGTATTAGTATTGTTAGCCGCTAAATATTTTCGAATTTTTCCGTTTATAGCTCTGTTGAATCGCTTTCCACTATTGAGCATTTGATTTCTACGTTTTCAGTAGTAAACCAGTGGTTGTATTCTTTAAACAGAAGCTGAGTCTCTTTGTTAATGAACTTGGTCCCCTTGTCAGTCTGGATTTTAAGAGGAATTCTCGCTTTAAATATCTTCTTAATTGCCTTAGACACTTTTCCCCTGTTTTTCTACGAATCAGCACAGCCCAACCATATTTGCTGAAAATGTCTATGACTGTTAGCAAGTAGTTGAAGCCGTCATTAGATTTTGAAAATGGCTTTAAGAATTACAAATCTGCTTGCCATTGAGCATCAATGTGTGACACATAAATTCTCCTTTTACACTTACTGATGTATCGTGTAAACTTCTTGTTGATGTAAGAAATCTGAGACTCTCTTCTTTTCGACTTAAACATTTTTTTCTATTGAGTTCGTTTATGCCACAAAATCCAGTTTGTGGATCATAATAAACTTTTTGGGGGTCCTCAGTTACCTCTTTAGAGGTAAAACACGACTCTTTTTAGAACCAAAATCCATGCAGATTCCTTTTAACATAGGTCTGCCGTTTTTAGAGGTAGTGTGCTGTATATCTTTAGTTTGTGTGGGTTTTGCATTTTAGGCAGTATACTTTTGAGACCATTCAAAATGTTTTCTTTGCTTTAATAATAGGCTTCACAACAGCTTTATCTGACCATTCACTAAGAGTTAAATTAGGTATATCTTCAAGTTCTTTTATCATGCTTGAATCACACACCTTGTTTCTTGTTTCGGTGTCTTTGTTTTTTAGGTAACACACATCATGTTTATAAACATCTTCATCGACTCTGTTAATGGGCTTACTCCATTCTTTGTAAGTTAAATCGGGATTTAGTCTAGTTTTACCTCTGAGCAATTGAGTGCCTGGCCCTGTAAATTGGTGACCAAGCAGATGCATTTCAAATGGTAAATTATTTATTGCAGAGTTAACAACTCCCTTTCCTTTCTTGAATGATTCATTTATTTATATTCGTAGGAGAAAAGGAAAGTTATATATATATATATAATACAAAACAAAACACTTATTTCAACATTACACACATGATTAAAACAGTTATAAAAGAAAATACTTAATAATAAAAAATGTTATATATAAAGTTATAAGGTACATTACAAATAATAAATAAAGTTATTTATGAACCGTATGGTTCACCTTCCATTTCGTGCGATATTCATAGATTTTTCGATAACTTCAACTATACTTGCTCTTATGCTCAGAGCGGCTAAAGGTACCATCACAAAAACGGATAAACCCAATGAACTACAAATGATCTTTGTGATGGATAGTAAAATCTTTATCTTATGATAATGGTGGTAGCTCTTTCTGTACACGCAAGTTTTCTTCCTTAAGCATTCTTCCATCTTTATTTATAGGGATGAGATATTTTTTCCGGTATCTCAAAGCGGGATTGATTATATCAAGCATAAAAAAGTCATATGGTTTTGCATGCAATTTTTGTACAATCGATTGAACTCCTCTTTCGATAGATTGATTACCTTCTACCTCCCTTATTATCTGTTGAATCTTTTCTCTGCAAGAGATTAAAAAATATTAAATAGTTACAGTGTTTCTCCTGATAACAATAGGTGTTCTGTAATAGGATTGAGCGAGTTAGATGATTGAGTCGTTTCTCTTCCTACCTCTGATGAAATTTTCTATACTCTTCTGGTCCTTATCAGTCACGCACTCGTCAAAGGCAACGACATTTTTGCAAGATGGGTCCAGATCATCCTCTGTTATAAAGTGTTTTGTATCAGAGGAGAATTAAGTTCTTTTCTTGCCGTATTTTTCAAATAATCGAGCATAATTATCTTTTTGCGATACTTTGTTAATATATATTTTATATCCACACCGTCAAACATAGTGTACTTTTCTTTCAGCTTAGTATACTTGGGATCAAACATATCTTTAGTACAAATGAACAAGTTATCAAACTCGAGATAATCAGAAATATAATTCAACAATAAATTCGTTTTACCACTGCCTGAAACTCCAGCGATCAGAAATTTGAAAGGGTGTTTCGGTAATAAATAATGCTGATTTGCGTCGGCTAATTCTTCTGGTTTGGTATAATCTTCAATTGGAATCGTCTTTATTTAATGTTGAAAAACAATTTCTTGGAGTAAAGCGTAATTTGCTTCCGGTAAAAATAATTTGCTTGTTAATAAATGAATTCTTTACAAAAAGAGCGAAATAAGCTAAGAGAAGTTAAAAGTGACCTGAAAGTGTTCAAGATTCAAGCGGAGATTAAAAAGAACAACGAACAAAATCTTGAACTAAAATTAGGTCTCCATAAAACATTGTGTGAATTTCACAAGGCTGTAACCGAGAAACGTAAACGACAAGATGTTACTGGAAAAGAGCTATTAAGATTAAGGCTATAAAATATGCTGTAGATAGGATTCTTCTTGCGATTGAACTGCCTCCAGCGATCAAATCAGCTCTAGATATTTTCTATTTTGATAAGATTTGGATGTAGAGTATTTAGAGAAAAATAATTTTCCAAGTCCTTCAAAATTGTACTATGAATCGAAGGATGCTTTGCAAGAAGTTATCAATAGAGTAAAGAGTATTTACTTAAAATTGGCTCGTCAAAAAGGAATTGTTTCTAGGCAGATTGTTCGAATGATCAAAAAATATGAGGAAAGAGAAGATAAACCATTATCTAAAGTAGATTTTTTTAGTGAACAGAAAATTACATTAGTGTAGGGCTGTGCAGACCAAATTTGATCGCGAGCCAATACAAATTACTGAAGATTGGAGTGCCGGATAAATAATAACACATTTTTAAAGGAAAGATTTAATATAGTTACTATGTAACCGTTACATATTATATTGTATTATTGCTTCGTTAATTTATTTTTTACAATCTTTCAATATCAACATTAATACTATTGCCAGACGCCGTGCGTGTGTTAGTGAGTTATCTGAGAGTGAAGATCTATATTTAGATTTTATAAAATTCATTGTGGAATACGCACTTTCACAAAGATAGGTACTACTATATATATTGTACTACGATATTAGGTACTACGATATCATTGAACCCACTTTTAAACCAAAATTGGTTATTTAGGGGAAACACTCCCCACAAGGAGCTTAAACAAATCTACTCCAGACTTTGTCCAGCTTTTGTAAAAGGGGTCTGATTGTAAGTCACATAATTCCAATTGATAATTAGTGTTTACACGTTCAATTGCAATACTTAATGGATGAGTGGAAAGTGATATATCATTCCTTAATTCTTTAAAATCTGCAAATCGCTGCTCAAACTCCACAATTACTTCGTCAATATACTTCACGTGATCCTGCATGGATCCAATGTTTTCCATCGCTGTAATGTTCTTTGCAACTCGGAAAAAAAGAAAAATCATTCTGCTCTAGTGACGTTTTGAACAATTTTAGTTTAACTCTGTAGCGTACCGAGGTGGCAAGGCAATTGAAGACAATTTCATTTTAATTTAATTTATTGATGAGGATAAATTTTATATAATTTTTACTATTTAGAAATATTTTAAAACAATTTTCCACTTAATGATCATGACAATGTCATTGGCGGACACCGCCACAAGCGCACCTCCAGGGCGTTGTCTCTCTGAGAATACACTTTTCTAACAAAAGCAAACAAAAAAAATATAATCGGAAAGGAGGAGAGCGGCAGAATCTGCGCGCTTGCGCTGTACTGATCCTCACCTTTTTAGTACATTACACTTCTAAAACTATTCACAAATCCATACAAGTTGGCAATATTGTGTCCAACTTCCAATTTAATTCGTGCAGATGTTGTGTCTCATCAGCTAAAAATACAAGATAAGCTAGGAATAAAGTATCATGCGTACAATTTCGTAATTCAAAAGTGCTGATTTTATTTCATTTATTTAAAAATATATTTCTTTTCGTAAAGAAAGAAAGAAAAAAAAAAGAAAGAAAATGAAAAGTTCCAGGTTCCTCCCAGCATTGAGCCATCTTATTTCGCAGTGTAATAATAAATCTCCATAAGTCGCAACAATTTCATTTAAAAAATCTCGAAATTTTCTATGAGTTAAAACTTTGTTTTCGCCTTTAATGAGAGTTGTTATTCTAATAACTTTCATGGCATTCGCTTGGCGCAAATATTTTCCACATAACTCTTCCTGGTGTAGGATGGTAGCGGTATCAAATTTAGCATTTCCTCCGTGATAGTAAAATCTGTTGCAATGTAACGAATAAATATTAATAATTGACTGATATCTGTCAGGTTGGTGCTTTCAACCAAATATATTGAATAGTATTCGTAATCCAAAATGATTCGCATAAATTTTTTTAAACATATTCGCCCATATCGTCTACTTGTCGTGCCACTGTTTGCTGAGCTAATGCTACAGATTCAAACTTTTCCGCCAACTTTTGGCTGCATAAGCGTTGAGCCAGAGTTGCGCATTTTTTCCTGAAAATCCCTTCACTGATTTTTTTTTTTTTTTTTTTTTTTTTGCTAATGGTAAAGAAGCTTTATAAAACGCACCCAAACTTTGATCATTATCTGTACTTAATTTTGAAAATATAACTGTTTGATGTATTAGTTTTATTATTTTTATACTCGGCTAAAATAAATTTCTTGCTTCATCGATATGTTTCTTATACTTTTCTTCATGTAAAGTAGTATAGTGCCGTTTCATATTGTATATCTTATTCACCAGCAAAACTTCCAAACAAATCATAACACTCAATTTTATTATTGTTTCAGATCAGATAGACTTAATTCCCATTTTTCATTAAATGCACTATTTTCATCACTTTTCGCTTCACTGACCTAATGAGGCTTGTTATTTTGCACAAGAGAACTGTTTACCCTTTAATTAAATCACAAATTTAAATTGACAAAAGAAATAAATGAAGCCTTAAATTTTACGCAACCACTACAATTACTAAATAGCCACTACGTAACATTCGTCTGGTATTGACAACCAATCAGCGGTCCATGTTGTTACTATCTGATCACCCGATGGTTAGCTGGGAACGCAATCTAATGAATCAATCAGTTCCAATTTTTATGTCCTTCTCTGTCGAATCTGGTGGAAAAGGTCAAAGCAGTGCAACTTCAGTCATTCTGCTCAACGGCCTTGAGTGGTGACAGACAACTGTGCGCCGGATGTAGGCGCTAGACACGAGTCGGGACGAGACTCACAAATACGATTCAATATTTTAGTTATGTATTTATAATACCATATAAAAAATAATTTCTACCAACAAAATTTGAAAAAAAAATTGAAAACATTTATTATAATATAAACGCAACCGTTGTTCGTACAAAGATGGAACGCGTGTCGTGTTTTGGACAATGCTATCTTAGAGCAGGGATGGCGAACCTTTTTTGATGTCTGTGGCACAGTCATAAAAATTCTTTTTTAAATAGGAAACGTGCCAGTATAAAATTTCATTCGTAATGTTAGCTTGGTGAAACTATACAGTATAATTAAATGAATAAATAAAATAAATTCTTCTTTAAACAATTTTTTATTAGTGAATGTTTTACAAAAAGCAATATGCTAGAAACAAAATTCACGTTAAAAACAATTGTTTTTATGTGCAGATGCTCATGTCGATGAAAATATTGTTAAAATTGCCTTTGATAATATTTTTAAACAATTAAACGTGTCATGGATTGAATTACATGTAGTTAGAATTTTTCATCTTCTGCAATTTTATTTATTTAATTCCATAATCCATTACTATCAATAATTTGTAAATCATTTCTTAATTCAACAAATTTTTGGTTCCATATGGTACTTGACTGAAATTCAACTTTTTTTTATTCCATTTCTAATTCATTACAATTTAATCACTCAGGGACTTTTAAATTTAATTTTTCAAATGGTATTGTATCAGAATATAAAATAAACTTTGAAGTTACTTCAAACTCTTTTAAACTGTGTAAATCTTGCAGAAAATTCCTGAACCAGGGAAAATATTGCCATTGAAAATTCTTTAATGACTCTTTGTTTGGTGTTTCGTGACATTCACTTTCAGAAAAAAAAATTTTTTTTTTGTATTCGGAAAATATGAATCTGAGAAAATATCATGGTTAAAAATCTGTAATTTGACATCGAACACTTAATAAGTCAAACTTTATAAGGAATGTTTTATTAACTCTTTGTAGTTTTATATCTAATTTATTTATAAGTGAGAAAAAATAAAATTTTTCTAGCCATTCTACCTCCAGTAATTATTTTTATTGGTCAATAATGTTTTCATTATATAGAAATCTTATTTCCTCCAAACAATCTACAAATCTTTAAAAAATATTTCCGCGGCTGAACCAGCGTACATTATAGTATGAAAGTAAGCTATTAGACGACGAGTTTACTTCGCTTAACAATTCTTAAAATTTTCTTTTATTTAGTTCTCGTGCTGATATGAAATTGACTAATTTTGTTACAAAACTCAATATCATCAAACATTTTTAAACTTGTTTTAGCATATAACGCTTCCAGGTGAATAACGCAATGAAAATCAAGAATTGTGTGTCCAATACGTTTTGTAAATAAATTTATAATTCCATTCTTGTTAAGCTGCGGGCACCGTCAGTTGTAACTGACACAAATTTAGGACATTTCTCTTTACTCAATGCATTTATAACTGCATTACAAATGTCTAATCCTTTTGTTGTTGTTAATGTTGATAAACTTATTAACTCTTTAATATTGTTTTGAACAAAATAACGTACAAAAACTGCTGAGCGAGCCTAGCTTGTTACGTCGGTAAACTCGTCAAAGCAAATGGATATAAAATCGCAAGACTTTATATGATTTTTTTGTTGAAAATTTACATTTTGCGCCAGGCCCAGAATTCTTTCTTTTTCACTGTATTCTTAGCTATCGTCATGTCTTTAATTCTTCGGATTATGTTTTCTTCGTTTTCGAAATCATCGATTAAGTATGGTGCATATTGCAGTCAAGCATTTATTAAAAATTCGCTTTCATTAAAAGGTTTCGCATTAAAAGGTTTTTATATTCATTCATTAAAGGCTTTTAATAGTTTTTGAAACTTGATAACTAACAGCACTGGTGTTTGATTGAGTTCCTGTATATTTCATTAAAGAAATAGTTTGAGCATTTTTATTTTTTAAGCAGGTGATATATACTCCTTTTGCTCTTCTACGCTTTTGGATCGGGAAGAAATTTATTGTTGATTTCACATAATGCTGCTTTACTGAAGATTTTCTACAGATTATAGTCTTGGAACATTAAATACAAACTGCTTTACTATCCCTTTCAGTCACACCGTATCTATCGGTCCACCAAGCTCTTGAAATTCTCTACTACATGTTTCGGATAATTTCGATTTCTTCATTGAACTAGTAATAAGAAATTCTAAAAAATATATATTGTAATAAAATATTGTTTTAAAATTTTCTGAATTCGTTTGCAAGAATATATTTTGTCACATATTAAAGTACTAAATATATTACCAACTCCAGAAAAAAATATATTTATTCAAGGTCATTTTTAATAATTATTTCTATAATTTACACTGATCTAATGGTAAAATAATTTTTTATAATAAAATATTTTTTTATTGCTCAAAAATAAGCAAAATAAATTATAAGTTTAATAACTTTTAATATCTTAAGGTTGTGAGACAGGTTGAAACTTCAGTCTTGATCCAATATGTTCTTGAAAACGAATGAAGAATATAAAATATGAAATAATATGTAAAAATAATTACCTAAAAATACTATATTTACAATAAACGGTTATATTTTTTAACTAGTGACTAATTTTTAAGTTTCAAAGACGACGGTTTATATTAAAAATGACTAATGCAGTCTGTCGCCTGATTTGAACCTTGTGACAGCACCAACTTTAGAAGGCTAAACTGGATACGCAAAATTTTTTTTTATCTAATGCGGCAACTTTATATAGTTCGAGAGAATTGCCAATTTTCAAATTCGTATTGCCAATTTTTTCTCCTTTTCGCTTTTTCCCATATAGTTTAGATTATAAAATTTTAATTTGCTTTCAGAATAAAAATGTTTTTTTGATTCTATTTAGAGTATCAACTATTAGCAATTTTCTTCATTTAAATAGTTAAGTAAATAAAAATGGACGATTTACGCCATTTTAAAAAAATATTTAAACACATTTAATTTCCATTTATAATATTTAAAGATTTTATTTTTGTGTATTTAGGAAATCTGATTGTCACATTTTTCTGCAAAAGTAATTAGTGAACCAATATTTAACAATTCAGATAAAAATTTTAAAATCTAGTACGATAACTTAAATCCAGTATGAATGCTTTCTTAATTAAGATAGTTATTAGATTAAATTGGTACTTTTTATATAAAAAGAAAAGCTTGTGTGTGAAAATTGAATATAATATAAATCGGACACTGTCAAAATTATAGTAATAAAAAATATTACAATTTTATTGACTCAGCAGGCTGGCGGACTGGCAGACAGCCATAGTCTAACTTTGTAATTTTCTAATGTTGAAAGGGAAGGGGGGGGACTACAGTGTCTGGAAAAATCTTAATTTTCTACATATAAACCTAACCAAATTTAGTAATTATTACTAAAACATTCTCTTGTGTGCTTTGTTCGGGCATAGAATTTCTCTCGTGAAAATATCAAAAGTGAATTTGGAATTCATATTCTCGAAACTTAGCCTATATTTGTGGTATATTTGGTGTTCCAAAACATTTCTCCACTTGTATTCCTCCAAATTCGGTGAACTTTATGGAAAATTCACGTCGTATGCCTTGTTTGAGTTTAGAATTTTTCATATTAAAATATCAAATGAAAAGTGAAAATTTAAAATGCAATAACTTCATTCCTAAACAATATTTTTGGATATTTTAGTCTCAATCGATTCTCTGATTTTCTGCTGCTAATCAAACAAAACAGATGTTGTCTCCGAAAAGATTAGTTTTTGAGCTACATTCCTTCCAACTTGGCATTTTTTCGGAAAATTAATCTCTCGTTTGGTTTGTTTAGGGTAAATATTTTTTCGTATGAAAATGTGAAATGAAAAGTGATTGTTTGGAATGCAAAATTTAATACCTAGCCCTAGTGTCTTTTTATTTCAAACGATTATCTTAATTTTTTTTTTTTTTTTTGTAAGTAGATGTGTCCAATGTTTAGTGAAAGTTCTTTAAACTTGGTCTTTTTATTGCAATTCAAAAGAAAATTGACTTTTTGGAATGTAATAACTTATGACCTGGTCCAAATTATTGAATATTTCTTATCTTGATTCATTCTTAGTAATTTGCTTTTGTTAAGCAAAAATCTCCGGTGTCTGGAAAATTCTGGTTCATCTAATCATTTATACTCCAAACTGTAATTTTTGTTGAAAATTTATCTCGTGTGTCTAGTTTGGGGGCTATAAAATTTCGCGTGAATATATAAAATGAAAATTGATATATTGGAATGCATTAAATTAATATTTAGTCAATATTTTTGGTATTTTTATTTTTGTTTCAATGGATTATGTATGAGATTTTTTTCTCTGGCTAATGTAAGATGTGATTTGTAGAGTAAACGTGTTGTCAACAGTTCAGATTGTTATTAAGGAAAGAGACGACGGACCAGCTGTTATAGACAACAGCAACAACATTTACTTAACAAACAGCACAAATAAGAAAACAACTAAACATAATTCCATGAATTTTAATGTAATATTGTGGGTTCGGTTTTACCACAATTATTTACCAACGCATTTCCTGCTTGCCATACAAGTGCCCTTTGAACGCTGATTTCAGTCGCACTTGACGCGCATGCGGCCAACATGTGTAGTTCTCGAATTATAGTCCTGCAAAACTATTACTTTTTACAAAAATGAACATTTTTGGAGTGCAGTAACTTAATACTTGGCTAATATTTATAGAATATTTTTGTTATAGGTTCTATTTATTATATATAGGTTCTGGAAAAGTAATTTTTGAGTTATAATTTTCCAAGCTTAGTGCTTTTCAGTCACTGAGGTTATTTAAATTTTTTTTGCTAAATAATCGACATTTTTTATACTGTAATAATATATTTATTGGATATAATAAAAATAAGAGTATGTTTTTGCTTATATACATACTTATAAAAAAAGTCAAATTAAGAAAAATTCAGTTTCTGGGGAATTTTACATAAAATTTTCTGGGGAATTCTAGGAATAAAAGTCGCATTATATCAGAATTGTTTTTTTTTTTTACTTAAGGAGAAAATACACTACTCTCAGATATTGATAATAAGAGGAAAGATCTTATAAAAAATTTTTTTTATCAAGATCTTTAAATTTGTAAAACACTTAAAGGATTGACTAAATTGGTAAGGAATACACTTAAAAGAGTGTATCTAATCTTTACAGCAATGTTCAAAATTATTTTAATTATATATATTTTTGTGAGAGCAATTAGCAGTTTTCCAATGCCAATATTAACAATGTTCGAATTTAAAAATAAATTGGAATATTGACTACAATTTTAATAACTCGTATTGTATAACTTAAGAAAATATATCAATAAAGAGCTATAATATGTTAAGCAGATATCGGAAACAATTTTTTTTGGGAAAAAAGAAACAAAAAAAAAAACAAATGTAAACTGAAACTAAAAAAAGGGGATCATTTTTTGGAATCAATGAATTTCTGTGTAAAAAAAATTTCATTTCTTAAATATTTTTTAAAAAATCTATGTTTGCACAAATCACAGTTAAAATGACTACACAGAATCGTTTAAGCATTGAATTATAGTGGAGATCCATTAGTAGAGGCGAAATACTGTAGTCGCAATCACAAGTTATCTTCTATTGTCTCGTGTATTAGTCTTCAAATTATTGCTAGAGATTCAGACATGGAGTACTATTATTAGGAATGATTAGACTCAGATCTTCATAAATGGTTGAGTCCAATTTTTCATGGTTGGACTCAACTTTTGGTTGAGAACAAATCATATTAAAGTAATCATTATTATTCATATCACAACCTTTTTGAAATATCATTATGTAGCTTTAAAAGCATGCAGCCATAGAGTTATGGCACCTGTTTTAAAATCTTGTTTTTGCACCTGGAATTAAGATGATATATAAAGATGGCTAACTAAGTGGCAACGTTTCATACCGTTTCACAAGAAAGTTCATTCATCTTGAAGCCTTAAATCTCATGGTGCCAATCTTTAGATGACCAAAAATATCTTTCTTCACTGACGAGTCGTAATTCAGGAAATTTCATCTGAAAAGGACCTAATAATTCCTATCTTTGTGAAAGTATTAGAGAAATCAGTCAAATTAGTTGGCATTGCCTTTCTACTATCGGAAGGGATTCTTGTTGGACATAAAAACAAAACTTCATGTCTTATTTGCCTGCTCAAATACAGCAGAATATTATAGGAATAAGATGTTTGATGCAAGGCATCTTCAAAAACTGTGGAAGCCCAACCACGTAAAACTGCATTTTGTAACGATTATTTGGAAGGTAATGGTATTTACCAAATATAGTGAGACTATAAAAAATGACTACAGATCTCAATCCTGTAAGGCTCATGCTATACGAAGAGCCATTACATATCGACAACCTTCGGAGATCCTATAGTATTTTAGAATCACGTTGTTTTTGGAAGAGTTGAGACTTTTGCCACAATCATTGATCAAATAGCCTCATCAATACTATAAAATCTCACTATGGGTGAGAAGAAAGTGGCCGCATTTGTGATATTTGAAGAACAGTCAAGAGTGCAAAAAAAGAAAGACAAGGTAAAGGAGTGCGATGTATGACCTTTTTATTTACCTATCACCCGACATTAAATTGTTAATCAAATTTTTTTTCTTGTTATTTGTTGTCCTACAACATAAAGTATTAGTTCTCCAAATTTTTAAGTATTAAATCCACTTTCTTGTCGAAATATTTTTTTATGTTTGTAACTTTAATTTTGAACTCTAGTGTCGAGTTTCGTTTTCTCCAGTGTGTTTTTGCTTCTTTATTTAAGGAATTGATTAGACTCAATTAAATCGCTTTTTATATACATGCTTTTAAAATTATTGTCCACATTATCGATTAATTCAAGACGTTGCGAGTCCATATTTTGATGTTCCTAAAGCTAAGATTAGAATCTATAATTGAAATATTTTGGCACAGATTAATCATTTATTGGCTAAAAATGATTTTCCTAAGGATTTTATTTAGAAAAAGCAACCATATATATTTCTTGTATAACCAATGACCTTTTAATTATTGTATGTTTTAATTTTTTACTAATTTATGTTTGGATATTTAATTAATGAAAAAAGCATTCATATTCGGATCTTTAAAAATAATTTTATATAGAAAATCTAATAACCAATTTCGCTTCAAGTTAAGACATGCAACTGCTTTCAATTTAGTTATTATAATTCTGTTACTTATTACACTTAAGTTCGCATAGCCGACGGCATAGCAAGCTTGGCTTGTTCAAGTCAGCGTCTGTCTTTCTTTTAACCAGAACATCACGAAGGTGAAAGTACGACTTTGTTCTAATATTTCTCCTATAGATGGCACCACCAGAGGATTCATTTCCTCAATTTTGTGATTTTTCTGGAGGTAGAAGAAATTTTCTCTAGAATCTTACACCTATCGTAACTGCTCAATGTTCTACCACAAGACCTTCGATTCCATAGATTTAACGAGCACATATATCACATGTACTTGGTAGGTGTTTCGTGGCATTGGGATATCGAGCCCTACCGGATGGTAGGTGGATGCCCTAACGACTAGGCTTCTACGGCCCCATTATTCTTCATATGCCGAATCTATTAATGCAGTAAGACAAAATGTTTGAAAAAACATCATGTATTATACCATTTTTTAAACTTAACTTCATTTCAATTTATTTTTGGTATTGGTGATATTACTTATGAGAGAAATTTGTTTTCTACAATTACGTATTATATGCAGCTTTGATAATTTAAATAAATTAAGGAAGCGAAGTTGATTGCTTTCTTTGCCAAATTAATTATCTACCTATTTTTAACCAAATGTATTTTTAACAAAAATAATGTTACATAAATCCGCTTTCACAAGTCGTGGTACAGGAATATATCATGTTTGGTACAATAAATTAAATCTGTAATTTATTTTTGCTTTTAAAATTTTTAGTACTGTTTGTTATTTAAATTGTATCCGTTTATTTTGAGTAAAATTAGTGGTTGACTAGAAATACATTTGCTTTTAACAATAAATAAATAAAGGGAATCAAACTTTCTAATCACAAACTTTTCTGGGAAATTATTTCCCCACGATTCTCAATTGTGTAATGCCGTTTCTTATTTTAGAAATTCTCAAATTAATCTTGAATAATAACTGAGTTAATTGCAATAATTTTGTTTACAAGTACTTCTGTAATATTAAATGTTTTTAGTATTAAATAAATCTGAATTTTTCTTTACTTTTCAGAGGTTGAATCAAGAAGAAAATAAATAGCTCTCAACTTTTTAGAAACGGCAATGACTGCAAATATTTGCCTGCGCCTCAACAGGGAGAATTCTATAGGAATGTCTGAACAAGACTGAAGATAAAACTGCTAATACTGTAGAACTCCAATTATCCTAATCAATTGGGTTTGGACACCATGCATATAATTGAATATTTGGTTTATTAGATTTTTCGATAAAAAAGGGAATTTTAATTTATTATACAATGATAATTGGTAAAAAACTATATTTTTTTAAGAAAAAAAAAAAAAGAAAAATTCAAATGCTATAGTTTCAAATTATGTTAGTACATTTTATTGTAAGACAATGCATTGTATGAAATGGCTAAGTTAAAAAGGAAATTGTATGATTTTTTTTTTTTTTTTTTTTTTGGCTTAAGTAAATACTTTTTTGTGTGGTGTCTTTATTTCATGGGGGTGACACATTTGTAAAAATGTTGTTAGTGCAATTCTTCATCTACTCCATATAAGAGATTCAACAAAACTCAGGTTCAGTAATCTGTATGCTTATAACATCTTACACAAATGTGTGAAGATGATTGAATATGTGAAGTTTATATTGATTTTAAACAAAATTGTCTTTTTATTCATACTGAATATTTAATGTTATCAGGAAATTTTAAGTAAAAATTTTGCTTACACACTTAATTTTAAATAAATGCTTGGAGGTATTACAGTAAATTAATTTAATCAATTTCAATTAGGGTTCGCCGTGTGTTAAAGGTATAATTCTTCACATCAAATAATTCTGGGATCAATCCGAGCTCTTATTGAACAACAAGAGATGGTAGTTGTGCTTCTACTTGCATGGTTATCGTGAGAGGTGCTTGGGAGTTTTCCTGGTTTACTACCTTGAACGTAAATTCGGTGATCATATTTGTAAAGTTCTTTGGAAAAGGGTATTTAAGCGATGGATCTTAAAATGCTTAAAACAGTCTCCGATCCTTAATCCTATCGTTATGCAGTGTTGAATCATTTTTAGTTTGTACTAGGGAAAAAATTTCATTGCATTACCAAATTTCATGAGCTTACATAACCGTGAGAGAGAAATTCGACTGCTTAAGATAAAAGGTTTTGAAACATTTTCCTCCAATTTTAATTTTGAACCCGGTCGGGTGGAAAGCTCTCATCTAAGTTGGCGCTGGCAAATATTGTATAAAAATAATGAGATAGTATGAATATTAATTCTAAGAAACGTCTTATAGTCTGATTTTAATTGAATTTCTAGAATCAATTTGCAAGTTCTGTGTAGATTTCATTTATTCAAGCCTACAAATTGAATCGAGTTTTCAAGAAAATTGATTAAAAAATGCAGCAAGCAAATTGAAGCGAGTCCGGTATTGTACTAATTTGTTATATGATAAATTAGAGAAACATTAATAACATTTGTTAAATTGATAACATTTCTAGCAGTAAAAATTGCGCAACATGAAGCAATTCAGGATGACATATTTGTTTCTAAGATAATTTTGATTTGAAAGTAACCCAGATTATTATATTATTAATATATTCTCTTCTATATCTCGAAATTAAGCATTAATATCAGTGTTTTCATCCCTTCTACAAAATAGAAATTTTCATTTTAATAATTTCGACTTTAGAAACTGCACATTTTACTAAATCTAGTAAATTACTAATTATCAGCACTAGGAATTTCGATAATAATCAATCCCGAAAAAAGTTACTTTTTCAGTGCTAAAAAAATGGAAACAATTGAATTTCAAGAACACAATATTGTCGACAAGTTTATAATTATTTAAGTTATTAATGCATGTAAGTTAAACCAATGAGTTTTACGTTAACTAATCCGCGAATTTTCGCTGCAATTAACTAGTCTGAAAAATGCCCTAGATTAATTGTATATGCTAAATATAGTTTAGTATAAGCATGCTTCTATAATAAGCTCTGTGTCGTACTGGTAGCGCTTTGCACTCGCACTGTACAGGTTCTAGGTTCAATTCTAGAGCTGAGAAAAGTCGACTCGGGTTCTCATCCGTTCACTTAGTCGATAAAGCTGAATATGCTCGAAACTGGGTTTCACGTTAGGCCGAACACTTAACCCCCGACATACGCCGCACACAAAGGCCTTCGGTGAGAAAAGCATGTATTATGAAGCCACCAAGTTGAGCTCTTTAAATTTTAGTAGATAGTAACCCCTTAAAACACTTTCAAACATTTTTAAAAAAAAATTCGACATGATTTGACGTGGGAAAGTGATAAAAATTGATTAGTGTTATAAAAATATGCAAATGGTGATAATAAGGACTCGAGGTAGGGATAAAAAATTTAAGGTCCACAAGTAATAAGCGCATGTCTAGGGTAGGCACAATAAGGAAAACAGTTGACAATGGGGTTTGCAAAATGGGAGGGATGACGTTTGAGTAAGAGGATCACGTAAGCATGAACACGCACTCACCTTGCACTTTGCAGTACTGTTATAGTTTTGACGTCATCTTAATATTAATTATATCATTGAGATTTTTTTTTTTTGAAATTTTATTTAAGTTATTATTTTTACTATTTTATTTAATTTTTATTTTGCAATTTCATTGTAAAGTCATTACTTTAAATTGTTGTCTTTTTTAAAACAAATAGAAACTGAATCTTGCCACTCGAGTTTTAAATTGGAGATCTCTTTTGACCCTCCCAAACAATAAAAATAAGTTGTAAATCCCCCTCAAAACCTTTCTTCCTTGTAGCTGTAAGGGGATGATTTGCTTGACAATTGACTTTTGGTTAGGAGCTTGGGAAGATTATTTCTTAAATTATAGAATATACTACCTCTTATATTTATACATTACAGAAATATAAAATTTTTGTCTGATAAATTTTAATTTATGAGCTTGATAAATGTCTTTTTCAAACACCCCTTCCCTTTTATTTACAGTCAATTGATCTGTTTACGATAATTTCCTAATTTTATGCCAGCGAATTTATTCACGATTTTAAAAATTAACATGTTTCAAATTTTAAGGAGTTTTTTTGAAGTTCTCATATTTATTGCTTTTAAGCATTCACAAAAAGGCTAAGCCAAAATGAATATTTATAAGCTTCAAAGAGTTCAAATTAAATAATCGTTGAGTTTAGTGCTTAGAATTCGATATTGGATTTAACTGAATTATATTGATTTTATAATAAATTACATGTTAGATGTTAAGAATACGCATAATACTTAACTAATTAATTTAATACATTGGATTCTATTATACTTAGATTTAAAATATAGGTTAACATAGAAATCAAAAAAAAAAAAAACATTTTAATTGCTGAACTACAAATAATTATTTTATTACAGGATATTTTTCTTGTAATCGCCAAGTTTATTTCTAACAGCACTTAAAAGAAAGATTATTTATTATAACATTAAGTATAAAGAGAGAGTTTTGCATTCAATAAATTTTAAATTTATATCTTGAATATTTCCTTTGGATAGCAATTATTTTATTTCTAAGAAGAGAGATAAATTACTTTCAATTTTACTAGAATTTTATATCGAATTTATCAGTATCTAGTCATATTTATGCTCAGTTTCATACATATCAAATAAAAATTTTATAATGATATATATGAAACTAAAATATAATAAGATTTATTGCATGTTAGCTTAGAAAAAGGGCAAAATAAATTTAACTTTCTGAAGAGACGGTTAAATACCCATTGCACTAAGGAAATGTTTACTTCCAAACCACGAACGAGTTATTCACCATATATACGCAAGAATTTAAAAACTCTTTAAATTTCAAAATGTGAGACATACTAAACAAATGAAAAGACAGCCGATTGTTCCATTGAAAACAAACTGCAATCTACTTACGCGCGACATCATATGATATAAAGAACGTATTCATTCTTCTGAAAGACAGCAAATTCACATTATATCACTTCTATTCTATTTCCCATTAGTCCACATAGATCTTTAATGAGTAAATTATAAATTGGTGAATAATGTATAGGAAATCGGTAAATATTTTATCTATAAAATAGTGGATGCATTTCATTATTTTTTTAAAAAAAATATTTAATAAAATATAATAGTTCACAAATATAATTCTAGCATAAATTGTAATTGTAGAAATTCATTCAGAAATTTACATACAAAGTTGTACAAACCATCTGTTTCATGTAAAATTTATAAGTATAATTTAACCAAGTTCTCGACGAAATATGTAAATTGTGTGCTTTTTCATAATATATTATTCGTTACCAAAATTTTGCAATTTTTTTTTAAATGTAATGTCTATCATTGTAACGTTACACTCCTTTCGTCTTTAGATATATATAATGAGTTATAGAAAAATTTAATCCAAACACAAAATCTGTAAATTCATGTACATTCTTCCAATTTATATTTTAAAAGGTAATTTAATATGCGTAGAAAAATAACTTCTATATTTGCATGATTAGATGATCACTAATGTGGTTTTTTATTAAAAAAAAATTACTTTATCAAGAATATGTATGTGTAATTTTTGTATAATTTACTTTTTTACCAAAAATTATAGTCTATTCTAAGTAATATTTGTAAAATGAAAATACAAAAGTAACAATCGTTAAAAAGCATATCACATTCTTCTCTTTTTTATTAAATGAAGTTTTTAGAGTTTTTCTAATAAAAGAGTACACAATTAATCAAATATAACACGTCGTAGTAAAAAGTTTTATCAATTTAAACAATGACCATCATGCCATATATAAACACAGACTTATTCCGTATGTAGAATAATGTACTTTTTTATTTACCACAAATTTCAGTGAGCACAACTCAAAATAAAAATTTATGAAATTCCTTCACAATTCTTTTATTGTAAAAACAGCTTATTTTAAAATTTACAACGCCAGTTTAAGAGTATTCAATTTATTGTTCACTCCTAAGAACTTGATAAATTTAATTTACGTAGAAATTTGTAAACAAATACTTAGTTCTAACTATATATTTACGTGGTTTACGATCTGGGA
Source organism: Latrodectus elegans (assembly GCA_030067965.1). Classification (NCBI taxonomy): domain Eukaryota; kingdom Metazoa; phylum Arthropoda; class Arachnida; order Araneae; family Theridiidae; genus Latrodectus; species Latrodectus elegans. The sequence goes on from CM057821.1 coordinate 13,455,082, forward strand.
AAATCACATTTTCAAGCTTTAATTACTCATGTGCTACATTATGAATTAAATTTGATTCTTGTATATATAACAATTTACAATTCAGTTTAAAAATGGGTCTACAATAAATTTGATGTCCTCTTACCAAAACTATTTAATATCTGCCAAGATAATCTCTATAATATCCCATAAAAACCTATAATAAATTTTTATGAAATATAACGTGTACAAATAAATTTTCTATTCGTATATTATGCATCTCCGCTTTAAAATCTCGCAGAGATTTTAATTGTTTTTTAAAAGCATTCTGAAACGTGCAGGAGCTACATATATATAATTACACAAGTTCCATTCAATACTTCTATTTTTATAGTATGTTTTAAATAGTTTCTACAATAATTAAAACATCTTAACGTCTTGCTAAATTTATAAAAAAATTTTATTTGGAACTAATAACCAAACATTAAAGTTTTCATACCACATTTTTAAATGAGTGCTTTTAAAATCTCGAGTAGTGCCCATTATTGTTTACTGATGAGTGATACTCAGTTACTTTAATTCTACAGAAACTTAAGTTACATAACTGAGCTAATAGAAAAATAACTTGTCTTACATAGGTTTAAATGAAATGCATTTTGAAAATTAATTCTAAAAATATATCTAATATTTGCAAATGTTCAGATATTCATATCTGTTTTACAACTTATTTTTTTCATTTTAACAAAAATATTTAGATTTTTAGTAATTTAAAAATTTTTATCAATTACTTTACTGATTATTTTTTTTGTATTTGATGAAATTGTTCGTTGAATATATATATAAATAAACATTCCTGCTAAATTCACACTGCTTTTCCTATCAAGATCTCATTTCAACGTGCAGAGTTATGTCATCGCTTTCACATATTAAAAATTGAATCAAACCCTACGGTTTTAAAGCTTCAAGTTAAACAAGAAATTGTTCAGATCTTCTCCAATCCTCAACCAGACTTTAATTTTCAAGTAAACCTTCCCCTTATAGCTGCTGACAAGAAATGGGTTTCTTGCTTGTTTCTAGTGTTTGGAAAGTCAAGAAATTTTCAGTTCAAAGCTCACGGTGCAATCTAATGCGGATTCATTTTCTATATGCTCTAAAATACATGTATCTTTTTATACATATATTTAAAAAAATTTAAAATGACACTAAACCCAATAAAAATTACAAAATAAAAATTAAAGAATATCGTAAAAATAATAATTAAAATGGTATTTATATTAAAATGACGTCAACTATAACAGTATGGTAATGTGCAAGGTGGGTATAGTTCAAGATGAGTACGGTACGAGGATCACGTATTCATAACCACGTGATCCTGTTACTCTTAGGCAAACAGAATGATGATACCCCTAATGACCCTCTCCCATTGTTGAGTCATCTGATTTTGCCTTACTGCTAACAGAGGTAAAATCCCGACCATTTGAGTTTGTGTCGCGATATTGTCATAGCGATAGATAAGATTAATTTTTCCCGTATGTTCGCCTATATTAGTGTCGTGAAGATTAAATAAAGAGCTCGTGATTATTATTGAATGTAGAAGGCATCAACGCAAAAAAAAAAAATTGTCGCATTCCTCACCAAATTTGCACTATTGGATTGGAGGATTACAAATTCTAAATATGTTGGTTAACATCCGAAACTTTCAAGTGTTCTATACATTAAAAATGTAACTTTAAAAATGAAAAATTTTGAAACTCAAGATTTTGCATGTCAAATCTATAAAATAAAAAAAAAAATTATCAGCCTACTTCCACTTTATATGGAATGCAATTAAGTAAATTTAATAATGAAGTGAAGAAACTATAACAAGCATTATACGCATACAAAAAAGTAAACTTGTTAAGGAAAGTAATGATCTAGATGCCTTTTCCAATGACTCAATCATAGATTTTATTTATTCTCAGCATATTAACGTTCCGCTGATGTCACGTGGAGCGGCAAAAGCCAATACGGACTTTAATATCTTCATTTGAGTAAATGTTTGCGATTTCTGGCTTTGGTCAGTTGATTGGTTAGGTTTTATGGCGCAAGGTCCAAAAATGGACATGATGCCGCTATTTGGTAAGTTGTTAGGTAGTTTGTAACACGTTTAAAAATATTTAAACTTGTGTTTTCTAAGCGAAATAACTTCTAGTGTTTGGTGAGATAAAAATTCGGATTGTATATTTATGTATTGCTATTTAGAGAGTCCCAATTTTTTGGATTATGAAACAAGCACGGATGTTATTTAATCCAAGATGCCAAGTTCTGAGTTTGGTGACTTTTTAGCGTAATTTCTAATGTATCTCGCAACCGGGTTTTTATTACGTCATAGATGTGGAGATCTATAAAATTACCCACAAAACTATTTTGGCAACCATGTATATACGTCATCGCGTACGTCAACTGGGCAACAGTACATTATCGGATTAAAAATTGAAAATTTGGGGTCTTGTATTACATGACCTCTGTGCCATGAAATCGTCTCTTATGCTGATGATTACAAATCGTTCAACTTGATAATAGGCAACATATTTGAAAATCGGACCAAGAACATTACGGATGCTAGGATTTTACCAGTTAATGCTTTTTTTTAATTGCTGCCGGTATATGATTAATGATAAAAAGATACCGTTATATTTATTCCATTGATAAATTCAGGAGAAAAATTTCAAATGTATGCCATTATGTTTCCCAACTATCTTATTTTTAAGTAGAAAATCGGGGTAAAAAGCAAAATCTTCATTTAAAAAGTTGATAGAAATGTAGCGAGAAAGAGTTGGTGTTATGTTTCCCTAATTTTTTTTTTAAATTTAATACACAAGTCATTAATACCCATTTCGAATTCATTTCCAAAAGTGAAAGTACCTTATCACTAAAACAAAAAAAAACTCTGAATATTATCTGATTTTTCCATCTTGTTTTAAAATCCAATCTTACCAATAGTTTTAAACGTTTGGTACATTAAGTGTGCAATTTTACATAAAGAGCTATGAATACACTTTCTCACTGATCTATTCTATATTCATCGCAATGATCAAAACAATTCCCGAAGAGAATTAATGCTAATTTGTTTTAAAGGAGTTCCATATATGAATTAACCTTTGAGCAGTATTTTAGAGATCACTTTGGACATCAAATATTAAAACAGTTATAACGATTTTTTTATGTTCTTAAAAGCAGTAACTATGTTTTGTTAGTCATGAAATCGTGATTGTTAATTGTTATTTTTAACGTTTACTTTTCCTGTCATTTGAAATCCATGACCCAATACGGGATTTCTGCTGTTTCTCGAATTCGAAGTGATTAGTTCGAAAGTGCAACCAGCAGACTGTAAAGTTAAGTAGTGAGGAAGTTATAAAACTTAAAAGTGAATTAGAACAATGCTTTCATGAATTTGTTGCGTCGTAATTGAGATTAGTCTCTTTTCAGCGAATTTCCTTATCTAATAGAGCAAGGTCTCCCAACTCTCGATTGATCGGTGTCTCAATTACGTCATACAATAATTTGTATACTTATTCTCACTTCATTCAATGATAACTCGGAAACGGCAAGAGCTCTTTCTTGCTTAATTTATGTTTATCTAAATGAGGATGGATATTTCTTTTTATAGTACAATAAGTAACACCATTTCAAATATCACTTCAGACGTATATTTAATACATATTCAAATATTTTTCACGAAAATATAGTAATTTATGTACGCACACAGTATATGTAATTGAAATTCTCGTTGTTTATTTCCTGAGTGATATACCATCTACCGTAAGTAAAATGCAAAAATGACTGACTTCGCGTGTAATTATAACCACAAAGCATTGATAATAACTTTATTGCTGTGGTTAATAACTTTTGACATGGAAAAATGTTTCGCCGTTTCTTTGAAAGAATTTTGTATTTTTTTATTCGTTAGATTTGCATTGTTTCAGAGTTGGTTTGTTAACTTATTTGCATCTTTTGGTTTTTTAATCTCATTTATTAAATTTTAGCACCGTTAACGGAATGGAAAACTATTGTCAGCAAAGAATAATTTTTTTTCTCCAAATGCTTTTAGGAAACTTAATCGGGGGAAGAAATGAATTATAAGCATTTCTATCAATCACGCTCAATAAAATGTTTACATGATGCTATTTTCAATCATGTGTTAAAAAATGCTTTAAGTGATACATATTTTTAAGTGAAATTATATAACGGTGTGTGAAAGTCGTACTATCATTGTTTCATACAAATCATTTCCCATATATTTTAGCATGGTTCCAATTTTATTAATGCTTTTTAATGCATTTACTGTAAAATTTCTGTTTAAAAAGTTTTTTGAAATACTTTCGTGTCATAAAATTGTTTCGCTTCACTGCCAAGTTTTATAAAATTATGCTTGCATCAATTTTAATTTAGCACTTTTTTTAAAAACTATTTTATAATTTTATTACCTATCGTGTAAAATTTATCATTTTCTTCAACGGCGTAAAAAAGTAAAATAAGCTCTCTTCTAAAAATAGTCTGAAGTTATTTATAATTGCAGAAAATAAGTTATATAAATAATATTTTATTCAGTGAGAGTAGTAGTTTTGTCTATATGTCACAGTGTTTCTTAGATGAAAATATATACACAACCTCGTGGCATTAATGTGACCACCAGTCAAAAGCCAGAAAGACCCTTCTTTGCAGAACAGTTTGATGCGAAACGTACAGGGAGAGAGTCAGTTAGATTCCCTAAGTTGTTCACTGGGGTTTTGAGCCACCCGGACTCCAGTACCGTGGTCTGCTGCTCAGGTTTACACGCCATGAACAACCCAATAGTGATTGTCACAAAGATTCTCAATCGGGCCCATGTCAGGTGAGTTTTCTGGCCAGGGAAAAACGGTAAACTCTTCCTGGTGTTCTTCAAATCACGCACGTACACTGACAGCTGTATGACACCATCCTGAATAAAAACATGCATGGTCCACAAATGACAGGTGCGTACTTGTACATCATACCTTACACCAAGATGTGTGAACCGAGAGAAAATGACAAGAAAGCATTCACCAGTCCATTATACTAACGATTGAAGACTAGGAAGTACCGACAATGGTTACAGTGTATTTACTTTCAGAAATTTCACGTCATGTACACCAACGTCCATCAGTCCGATGGAGCATAAAATATTATTCTTCGGAAAATGCGATCTGTTGCCACTCGGTAGACGTACAGCCGCGCTGCTCGAGTGCAAATTCCAGCCTCCATACCCAATGACAAGCAGTCAGCATAGGTTAATGAAGCGAGCATCTGCTTCGGAGGAGACCCAGACGCAACAACGTTCGCTGAACAGTAATTCTGAAGAACTGTTGGTAGCCCCTTGGTTCTTCTTCGCTATCACTTGCTCAACGGCAGCATGTTGATTAGCTCAAATGTATCTCCGCAACCGCCCATGCCCCAGGGTGCATCAAAATTAGCGTCTTTGATTTTGGATAGTTTTATTCTGCCATGCTTCATATATATTTAACATCATGACACGCGAAAACTAGTCGTTTTGAAAATGCTTCCACTCTTGGAGTGATAGCACTTTTGCGCGTCGGATAAATCCCTCCGTTTCTGTAATACACCAACGATTGTTTACCGAGGACTTCAAACACCCTTTATATACGCTTAATTATATTGTCCTGATAACTGCCTTCTATGATCGATTATTTAATGTCGACATCCACGTGGTACATGGTTTTGTCATATTAGTGTGACTGCACTCCGTATATTCGAAGAATATAAACTTATACAAACATTAGTTAGTTGTAATTAATATGTGTGAATGTGTTTTGGGATATTTTAAAGGGGTGGAAAGATTTTTTAGATTAGATTATTTCAAACACCCTTTATATACGCTTAATTATATTGTACTGATACCTGCCTTCTATCATCGATTATTTAATATCGACATCCACGTGGTACATGGTTTTGTCACACTGACTGCACTGTGTATATTTGAAGAATATATACTTAACTTATAAAAGCATCAGTTGTAATTAATATGTGTGAATGTGTTTTTGGGGAGGGGATACTTTAAAAGGGTGGAAAGATTTTAGATTAGATTTTTGTAAGTGAGAAACCAAATTATCTATAAAAGCATTAATACATTATGAATCATTTCTTGATTTGATATAATTGTTTGAAGTATTATAAATGCTTGATTTAATACTTCAAACAATATATCCTTTTATATTTAAGAAACGAGCTCAAATATATATAAAAATAAATGATTTTTAATATCGAGGTACAATGAAGTTTTAAAAGCAGAATCACTTATTAAATTACTTTCAAAATTAAAGCTGTTTATCAGTTTGGTGTTTCTGCTGCAAACAATTCGAATGACGTATGGCGTTCTTGAATATCCTGTTCTGTTGGGAAATTACTGGGTATTCAAGTTAGTGCTTATTTAATTCTCTCTCTCTCTCTCTCTCTCTCTCTCTCTCTCACACACACACACACACACACACACACACACTCTCTCTCTCTCTATCTATCTATCTATCTATCTATCTATCTATCTATCTATCAATCTATCAATCTATCTATCAATCAAAGACATATTCGAAGATGTGTTAACACGATTGCTACAGTTACGAAAACAATTTTTTTAAAAATTGTGAAAATAATATATATCGACATTTTAAAAAATATTGTGTGAATGTGGAAAAAATGGAGATGTTATATTGTACGTATATTTTACCCTCAGCAATTAGGCATCAAAAAGAATTCCGAAACATTGTCAACTCGTTTATATTGAGGGATAAGCAACTTTAAAGTAATTTCAAATAAGCATAAATTGTAACTTAAATTAAGTACTTATAAGGGGAACTTTAACATTGAACATTAATTTATTCATTGAGACCAACATCTCGAAAGGAGTTTCCATAACATGAGTTTTCATTCTTTTTGATACTGTTTTTATGAATCAATTATATGTTTTTAATATGCATTCACACGCAGAAGGTTCTTAATGTTTAGCCTCTTGCAGCATCAACATTTACGATCAAGGTGGGCCATAGTAGCTTAGTGATTAGGGCACCTGCCTTCATCCGGAAGGGAAGGGTTCAATTCCCGATGCTACCAAGGACCAACCGAGTGTATACGATATAACGTGCTCATTAAATCTATGGAATCAAAAGTCCTATGGTCAGTCGTTGAGCAGTTACCATGGGTGTAAAAGTCTGGAGAAATTTTCATTCCCCTCCAGATCAATGTCAAAATTGAATGACTATATCATCTGGTGGTGCCATCTATCGGAGGAATCTTAGTCGTACTTTCACCTTTCTGGTGCTTTGATTAAACAAAGGATACACCCTACTGATTTAAATTGGTATAGCCAACGGCATAGCGAGCTTGATTTGTTCAAGTGTTATAAGTAAAAGCAACACATTCATGATTATAAAGGTAAGCATAGAAATGAATAAGAAAGTGGCTTTGCTTTATACAAGACAAAGTTATTTCAAACCCATTAGTGGTGAAATTTGGAATTTATGCCTTTATCTTCAAATTGAAACAAGAAACCGAAAAATACCAGTTACAAAGTTGTAGAATATAGATTACGAAACTAAATTTTTTTACGCACTGTCGTGCAAAGAAATTAATAAACATTGGTATGTGTGGGCCTTTTAATATTTACATCACTCAATGTATACATTACAAAATATTTTTACTTTCAGAAAAACACCAAGTATGACCCAGCTCAGAAGTCACGTGTTGCACGTGAGCTTCACTTAGTGCTTAGTAATAGTAAATGTACACAGTGACAAATAATTATTTTTCTCTGCTCATTTTTGCCTCTTTCTTTACAACATAATTCGATCTTTCTCCTGATGCAATGAATCAGAAAAAGTACGAAAAATGTTTCCACTTCCTAATTTACTCATGTATAAGGAAAACATCTCAATTTTATTTGTAATTATTTATAATATAGTCTTTACGTAGTGCATCTTATATGTTTTTTTTAACATTAAATCATTTTATTTTAGAGATATACAATAAAATGACTTGCGCAAATTCAATTAATTTAAAAGTATTGGTGACGAAAATATATTTGCACCATTTTTTTAAGAAAATATATTCTGAAACATATTTTATGTCTGCATTGAGAAAAAGGAAATACATTCATTTGTAGTTAAATATGGAAATTAATTCTCAAATAATTTCTTGCAACTCTCTAATGATATTCCATTTTTATTCCACCTAATTCCTAAAAATCCTTTCTTTCAAATTACGTTTCAGTAATTTAATTATCTGGTGAAAAATGTTATGGGAAAAATAATACTACGTCCTTAGATTATTACTATTTATTATTCATTTTGCCGTATAAAATAATTCCGATTAGCAGCTGAAGTCCTCGAAAATATATTATTTGTTTACTAATATTTTTATTCTTCTTTATTGTTTTTCTTTTTTTTTTTTTATTAAAGAAAGGAACTTGCGATTTCCTTTTAAAAATTATTGAACAGCTTGATTGGTTTTGAAATATTTTATTAATTTATTTTTTATCAAACATTTAATATGCAAAAGTTCTATGCTTAGTTTATTTTCAATTCAAACTTCCGTTTCATTAATATTCATGCTAGGAGAGTTTCCTTTGACATTTATTACATGCGTTTGTAATCTACTCGTAAATATTTGGCGAGTTCGAAATATTAAAACAAAATAAAGTTGAGCAAAGAAATAAAACAGAGCTTCATTTTTTAAATGTAAATAAAATTGTAATTTTACCCGTATGTAATAAAACAAAATTGTGGAAATTTTAATTTAAAGCGCATAACAAATTGAAATGTTTATGGATATTATAAAAGCAAATTACTTGATATTTTTTAAAAAATGTTTGTTTTTTAAATAATCAGTTTTATTCCGTACTTTTATTCTTCAACTAAATAATTAAAAGAAAAAAATATATTTATGAATATAAGAAATGCATTCTATTTAGAAATGCATTATAAAAATGGCTAAGAAATCTATTTCTTGCATAAATTTAAAAACATTAGACAATTACCAATTTGATTAAATTTCAAAATGTTCGGGTAAAAAATGTTATAACTATTAACAAAAATTTTTTTTAGTTTTTGTTTTTTATTTTTAGATAGAATATTTATGAGCACAATAATGTAACCTTTTGGCAACATTATTATTAGAAAAAAATTAAAATTTTTGTTTTTTTATTTTTACATAGAAATATTTATGAACACAATAATATAACATTTTGGCAACAATTTTATTTGACAACATTATTAAAAAAAATTAAATTTTTGTTTTTTATTTTTAGATAGAAATATTTATGAGCACAATAATGTAACTTTTTGGAAACATTTTCATTTTATTATAATGAGGTGTTGCTATCAGTTTGAGGAATAAGTGCTTCAGATTAAAACATTTATATGCATGAAAAAAAATAACCAAAATTTGCTTTATTTAAAAATATTTTAAATTGCTGTAAAAGAAAAATTAATACTGTTTACATAGAGGATTTTTTAATGTATTTTTATACACCGTAGCAGCTGAGCAATTACTGCGGTGATCTTCGGTTTGACAGTTCATAGGTTCGAATCAAACCTTGGCACGGATGTTTTTAATGGTTCAAAATCTCCACCTGAAGTTGTAGGTTCCGGTCTATTTATTGTGATCTATATTTTAAGTGGAATAATAAAATAATTTTTTTTTAGAAAAGTAGTATTGTCAGAGAATTAAAATCACTTTCCCAGTTGGAATCAAGTGGATGAAATATAGAAGATCTTGCATAAATATTAATTTCTTCGGATAAATTTGTGAGGTACAATCAGATAACATTTAAAAAAAGTTCCTCACGGTAAAAAATATTTTAACCATTAAATTGTGCGGTATATTTATTAGATCAGGTAATCTCCATTTTAATTTATAAACTTATTAAAAAGATGGAATTAAACGCAATTTGGAGAGATTCGCCTGCCTACTCTTGGTACTTTGGGAAAAAACCTCGTTGGTGGCACCAGATCAGTATCCCAAGGATACAGAAGGCTTCCCTTTCATATTTTTTGAGTGGCCACATTAGGACCCTTTCTTTTCAACAGGGCCAGAAAGTCTTTCTGGAGTGTCACTGGTGCAAGGCTGGTCAGGCCTCCCTGAGACATTCTTGACTGCCTGAATTTTTGTGTGAACGAGGTTTTTGGAGAATCCTATTTTATTTTTAGACTTTTTAATGATTTTTGGAGATGATTTAGCTTAGCTATACCATCTGGTATTAGAAACAACAACAAAAATTATTATATACTATTGTTATTTTACTGACAAATATCACAAAATTATATACATATTTTAAATACTGGGTTTATTGCTTTGGTGTTAAGTGCCTCAATAATGAAATTAAAATTCTATGAATTTTAATTCATGTAAATGTCTTTGCCAAAATATATCCTTTCTACGCAACAATCTGACGGCAAAGTGGCGAAGAATTCATGATTTCAAAGTTTAACATCACTTATTAAATTAATGAGAAAGACCGTGCTGAATTCAAAGCAAAGGCCTTAAATATCATACATAAAGGGAACAAAATTTGAAGATAGTTCTTCGATGGTTTGCTATTCTCTTAATTTAAAATTGATTGTTTTATGTAAATTAGATCTTGGTAATCAATACTTGATGTTGTACCTGAAAAAAAGAGTTTGTCTCTTCTTTGCAGTTATTTTAAGATTTTCGAAGGATAATGTGGAATCAACTCAAAGTGAACATTATCTGAAGCATTAAACGACATTGTGCTCAATGTGAACTTGTTGGTGATTTTGAGGGCTCCTACGAAATATTATTGTTTCAACATATTTATGTGTGAATTTAGATGAGAATATAAATTTCTCAGATTTCTTCAATATTATAACTAAAGATTCAGCTTCTGATTTCTTATAATAGGGTTGTAAAAAACGTAAGAGTGACTTTTTTTTTTATTTCTGCTACTGAATAGCTATTTTCAGTTTTGACAGTAAACAGAAGCTAACATGAATTTCGCCAGTTTTCTCTGCTTACGGGGCATCCTCCTTCGTACTTTCCAAGAAAATAACCTCTAAATTGGATACAATTTATTCATGCACACAGTTTATTTATTATATTATGATTAATGTATTGACAATTAGGTAACACCTGGCTCTTAGCCGTTAATTCCTCCCTGAAGGTACACGGGGAACAATTAATTGTGATGTGTGTGTCATATTTTAAAGTGAAGCACCCAGTAAGTGTGCCATCCTCATCCCGAAAGTGGGAAAGTTCTAGAATAATTTAGAAACAAAAACTCCGATCTTGACTACATGCAATGCCTAGGAGTATGCTTTCACTTAGAGACAATGCGACCACGACCCATTTTACGTGTCCCAGCTGCCATTAGTGAACACGACACTTATTCATTACGAATTTTAGGCTAGATCAGTAACAAACTCAGTATCTTCTGATTGTGAAAACGACACCTTTCTAAACCATGCCCACAAAACATTGAACATAATCTATATTAGCCTAAGCATCAATGCATATCTATTTTGTTTTTTGGCAACGCACAGTTTCTTCTTATAAGGTGATTCTCGTCATAAACATGTCGGATATATGGAGACAAGAGAATACTCCATATTTGCTATATAACATATGGTAATGGAATAGATGAGCATGAAATATTGATCTTGTATCTTCAGGTAGACGCACAAGTTTCTGTATGCTGCCATATGGAATTCTAATGCTCAGAAGTACGGAGATAACATACAAGCTGCTATTATTTGCCCGTATATTATCGCAACTAACTATGACTGGCATCCTTCAGAAAGCAAATAATTGCAACTTTCGAATTACTTGTCCTGTGCACCAACGTTGGAGAAACTGTACCCCAAAAGATAAAGACAGCACACTTTCTTGATCTTATTTCCATTTGAAAGGGTTGTTACTGTAATAAACATTAAAATAGTTGTTATGGAGCCACGGTAGCCTGGTGAGCAATGGCATTACTTTCGCGTCTAAGAGGTTATGAATTTGATACCTGACATAACACATGAAAAGCGATGTACTGAAAGAGCTTATACTCGTCAAATATATTCCAAATGGTCTAATAATTTGCCGGGGAGATACTAGTTGGAAAGGAGGATAGCAATTTTATCTTTCCAAGTTACTTGAACGTTGCTCAAAATTATGTGCCAGTTATCCGTACTCAGTGGTTTCAGGTAGCCGAAATAGATATTTCATAACTATGTTCCAGCAGTCTCATTTAATCTTAAAGAAAATCTACGCTTACGCTTTCAATTAATATTCATGTTAACACAATTTCTTAGTCACTAGGTTTTAAAATAATATTTTTCAAAATTATTTAGCGAAGTTCATAAAAGGGTTATGGTTTTTCTACTGATAAGATTGTGCTATTTGGAGTGGAACACTCCTAACCAAGCTAATATTGAACAACGGAGAGAGGTGTGTTGCACTTCTGATGCATGCTTTTAGGGGTTGGTGCAGGAGTTTCTCGGATTTCCTCTGTTGTGAATGCATGAAAAGCACTTACTGTTAGTGAAAAGTCTTGCAATAATTAGTGCAGAATACTTTGAAAATCTTTTCAACAATCTTCGGTTTTCCGACTCTTTACTAATGTGGTATTAAAGTAAGATTCGTAAATTAATCTATTATAGATATTCCATTCGTTCAATGTTTGTGTATATTAGATTACCAAATTGTTCCACAATTTTACAAATGCTCCATCCATTAAACTTTTAAAAGATTTTTCAATTTATTATATTGTGTATATCAGCTCATCCCGTTACGGTAAAGCAAAACTTCTAAATTTTCAAATTGTAAATTGCATTAATGTACGCTTTCTCTTCAGATAACTTATCATACTGTTTTTTTTAATTTTTATGTCACTTTTAATTTATACTCATAAATTTTTTTAACATTTTAGATAAAAAAAGGGATATATTAATTCCTTATTTAATAAATATTTCTTTGATGATGTGTTGTTGTTCTCGTGTGCCAGCTAGGCAGGCAAATTGGGGTGCGCTGCTCCACTTTTCCAAATGAACCGTATTTGGTGTGGAGTCTCACTTCTTCAGTACACACACATGCTATAGGGACCCCTTTATAGGGTTGGCAACCATTCACACACAAGGAAAGGATAGAGAGCGAGAGAAAGTACATCCATGCCTGAACCGGGATTCGAACCCAAGACCTCCCTATCTGTAGTCAGGCATAAATACATTTATTATTATTTTAATAATAGAGAATTATTCTACAAAAATACAAAGGTCATTAAACGTTATTAATTAGGTATTTGTATTTTGCTTCAATCAACATACATTTCTTACGTTAGAAAATTAGTTTGAAAATATTCAAAAAATTTTACAATGGGAATAAACTCGTTTCAAACGTTGATAAAAAATGTGTACACACAGCCTCTGTATCTATATATATTAAATATTTTCCAATTTTTAAGATTCAATTTTATCCCTTTTCAAATATTTATCTATTTTAATGGAAGATAGAGAAGAAAATTCCTTTTTAAAAGGTTTTTAAAGCATTAATTTTCACGTTCTAACAGTTTTATCTTTGCTTATTGCTCAAGAATTTTTTTGACATCTTTTTAAAAAAATTAAGATATGTGTTTCTTAATTTTAATTTAATTAATTTTGAACTTTTAATTGCATTAAAATCAATTTGTAGCGACGTAAGAAAATGGAAGTTAAAACAAAACAAACATTTATTACATTACACATAATTAAGATTAGATACAAAAAGAAAACACTTAATAATTATAAAATAAAATCAAGGTTACATAGTACCAGGGTGGTAGAAAATAAACGTATTCAGGAACCGGATGGTTCTTCCTTGCCATTTCTCACATCACTATCCTCATCTCATTCGATGTTGTTTGTATATTGGGCAGCAGCGCCATCTACTGTCAATAGTGTTAATATGAGTCTGTTACAACCTCCCCCTCTGACCCCGAAGACGTCCCGACCAGGGGTCAGCAGGAGTTTTCTTGGAATGGCTTTGTTCTTGAGCATGAGCTTTGGCAGGAGTGTTCCTAGAATGGTTTTTCTCTCGAGCATGAGTTTTGGCAGGAGTGTTCTTGGAATGGTTTTTCTCTTGAGCATGAGCTTTGGCAGGAGTGGGAGATTTAGGACAGTTCAATTTTGTTGGTCTACCTCTTCTGCGCAAAGCTTTGACAGGATAAGTTTTCTTTCCCTGAAAAGGCGTCAATGCCGAAGTGTGATATACTCCTATTGGTATATCTGGAGAATCTGTGTTTGCCACAGAATACGATATAGGGGATTTTTGAGTAACGATGATAAATGGTCCATCACGTTGAGGCGAAAATTGTGCTGTAACACCAGCAATTTTATCACTTAAGTTTGGTTTTCTCACCAAAACTAAATCTCCTGATTTATAAATAGGAGCTGGTCTCCTTCTCTGGTCCGCAAAATGCTTGTTTTTATTTTGCTTTTCAATAAAGATCTCTTTGGCTTCTGATGTGAATCTTTCCAGTCTTTTAAGATACGGGGTCATTTCAACGACAAAGTTATCGTTCTCGATAATACTACGAAAGTCGTTGGTAACATCATCAATGGTACGGAGCTCTCGTCCGAAATTGAGATACGCTGCGGTTTTTCCAGTTGAACTGCACTTTGAAGTGTTCAGTTCGAATCGAATTGTTTTGTTCGAATTGTTGAAGGGAGTTTCTCGGACCAGCTATCATGCCAATTTTTTACTAATATGGCAAGACGAGGTTTCAAATCACGGTTCTTCCTTTCAACTGGATTTGCTTGAGGGTGGTAAACAGGGGTTAAAGATTGATGAATTTTCATAAGATAGCATTGTTGCTGCATAACAGCAGAAACAAATTGTGGTCCATTATCGCTGATAATTCTGCGTGGTATTCCGTATCTCATGAAGATTTCTTCTACAAGAGTGACAGCACACTCTTTTGCTGTTGCATTTTCCAAAGCAAATAGCTCGATCCACTTCGTAGTAATATCTTCTATTATAAATATCCATTTTTTTCCCATAGCTAACTGGAAGAGGGCCGAATAAATCAATGGTTTCAAATCAATACGTTTCAAACCTTTGGGATGGTACTGGAGTCTGCAGCAGACCAGCAGGTTTTTGGTTGGAAGGCTTGTATCGCATATATTCTATACAACCTTTCACATAATTGGTGATGTATTTCCGCATGCCAGTCCAGTAATATCTTCTAGCAATTCTATCAAAAGTTCCTTCAGCACCGTAATGACCTGCGGTGGGATCATCGTGATGAATTTTAAGAATCTGCTCTCTTGAATCTTCTGGAATGACAAGCTGAGCCTCATCAGATCCTGAATCAGGTACATATTTGTACAGGACACCTCTATTCATCATAAAACCTTTTTCAGTCCAGCTTCTATATCCCTCAGTCAAGTTGACTGCTTCCAAGGCATTTATTATTTTCTTCAGATTTTCATCTTGAAGTTGGCTGTCTCTGATTTCTTTAGGATTTTTGGTAGGAAAATCTACTGAAACGACGGTGGGTTGGTTAACAGTCATGGAGCATATATCGCATGGGTTATCTCCTTCGTGACAGGGAGGGCGAGATAACATGTCAGCTACCACGTTGCTTTTCCCAGGAACGTACTCGATATGGAGGTTGAACTCTTGGAGTTGTAGAGCCCAACGAGCAAGTCGTCCTGATGGGGACTTTAAAGACATTAGCCATCGTAACGCCTGATGGTCCGTGGCAACTGTGACTTCTTGTCCCTCAATATAGCATCTGAATTTTCCTAAAGCCCAAACAACTGCAAGGGCTTCACGCTCTGTAGTGGTATATTTCCGCTCAGCACTAGTTAGTAGTCGGCTTGCATATTCAATTGGATGTTGATCTGTCAGGGATTCTCCTTGGAGGAGGACAGCACCTAAGGCATACCCACTAGCATCAGTACGCAAGATGTACGGTTTACTTGGATCACACTGCCTAAGAACAGGTGGTGAAGTAAGTAATGTCTTTAACTTTTGGAACGAAGCTTTTTCTTGCTCTTTCCAACACCAAGAGGCGGATTTCTTGGTTAGATTACTGAGAGGTCTGGCTATTTCAGAAAAGTTCGGAATGAACCTCCTATACTAAGAACAAGTTTGCAGAAAGGACTGGACTTGTTTAACAGTTTTGGGTTCAGGCATATCCAAGATAGCAGCAGTTTTGGCAGGATCAACCTCTAGACCTTCAGGAGTAATATAATGCCCAAGATATTTAATCCTTGCACATGCGAAATTGCACTTTTCACGGTTAGCTGTTAATTTGAATAACTCAAGTCGTTGAAAAATGTCTCTTAAATTTTTTAAATGTTCCTGAAACGACTCTGACAGTACTATAATATCATCTAGGTAGGAACGAAGAAAAATGTCACCAAGACCACTTCGGAATTTGTCTATCAGTCTTTGAAAGGTCGCTGGGGCATTTTTCAATCCAAATGACATACGTATAAAACGATATGTACCAAAAGGACAAATAAAAGCAGTTTTGTCTCTATCCACGGCAGCCACATTTACCTGGTGATAACCAGATTTAAGGTCGATGGTCGACATATAAAAGAGTTTGTTTAGCTTCTTGAAGTAAATCCTCAATGCGTGGAAGAGGGTAAGAGTCCGTTTTCGTGATGGCATTCAATTTTCTGTATTCCACGCAAAATCTATAAGTACCATTTAGCTTTGGGATGAGCACAACAGGCGCTGCATAAGGAGATTCGCAGGGCTCAATAATTCCTTCATTCAAGAGTCTATCAATTTCATTTTGCATAATTTCTTTCCTTGCTGGAGACACTCGATACGGAGGAACAGCAACCGGAGGATGGTTCTGCGTATCTATGTAAAGTTCAATAAATGGGGTTGCTTCTCCCCCTGGATTGAAGATAGTTCCAAACTGGGACAAGAGTTCATTTAACTGAATTCTTTGTTCACCTGTCAGATCAATACCTTCATCTTCACGCAAATGATGAAGATGATTCTTTAATTTCTTTTCCCAGGTGGTAGTCAAATAGGAGGCATCATCTACAATATTACCTTTTTCATTCACAGTTAGCGGTGCAACTGTTTGGAACGAACCACAAAAAATTGGTGTCGGTTCTTCAAAAGAAAAGTGTCGTCTGGGTTGATTATGGAAAAACCAACAGTTTCGTTTCAAATTTAGTACAATCCCAGCCGAGTTCAGAAAGTCTACTCCCAACAGGGTGTTGTTTCCCTTTGCATCAGGGATGGCAACAAGATTCAAAGGCAATGTACGGCCTCCAAGACGAATTTTTACCTTTGTTGTGTGAACTTCTTTTTATTTTACTACCGTCTGCTAATGTCATTAGTAGTGTACTGGTAGCAAAAGTTGCTCCTTGTTTCTTCAGGATGTGATAAAGTGTTTCTCCTGCAATTAAGTGGGTTGCAGCAGTGTCTGCGCAAGCGGTACCCATGACTCCATTGATAGTTACTCTTAACGTTGCCATCTGTGCGGGTGCACTAGAAGCCGATTGAAGAATAACGCTGCTAAAAGTACCAGAACTTTTCTTTTCCTTTCCTTTACAGGTAGGACATTTAGGTTTAATGACTCCTGGACTACCACATCCATAGCATGCAACTTCACTTGACTCTTTCTTAAGATTCCCATTTCTTTCATTTTGAGGTTTTCTTTCTTGAATAGTAAAGGATTTAAAGGGAAACTGCTTCTTTTGATGTACTGGAAGGAAAGATTTCTTTACACCACACCTGACACTTTCGTAAGCATCTAATTTTTCCACAAGAACAACCGGAGAAATAAATTCAGACCAAATCCTATCGATAAAATGCTCTTTAACATCCGGGGGAACTTTTTTCTTGATTTGGTCTGCAATGATAAGTTGTTTTAACTTTTCGAAATCCTGAACCTTAAGTTCTTCAAGCCAGCCATCAAAGTAGCTAGACAGATCAAAATAGAAGTCTCTCCAAGTTTTTTCAGGGTCTTTTTTGTGCTGAGCAAACACCTGTCTAAATCTATCTCCAGATAATTTAAATCTTTTTAGAAGTAGTTCCTTTACTTTAGCATATTCTTGTGTTTTTTCAGGTTCTCGAACGATGAGAGTTGCAATGTCATATGGCAGGGTGCCTAGTAAGTAAGGGATCCACGAAGATTCGGGTAATTTCTTAAATTTAACTTGTCGTTCGAAGATTGTAAAGAATGTACACATTTCTTCTTTTTTCCGGATCAAATTTCGGCAAAAGATTGCTGAAATTACTCAATTCCAGTTTCTGGTGTGCTACCGAGGGACCACTTGACGATAGAGGATCTATACTTGCCAAACGCTGAGATTCAACTTGAAGCTGGAGTTTCTCCAATTCATATTTTTGTTGTTTCTCCAATTTTTCCTTCGCATCAGCTATTTCAGTTTCTCTTAAAATTGCCATTTCTTTTGCAATTCTCTCTTCAATAATTGCTTGAAGCATACTTTGGACCATAGTTTCATCATAATTAGGGGCTTTGCTAATAAGATCCGTTAACTGGACTATTTTTAAATTATCTCCCACTACCAAACCAAGCTCGTCGGCTAAGGTCCTTAAATCTTCTTTTCGGGCACGGTAAAGGAAGGTCATTCTTGATCTCAAAAGTTCTTATTTTATAACTTATTATTTAAATAAAATTTATCAATTAAACGAATTTTAAACATTTGTTTACCAATATTAATTAAATACTAATTATTAAATTAATCAAACACATGTTTTTGCAATTACTTTTAAACAAAAATATAATTTTAAAACATTTTTTCATATTTATCATTTTCGAAGACTAGGAACAATACAGGAAACTAGTAAAGATATGTTGAAATTATAATTCAAATTAAATTAAAACCCAAAAGTTGTTATAAATATTTAACATTATTTCTTTAAAAAAAAGAAGAAATATGAATAAAAAACAATTTATTCTAACAACTTCAATTGCTATTCAATTAATAAACTACTTCCATAATAATTAAACAAATAAAACACAATTATCTCTGAGTGAAAACAAAATTATTTCTAAAAATAATGACAGTATTTTTACCTTTTACACATTTTTAAATAAATTCAAAATTAATTCTGCATTTCACTTGACAATCAATTTTACATTATTAAATGAATAATTACTAATTTATTAGCAAGTTATTTTCAATGTAAAAACATTTAATGTTCTGAAACTTTATTTAATAAAACCATATCTAGTAAAAATTTTTAAATTATAATATACTCATAGAAAATATTCAAGAAAAACAAATAAATTCAAAACATTTATTTCTAATATCTTATTTTAGCAATGTCATAAAATGCAAAATTCTACAAAGTATTATTTTCTTTCAAAAGAAATAAAAATAAAAATCTTAAGGTATCAATAGTAAAAACAAAATAATAATATCAATTCACAACAGAAATATTATTCTTATATTTTGTTCTGTTTTCGTTTTAAAAATTAATAGATTCCTTATGGATAAAAATATGTATGAATTTTCTTTCGAATATAAAACAATGTTTTTTAATAATAAACAAATAAAATAATTATTTATTTTTATCAAAACCAATATTCATGGAGCCGTTACTTCGACTTCCATACTTTTTCTAGACAGAACATTGACTCATTTTATACATAGAAATTATTCTAAATTTATTCTTTCAATGAAAATAATGAAAAAAAATCAGTTTTTAATTTAAATATGCAATAGGAACAGCTTATTCTGATTTTAAGCAGTAACAAAATCAATCAATCAATTTTTAACCTTTAACGAACAATATAGAACAGCGTTTTGAGTCAGTTCTGTTTTCAATATAAACAGTTTAAATTCAAGGATTTTACTGAATATACTTAACATTTCAAAATATTAAATTTCACTATACATGCAAAATGACGTGAAGAAAATGTATATCAATTACATGCAATATTAGTAAACAAATTTTAACATTCATGCAAACATCTGAACAAAATTTAATCGAACCACAAGTTAGAAGAATAACGACTAATAACGAAACTAATACTACAAAACAAAAGTTATGTTATTTGGATTAGTTTTAATACAAAACATGCTATTTTTACAACATGCTAACATTATCAGGACGATAATGAAATTTGTTAGAACACATGATAGAACTTACCTGTTTTCTAGATGAAAACGATATAGCTCGACGAAATTCCAACATGAAATACGTCTGTTCTATTTCTGGATGAAAACGAACGACGACACGGGAAAGTTCCAAATAGAATGCATTCCAGATGAACACATAATCAAATAAATTCTGACGTGGAATTATAACTAACAACTCAATAGAGCTAAAACTTATATCCAATTAGATGGAAAACAGTGGGAAAGGCAGCGAGTTGGGCGCCATTTTTGTAGCGACGTAAGAAAATGGAAGTTAAAACAAACATTTATTACATTACACATAATTAAGATTAGATACAAAAAGAAAACACTTAATAATTATAAAATAAAATCAAGGTTACATAGTACCAGGGTGGTACAAAACAAACATATTCAGGAACCGGATGGTTCTTCCTTGCCATTTCTCACATCACTATCCTCATCTCATTCGATGTTGTTTGTATATTGGGCAGCAGCGCCATCTACTGTCAATAGTGTTAATATGGGTCTGTTAAAAATTTAATTTAGCTATTAAAATCTGTATATTATTCTATATGAGTTATTATTTTTTAATTGCTTGTATCGGAAATAACAATTTTTTTTAACAAAATGATTGCGTGAGTTTGTATAATTGTTTGTCGAATATTAATAAATCGTCGAATTTTTTAAATGATAGTAAATACACATTATTTGGGACAAAAATAACTGTGATTTCATAATTTGTTACACCAAAGTCACTGAAAATTTTAATGCAAAAAAATTATCTAACATAAAACAAATTTTATTTCCTTTTTCATATCCAAGAATTATAAAGATATTTTTAAATCTTCAACACAATTATAAAAATATGTGATATTTTTTTTAAATAAAAATTTTCAGTAATTTTTCTGATAAGCTTAAAATATTGTTAATTTACGGATTTTAATTTATATTTTACTTATTGTTTTGTAATTTACGGATTCTTTTTAAAATACCTTCCGTTTAATTTTTATGTATAATCATATATATATATATATATATATGTATAATCATATATATATATATATATATATATATATATATATATATATATATATATATATATATATATATATATATATGTATATATATATATATATATATGTATAATCATATATATATATATATATATATATATATAATCTTTCCAGATAAAGCAATCAATTGTAGCATTTCATCGAAACATTTTTATTGATTTCTTTAATACTTTTGAAAAATGTTAATCATTTTACGACAACTTTATTTTACACTAGAAATTAAAACCATTTCATCTCTCATTTGACTGTTCTCACTCTATTAAAGACTGAATTGTATGTATTCCGCTTATATCCCCCATTAAAATAACATTATGCATTCACATATTCTGTTTAAATCCTTTTTGGTATTCATTAAAAAAAGCATCTGGATCAAACTGACTTAGACAAAACAAGAAACAGTGAATTTAATGAACTGATTAATCTCTTTATTATTTTTATTATTTATGAATAAATAGAAACAAAGGGAATTTACTAATGAATAAAAAAAATTTTACAACTAAATTTATTTGCTTGATTTCTATAGTGAATTTAATTTTCTTTATTTTTTTTAGTAATCCTCTTAAATTCACTTTCTTTTAATGAATTTTATTAAAGAAAGGAAATGCAAATGTTTCTTTAAATAAGATTTTGTGCCGTGTTACTCTCAATAAATGTAATTTGTTTTAAAATCCGTATGAAAAATTTAAAATAAGGATAATCTCTCATAGATATTTTACTTGTTTAAAAAGTGTGATGCGATATTCAAAGAGTTAATTTGTTATATATAAGACCAATATAAATATTTTTGTTAATGCTGTAAAAAGTAAAAAGATGGTAAAAGACAGAAAAGGTACCTTTCAAAACTGGTTTCACAAAAATGTTTTTATGCTCAATCACACCTTGAAATTCGTTTTTTAAATATTGCGTGCCTCCCCATTCCAGTTTTTTCTTCAAGAAGTTTAAGTTAAGAGTTCGTTTTTATGCCTAGCTTAAAGCATAAGATATGAGAAATCCGACTTTCAATTATGTGTAAAAAAATATTTTACAAATATCTTTGCGCGATACATTATCAGATATATTTTAATTGTTTGTTTGTTTATTTTGTTTGTCTCTCAACGGTCATATTTTGCACACGAGGCCTAACTAGACCGGGACCTACGGTTTAAAGTGGATTCCGAACCACTGCAAACATCCATGCCCAAGGTGGGATTCGATCCCAGGAACTGCTGAACCAAAGGCAAAGATACATTTTTAAATAATCATATTTGTTAAAGTTCACCTTGCCTTTCGAATTAATTTTCCACTTGGCAAAATACTGTTAATTTTTCACAGTTATCACTATTTGGAAAATAACTGTAACTAATATTCCTGTGTATTCAGGTGTACATCAGACAATCCCTTGTGTATCCGTGTATAGCTAATATCTGCAATATCATTTTTTTCTTAAATTACAGAGACGTTAATTAAGGTTAATTTAAATGTTCCTAAATATCTGTTTTTCTTCGGTTCTGATAACGCGCTTTCTTTGCCATTTTATTAGTTTTTGCGAATGTTATGTTTTAAGAGAGCATTTTACATGATTTTTTGATGGAACTGGCTACACGGCTTATCCACTAAAGTGTCACTAAGAAATTAAGTACTTGCAAAATCCTGTGAGTAATGATAAAAAATTTCTAGCTGGTTGATATTCCATAGTGTGGTGTCAAAAATAATCACTGGAAGCATTTCAATAATGTAACTTAACAGTCTTAAATGTTCATAATAAATTTCACCAGACATTAAGATTGCAAAATAAACATAAAGCAATTGCAGAATATTAAGAAATACATATATAAAAAATTTGAAAATTTTAGATAAATAAGAATATATTTGACCATACAATCATGATATTGCAACCTTTCGAAAGCTTCGACTTCTTTTAAAACTTGTTCCATTTTGTTGGCTGCCTTTTTTTTAAGTAATTGAAGCCTCCAAATATTTTCAAATCCTTTTCCACTTTTCTTTTACATTTATATAACTAAGTTTTCTCTTGCACTTAGTCAGTTACAAATGTAAAATATTAATGAATTCCGTTAAAATTTGTCCCCCTTCATCGGATTTTGAATTTTTGAACTGCATATTCTAGATATTTGTTAAATATACCTGTTGACTACAGATTTCTCTGCCAATCTCAATTTTCTGTTAAATTGTTTTTGTTAGTAAGTTCTAAATTCTTATTATTGACAAGATTTTGGAGAGAGTTCAATTTAAAAATGTTATTGTATGGGTACATATAACCTTTTAAAAACCACGAGTAACATTCTTTTATTAACTCTAACGGAAGTCTATTTAAATTCAAAGCATAGTTACTAAATATCAATATTGAATTTTTAATTGTGTTCAAGTACTATTTTTTCAAAAAGAAAACCCAACCAATCAGAGATCGATTTTTTCTTAAGCCTCACTGATAGTCTCTTACCAATTTTTCACGTCTTTCTCTTGCTGAACATCAATCAGTTTTAAGAAAATTTTATACACAGCATTTAAATGGAAATTCTATTGTAATTATTACACTTCGTCACAATTCCTTGTTTTAGATCTCGGAAAAATAATTATTTGCAAATTCTTCGACATATTGCTTCATTATACCAAGATTCCCGATTTTTGCTCGATGTTCTGTTGTGAGCTTATTGCCATAGAGGTTGCCCTGGACTCCCTGAATTCACTTCCTCATGGAGCTGAGATTTGGACTTTATATGATCGTAAAAGTGCAATGCAGCATTTGGCCAGATGGCAGCAAGTGATAGACAGGACTGGGTTTTCAATACTTCAAATGTTAAAACGGCTGTCCGTATCGCATCATATTCACCTACAGTGGACTCCTTCTCACGTGGATCTCGAAGGGAATGAGATTGCGAACACTTTGGCCAAAGCTGATGTGTCTGAGGACGGTATGCCGTCGACACCTTTCACATTTCAGGAGATTCGCTCAAAGATTAAACATGAGAATAAAACCACTTTAATTGTTCCTCCTGAGCATCATTGGTACCGCTGCGCGTGTCCAGGTGCTTCCCTGGCTACTGGTCTTAATAGACAAGAACAAACGGCTATTGCCCATTCCAGAAGTGGCCATCTTAATAACTTGAAATTCGTCGAGGGTACGAAGAACTTCGAAATTTGCTCTCCAGGAACATATTCTTCTAATCCTTGGTCTCTCCGGCAGAGATCTGATGGAGAATCCACTGATGGTACTGGAATTTTTAAAGGTGTACGCGCTCATGGATCTGGTATAGCGCTGCTGAACTTGGGGGCAAGGAACAACAATAAGATTTACACAATGATATAATTTCGTCATAACATTATTGCCTTTATATTTAGTCCTGCGAAAATGTTATCGTCGCTTTGAGAATTTTAATTTAAAATATTTACAAACCTAATTTTTTTCTTTTTGTCTGTGAAAGGGAAGACTTCGATAAGTTCATTCCCTTTGCATAAATTCAACACGAAATATTTTGTTCACATATTAATTTAAGTAATTCCTTGAAATATACGCATGCGTATTTTTCTGAGTACTTTCTCCATCCTTTGCTCTGCAAATATTAGCTCTAAGAAAAAATTTATTTATTACTTTTTGATTTTTTGGAAAAACTGTAGAATCATGTCAATTTATTTAGATTATAAAATTCCTGTTTAATAATGGGATTAATATATTATTTAATGAGATTAATTTAATGCATACATAAGAATATAAATTAATTTTTTAAGAATACATTACTTTCTTTTGGAAGTGACAGCCCAAGAAAATAACATCCAAAATTGACTCTTTTATAAACAATTAATATTTGTTTCAATATTTGCTTGTCTTCCATCTATCTGCTTTCATCTATCTGTAGAGCTATCTTCCACTAAAATTATTTTGATTCCCTTAACTTTGCTTATATAAGGTGATTCTAAATTGTTTTTATGAATTAAGAGGGGTGATAGTACCCATCCAGGCCAGCAATAATTACATAGGGTCGCATTACACTCTGAGAGGCAGGAAAGAGGAATTCCCACCTGACAATACTTATCCAATACTTAAAACAGTGTTGGGTAAGCAAATGAATAATACCAAAAGTTGCACAATAATATTTCTAGTTTAGTAAAAACCTCACAGCAAATGCTCAAAATGATGCCCATGTTGCACACTTGACACCGGCGAAGGAACGACTAACGCACCCTCCCAATGATTCCTGGTGCCGTATTAATTTTGACCCTGGCAACAACGATTCAAGACACGAGATCTTTAGTTGAGCCCAATGCTAAAGATTTCATGTAACCTTAGAAGAAAAGATCCAGTGGGTTGAGATCCGATGAGCGAAGAGGCCAAGCCACAGGTCCGCTACGTCCAATCTTTCATGCAGGATATGTGGCATTCAAAAAATTACACACCGTGATGGGAAAATGTTCTAGGTCTCCATCCTGTATAAACCACGTGTCTCTCAGGATGGGGAGTGGAACAATTGCAATAAACTTTGAAGCACTTGTTCCAAGAAGATACGGTTTGTAGAGCTGGTCAAACGGTCTGCCATGACGTAAGAACCAACCAGTTAAACACCAAGGACACCTGCCCAAATGTTCCCCAGAAAAACTCTGCTGCTGTTTACGAGAGGTTGTACAGTGGGCATTGTTGTCTAATCAAACGTGTTGATCGCGTTTTTAAAGGACAACGTCTACTCTGACTGTCTTCATCTGGTAACCAAACTACTTTCTTGTAGAAATTTGCTATGGTGAATTTGTGATAGATTCCTGATACTTTTCTACTTTCCTCGTTTCTGCTTCTCAGAGTGGAATGCGACTCGATGTAATTATTGCTTGTGTGGATGGGTACTATCACCACACTTTTAATTTTTAAAAACAATTTAGAATCACTCTGTGTATATATATATATATATATATATATATATATATATATATAATAAGAGACATGGCTTAAAATATGTTATTTAAAGACAAGCCATAGTAAAATATCCATAACAATCAATCCATAATCTATTGATGGATATCTTAAATGCGCAAAATACAATAAAAGTAAAAAATTGTAGTGAAATGATGATGTGAAACATGTTTGTTTTAGAAAAAAATGATGTTTTGAAATAAACCCATCTATTTCATTGTGCATCAACCTGTTTCATCAACAAGCTCTTTTTTTTTATTCTGTGCTAAACGAGCAATTCTGCATAGAATTTTTTATACTTCAAGCAGTAGAAACATATTTGGTCAAATCTCAATTCAAAGAAAATTTCGCAAAATATTTCTTTTAACGCAATATTTTTCATAAGAATGTTTAATGTTAAAAATTTCATCCTTGAAAACAAAATTTGAATAATCATGTATTGAAATAAAATCGTACTGAAAGAATTTTAATGAATATAGCTGTGTACACATTATAAATAAAGTACCTTCAACATTTGCTAAAAGAACAGAAATATATGAGAACTATATGACACTTTAACACAGAACTAGAAACAAAAAGAAAAATATAAGAACTTCAAAAAAATAAAATATAATGTTTTATAGTGCAGAAAACAATTCGTGAGTGGAATTGATTTTTAGATATGAATTTTTTTGATTTTTCAGAATCGTAAGCAGCTAGTCCTGCTCAATTGAGACCCCATGTAAAAGAATTTATCAACCAATAAGCACAAAAAAAGAAGCCAATAAGCAAACTTTTATTTATTTTTTTTTTACTTTTTCATAATAAAGTTCTTTTTTTTAAATTTTCATTATTTTACCAAGCTTTGCAATATGAAAAAATCCTTTTTTTTAGAAGTTTTCATTTTAAAAAATAGTAACAATAGTAAAATGAGAAAAAAGATTCATTTTCTTTTGTACATCAATAATAAAAATTTTTCATATTTCCTAAAATAATTTGTTCTAAGAAAACTAAAAGAAATAAAATGTTTTATATCCATTACACTCTTCAGTTAAAATTGATTATTATAATCGATTTTTAGGAATACTTGATTAATGTAGCAATAATGACGAATTTTCAGAATTGGCATACATTCTGTGTATAATGCTTTTCATAATTTATTTTATTTTAATATTGATGAATATAATTAAGAAATATATTTCGACGTATATAACTTTTCACATACATCAAGGAACTTCTTACTTAGAAATGAATTTTTAAACATTTGTTTCAGACTTTGACCATCTTAGAAATATTTTTTTTACGCCCTCATTTTTATTTTAATGCAAATGAATATTCCAAATTATGAATATTTAGAGCTAAGTACCTTATCAGAATTTCAAACTGTCTTATATAAATTGAAATGGTACATTTGACAAATATTTCTACTCACGATATTTTTCCTAATATACGAGTATTCTCTTTTATATATATATATATATATATATATATATATATATATATATATATATATATATATATATCCTAACTTTCACTTGCATTTTAGCATTAATTTTTATATTTCTTTTATTATATAAAATTTTTTCTTTCTTAACATTATTTTTCAAACTAAATAACATTACAATAATTTTTATTTGTTATCGTCTTCTTTTTCTTTCCCGTCCGAGAGTTATCGACTGTAATTTTATATCTCATTTAAAAATTAAACTACAACTTTAACTACTAAATTTTATAGTATTTCTACCATAAACGAAATAAAAGTAGTACTCTATAGTGGTTAGCGAAAGGTTTTTATTTTCGTAAATCACATTTAAGTAGAAATAGTTATTTTACGTGAAATTCAATTCTCAAAGGCCGATGGAAAATAAGAATTAAGATTCCATACTCGTAAGTTTTTCTCTAACATTAGAAATAGTATATTAAATACACTTGGAAAGAAATACAATATTTGGAAAATGTGATTATTTTCGATAATAGCCCCAAAACAGAATGAAATTTAATATCACCTCATTAGTTGCAACTAAAAAGTGGATTTCCCCTTTTTCTGTTTTAATCTAATTTTCTTACGATTTTCTGCGATAGGAGTCAGAAATAATATCGTATAACATACAGTCAAATTTCAAGAGTTATCCTTAAAGGAATCAGTTCTATTTTATGCTTTATAGACCCATCAGAAATTTTTGTGTTTATGTCGAGAGAAACGTTTGCAGAGATCTTTAATTAGGTTAGTGAGATCTTAAATTAGGGAGTTAGGATATAATGAATTTTTTTTATATATAGTTAAAAAAGAAAATCAATATTTTTCTTTAAGTCAACATGCCATTGAATTGGGATATTTATAATAATGTTAATTATATTTCAATAGAATATTTTGTCTCAACTTTTTGTTCTTGAATGGCAAATACGTCAACTCAGGACAGCTAAATGTTTGAGACTTTGGGAAAGAAAGATATTGAGCGTATGTTGTGGTCGGCATATATATTTTTTTAACACAAACACCATAGAAGAGTTCTAGTTCTAAAGAACATATTTGACAAACTTTTACTTCTCGAACCATACAGCAAATCACCCGATTAAAATCGTCTGATTGACGAATAGATCAAAAGCTCTTTTTAAGTTCATAGTGACTTAGTGCAATGATTACGCCCTTTGAAGTAAAAAATCCCTGATTCTATTACAGTCACTGTTTCATAAAAGGAGACAGATGTTGCGCTTCGTCATACATGTCTTTCGATGTTCGGAAATTTTCGTAGCTTTCTCCCTTGTGACACAGTAGCCATGAAAAAGTCTTCCAGAATGGAATCTGAGATAAATATTCGAATATCTTTCAAGCATTTAGCTGTAAAGCTGTGAACCACTCACGCAATTCTAAAATTCTCTTTTAAAATAGATAAATCTCTTTAAAAAATTATTGAGCATGCGTAACATATACCAAGATGACGTGATTTTCTGTAGAATTTCTCGCTGGAATTTTATCTTCAAATATGTTTACAAGAACGATTACATTTATTCTTATGGGGGTCTAGATGTAGATGACCATTCCTCCATGTGAAAGATACCGAGTTCAATCCTAGCTGACAAAACAACAGGGGATGAACAATAGAAGATGGGTGTTGACTCCTCCTCCTGCAATTCTAGAAATGTTCTAGAATGTTCACAAATTTTACAGAATGATAGAAGTAAATGATCGCGTTTTAAAGAAATTGATTTAAAATAAAGAAACACAGTGCTTCATAATAAATAGGTGTGATGAAATGGTAGTGCAAGTTGTAAAATAAATTTTTAAAATTTTGTAAATTATTTATTTAAATAGAATTTTAATTCATTCTCGCAATGTTTAATGATAGAATTAAAATATATGTGTATTAAGTCTATTATTTATAAAATCGATGCGGGATATATTAATATAATAAAAAGACTGGCACAGTATATAAACTAGCGATTTGTTTATTAGGCACAGTTATTAAAATGAAATGAAATTCATACTTAATATTATCTACCATTTTTATGTTATAAGAATTTTCTTCCTCATTTCTCGTTTGCAAGTTTCTTTTTAAATATTTTTTATTAATCCAGTCACACATTCAATTTTATTTCTTTTTTAATGTAAACCAACATTTTAAAATGCAGATGGCAAACAAAATGTGTCAACTTACAAAAATCTTTTTGCTTAACTCGATTTAAAAATTCCTGTTACCGAACATCTGCGCCATGCATATCGTTGCCATAAAAACTAATTTTAACCATTTTGGCAATGTGTATCTTACTACTAATATAAAAATATATCCGTAAAAGTTTCGGAAGATGCTTTTATACATTCACATTTTCATAACTTTTCTTTGCCTTAAATAAGAAGATACTTAAATTTTCTTAGTGAAAATCCTCTGCATTTTTATGTCTGCATCGTCTGCACATTTTTTTTTTACTTTGTGTAATCTAATTTTTGGAAAAGGAAAGGAAAATTTTTATTCATTTTACTATGGAATATTCCTTTTAACTAAAAATCCTATAGGGAAAAATAATTATTTGATTTAAAATATATACATTAAAGAAATTTTAATGAAAATTGTAAGTTAAAGTGAAATTTCTTAATAAAGGTTTTGGGGTATTTGTAATCAATAGATTTCTGGGGGGGGGGGGAGAATAGTGAAATGAACAATATATAAATATTCAGTCAAAATGCTTACTTTTATTTTGAAATTTCAGAAAATTTGTTTAAAAAGTTTAAATTAGTTTTTTTAAAAATGTAAGAATATATTGGATAAACTTCAAAACCAAGGCAATAATCAAAAACGAATGCATTTCCCACTTTCTTTTAGGTTTCTTACTCTAACGTTGTTTTCGCAGATTTTTTTTGAATACTGATAATAAAAACGTTGATTTCTTAGGACCTGTTTTAATTAACTCATAATTTATCAAAAAAGTTATTAATACTTTTTATTATTTAGAGAATATAGCATTTTTTACATTTTAGATTTAGTTATTTCCAGTGAACTAATTAGTTTTTATTTATTTATTAAAGCGATCACAATATATGAATCTAAAATATGATATTAAATTATGTGTTGATTTCGATTTTTCGTATCATAATTCTTAGATTTTATCTTAATTTACTAAACATAAAACGTAGTAAACTGCATATTATACAGAATTAAGCAATAATTTTATAAAATAAAAAAATGGAATTTTATGAGTGGACGAACACACGATTTCCAAAGGCTGAGTTAATAAATAAGAAAGTCATTAATAGAGTTCAATAAGCGGGATGATATATACTTTGAGATGAATTTTGTAACTAAGATTTATTTCACTTTATATAAGATAAAAACTAAAGAAAATTTTAAAGCATTTAACAATATTTATAAAGTTTCTGAGATATAAATAATAACACATAAACTTGTTGAGTGTGGATATAAGAATTATTTTTAATTCACTTTCTTATAAGACAGTTTTTATTTAATTTTTCATTTAAAAACTAAACAAAAAGAATAATTACTTTGAAAACTAAAATATTAAAGTAAGTTTACTGAAACAGTCATAATTTTTATCAAACTACTTTAAACATTTTTTTTCTCAAATGATTCTTGAATAATAATTATAATAAAAACCGTCCTGGCTGAATTTAATCAAATAATAAAGTGGATGTTTTGTCGTTTCTTTTCATTTTGAGTTTTCTTATGTTCTATCTTCAACGCGTTCAATTATAGAAGCAATATCGCTAAAATATTTGAAATTTTGAAAATTTATTATTTAGAACAAAAGGCGATTTTGGACACATTTACGAACGGGAAAAATTTATATAGTTAGGAAATGCTTCTAAATACTTCTATATAAATACTTTATTACTCATAAAAATCATGAACGGGCATTTTCTGATCGCGAGGAAACTCTGAAATTCGACAGTGATCTTCGCCTTATTTGATGCGATTCGATAAATGCGATTTGAAGGCAGGCAGCAAATTTATCGACAAGTCGGATTTACGACGCCGTCTCAATATGATGAGACATAGGTGAAGCGTTATCTGACATCATGGATATTTTAAACCAATGAGAATTGTAATAAATTGGCATACTCAGAAACTCAATTGGAAGGAAAGAAATAAACACTTTCTGGTTAAAAATAGCTAATACGATTTTCAATTAAATCCGCATAATGCTGTGTATGTTGATACACAAGAACTTTCAGCCCATTTTGATCAGTTACATTAAAAAGAAGGAATAAATTCGTAAAGGGAACCTGAATAACTAGAATTTAAATAAATATTCAAAAATATTCAGAAAATAACTATGAAATAATGAGAGGAAAAAAATAATTTCATTACTTTTTTTTCCGTGTCATTGAGTAATTTAAATAATAGGTACCTCAAAAATTCTTTAAATTTTGAAACTATGGAATTTTGGCATATTTTTTTTCCCTGATAGTTGTGAATCTTCAGGAAAATAAAGTTTGAATATTGAACAGCTGTCATTTTGATTAGTTTGGTGATATTTTTTTTTCCAAGAATATTTATAAATTGGTCTTAAAAATTAGTAATCTTATGATATGCTTGAATAAAAATCAATTTCATAAAAATAGATTTCATAGCCATAACACATCAGTTAAAAATCTGAGAAATCAAGATGATAATTTGAAAAAATTTCACTGGGAAGTGGATTATAAAAAGCTTAATTGATAACACAACAGCCAAAGATGACATTTAACCGTTTGAATATTTGATGAACCTTGTCTCTGGGATAAAGTTTTCCAAATAAGAAATTCTAATTTCCTTTTGTAAAAGCAAGAAACCAAAAATTCCCGAATTACACACTTTGAGTGACTTGAATAAAGAGAACATAAACAGTATCCACCTGCATTGTTTAACAGGTGAGATTGAACTTGAGACGTTCTACTCCAAAGAGTTTCATTCTCTCTCTCAATAGCAGTGATTAAACAAGTTTAGCATTAAGAAAAGAAGTACATATTTTGGAAAAAGTATTTACAAACTTATTTTCTTTTATGCATTACTAATAAAAATCTTCATATATTTCATTAAAACTTTTTATGGTTACATAAAAATATTTAAAAACATTTATAAATGTCACACACACACAATATGCCTAGTTTACCATTTTAATAATTGAATAACCTTAGTCAGTTAAACTGATAATTTTAATCGGGTTTAATAACAATGTATTGATGTAGCAATAACGAGTAATTTTTAATAGTAATTTTAGCAATAACGAGTAGTTTTTAATTGGTAATAAACTGCCTTCGGTATTTTCAGACCGGTGATATTCAAAAACTAGGATTTCGGTCTCATTAATCAATCCGAAAAGAGTTTTAATAATGGTTGTAAACAGAGACTTTATCGTAGAATGTATGTTGAATAAATACAAATAGGCATGAACTCTGCTAAGGCATACCGGAAAGTTTGCATAACATTCTAATGCAGCAACTAAATGTTCCTCACAAAAGCTGCATTTCGAGTTCCATTCTGGCGATGAATCGCACAGCATCTAGAAGAGCATTAAGAGTCTTAAATGGTGGCGATTTGAGAAGTGCTATTGTAAAAAAAAAAAACTTCTGAAACGTGTCGGAAGCTAATTCCACGTATATGGGGAAATCATTCATGCTCACTGATATGAACTGGGAAAGGTGTGAAAACTAATCAAATTATAGGGTGTAACGTAGCAGACCTCCTCGTGGTGCAACCTGGTTAACACTAAATCTGCTACAGCTTTCGCCGAGTATCTGTGGCATTGAGGGAAACGAGATCTGCTGATCTCTTTGCCAAGAAGGCGACCATAATTCTGCCGAAACCTCTTGTGAAACTGGGTTAACTAAACTTGAAATTTCTAGAATCTCTAGGCTTTCGTTGTGATACTGCCTTACACCTTTCGAATGGCAAGCCTTGGACTTGCCATTCGAACTCATTGGACTTCTCTGCTCCAAACACTATTCTTGACTTCCATTGAGCGACTGCAGTTGTACATTTAGAATGCTGGCAGGTCACGACTGTATCCGTGCCCATCTCTCCCATTTAAACATTGTGGACTCCCCTGCGTGTTCTCTTTGTATGTCTGGACATGTCATGACTGCTTCACATTTGGAGGAGTGCTCTGCGCTATCGGTTTTTTCTTGTCATGTTGCAAGATATTGGAGAACCCATTGTCTAATGGCCTAGCGACCAAGCGATAGGCCTTTGTAAATAATATCTAATCAAATTATTCTTTCACGAACTTATTGTATGCATCAAATTTCAAAGGTAATCCATCTGTTCAGTACTTTCCTCTCGCCGTATAAACAAACAATTTCTGGATCATCTACTGACGTCTGATAAAACATAGTACATTTGCAACAAGGATTATTGCCACAGCATTGTTTGTCACGGACAAATACGATTTCTGGCTTTTGAAGGTTCCATTACATTCCCAGAACCTGCTGCCATGTGTATGTTGAACATTGGCTGCCATTGTCCACCACGAAATCCTTTCATGTAGTCTGACCACTAATGCTTCTGCAAACATGCAACAAGTGGAACATGCATAAGAAGAGTCCTAGCATCAAAAACAGCCATTGTTGAGTCTGAAAAAAAAAGTGGCTTTTCCGGGATAATGGCAATGGGGCTACCATTGAATAGGAAATTATTTTTTATCTTCTCCAGATATTTTCTCAAGTGCATATCATTTATTTTGTGAACTGGACAATCACATGCGAACGAGACAGTTCCATGATGCTAAAGAATTCAAATCAGAAGTGGGCCGGGTTTTTTTTCTTTTTTTGCCTCTTAAAAACTGGACATTTTATCGCATAGGTAGACATGAGCTTGCATCACACTGGGAGAAGGTTGTTGCATGTGATGGTGCTTATTTCGATGAATAAAGTCCGTTTTGTCATACCAATACTGGTCTGGAATTTTTATGTCACACGGTGACAAAACTTTACTCGTTACCTCATCCATTTTTATTTTGATGTTGGTGAATGGAATTAGGAAATAAATTTTGTTGAATTGGGTTTTTTCACGTCATGTATTTCGGATTTTCCAATAAATTTATAACGCAGAAATAATTTCCTTAATCATTTATTTTATATTTTGACTGTCTTAGAAATGTTTTCATTTTTTACTCCTTTACTTTTGTTTTAATACTAATGAAGATTAAAAATATTGATTAATAAGTATTGAATCAAAAATTCAAGCTATGATATATAAATTTGATTGCTACTTTTGTGGAATATTTATACTGCAGAAAAATTTCTCTGATATTTTTTTCATCTATTAATGTAGTGTTTCATAGAAAATTTTAAAACTGAAACGAAGAAATTAGTAGAATAATTGAATATATTTTATCTTTCACTTTTTATGGTTCTTTAATTACATAAATTGTTTTCTTTTTTAAGATTTTCTTTTCAAACAAAATTAAATTTTTTCTTGTTATCGTCTGGTTTTTCTCTCCCGTCCTATTATTATTAACTCCTATTTTATATCTCATTTAAAAATTAAACTACAAATTTATAACTACTAAGTTGTTATAATATTTCTGGCTCAATAAAAATAAAAGTATTACTCTGTTTTGGTTAGTTAAAGGTTTTTTATTTTCTATATATGTAACCACATTTTTTAACTAGAAATAACCAATTAACGTGAATTCAATTCTCGTAAGACGTTGGAAAATAAGAATTAAGATTCCATACTCGTGTGTTTTTTCCTAACATCAGAATAGAATATTAAATAAAGAACTCGAATAAACTCCAAGAATTACAATATTTGGCCAATGTGATTATTTTCGATAATAGCCTAAAAATTGAAGGGAATTTAATATCTCCTCATTAGTTGCAACTAAAATCTGGATTCCTTCGTTTTCTATTTTAATCTAATTTTCTTAGAATTTTCTATTCATAGAAAACTCTCCGTTATTATTTCAGACTCATTGAAATGAGTCTGAAATAATAACGTTTAATATGGAGCCATATTTTAAGAAATATCTGCTAAGGGGAATCAATTTTATTTTATCCCTTATAGACCTATAAAACATTTTTGTGTGCTTATGGCAAGAAAAAAATTGAGCAGTTATTTCTTAAATTATTGAATTTCTTTTTTATAGATAGTTCAAAAAGAAAATCAGTGTTCTTCTTTAAGATAATTTAGAATTATATTGTTAGATTTCGATAGAACAGTGGCTTTAAATTTTGGGGGGCCATGTATGACAAGTATGCCAACACAGGACTGTTGAATTTTAGAGGTTTTTCAGAAGTGAAATATAGAGCGTATAGTATGGTCAATATGTTTTTGGTACAAAAATCCCATAAAAGAATTAATGTCAATTTTCTTCTTGACATATAAATGTGGCCTTGAAGACATGAAATACACCCAGATAGATTCTGTAGTATATATTCAAATAGATTTGAAATGTTTTTAGTTGCAGGTCCTTTTAGAATGCAATGCTCTTTCTTAAGTTGGACAATATATGTGTAAGGGAGTGGTTTAAAATCTCTTTTTAAAAATCTTGTGGAAAGCATGCATAGCTGATGCCAAGAAAGCACCAGTTTCTGTGGAAATCAAATCTCTCACTGAAAATATATCATAACTCCTGCTGAGAATTATTTGTACATTTGGGTTCACGGTAGTCTCATTTTAGATGACCAATCTAAAAAATGAAAGATCACGGGTTTGATCCTAACCACTGTTGAACAACGGGAAATTGATGCTGGAATTCTCTTCTTCTTTATGTACATCCTTTGGAGAGGTACTGGAAATTATCCGGGTTTCTTTCATTGCGGTATGTAAATACGCGACCAAATATTTATTAAAAGTCCTAAGTTAAAGAGTCTTAGATAGTTGACGACACAAAAATCCTTAAAAGACCCGTAGGCCATAAAGCACTGTAGTGTGCGAAATATATTAATTTTATATAATAAGGAATGGTGTATGTTTGTTATTAAACATATTCTCCCCCACGTGTATTTCCTTCCTGCAATGTCTATTATGAATTATTTTGGAAGCTATATTTTCTCTTATTCTTCCTCACGTGTATTTCCTTCCTGCAATGTCTATTATTTATTCTACAAGCTGTCTGTCTTTTCTCTTTAAAAACTAACAAACAGCAAAATTTTTCTATTCAAGGAAAAGCCAAACTAATGGCTAAATAACTAAGGCCTTAATAGCTTTTGGATTCAATTCCTACCTCGAGTGTAAATGTTTATTATGAAACAGAATACGCTAGAAACGACATTGATATGCATAATTGTGAAGTTACTAATCACACCATTTATCTTACTCGAAATGAAATTTTTAATCAAAATTTGATATATTAAAACTCATAATTTTTCATTGAATAGTGAGCTGAACAATATATAAATATTCAGTCAAAATGCTTACTTTTATTTTGAAATTTCAGAAAATTTGTTTAAAAAGTTTAAATTAGTTTTTTTAAAAATGTAAGAATATATTGGATAAACTTCAAAACCAAGGCAATAATCAAAAACGAATGCATTTCCCACTTTCTTTTAGGTTTCTTACTCTAACGTTGTTTTCGCAGATTTTTTTTGAATACTGATAATAAAAACGTTGATTTCTTAGGACCTGTTTTAATTAACTCATAATTTATCAAAAAAGTTATTAATACTTTTTATTATTTAGAGAATATAGCATTTTTTACATTTTAGATTTAGTTATTTCCAGTGAACTAATTAGTTTTTATTTATTTATTAAAGCGATCACAATATATGAATCTAAAATATGATATTAAATTATGTGTTGATTTCGATTTTTCGTATCATAATTCTTAGATTTTATCTTAATTTACTAAACATAAAACGTAGTAAACTGCATATTATACAGAATTAAGCAATAATTTTATAAAATAAAAAAATGGAATTTTATGAGTGGACGAACACACGATTTCCAAAGGCTGAGTTAATAAATAAGAAAGTCATTAATAGAGTTCAATAAGCGGGATGATATATACTTTGAGATGAATTTTGTAACTAAGATTTATTTCACTTTATATAAGATAAAAACTAAAGAAAATTTTAAAGCATTTAACAATATTTATAAAGTTTCTGAGATATAAATAATAACACATAAACTTGTTGAGTGTGGATATAAGAATTATTTTTAATTCACTTTCTTATAAGACAGTTTTTATTTAATTTTTCATTTAAAAACTAAACAAAAGAATAATTACTTTGAAAACTAAAATATTAAAGTAAGTTTACTGAAACAGTCATAATTTTTATCAAACTACTTTAAACATTTTTTCTCAAATGATTCTTGAATAATAATTATAATAAAAACCGTCCTGGCTGAATTTAATCAAATAATAAAGTGGATGTTTTGTCGTTTCTTTTCATTTTGAGTTTTCTTATGTTCTATCTTCAACGCGTTCAATTATAGAAGCAATATCGCTAAAATATTTGAAATTTTGAAAATTTATTATTTAGAACAAAAGGCGATTTTGGACACATTTACGAACGGGAAAAATTTATATAGTTAGGAAATGCTTCTAAATACTTCTATATAAATACTTTATTACTCATAAAAATCATGAACGGGCATTTTCTGATCGCGAGGAAACTCTGAAATTCGACAGTGATCTTCGCCTTATTTGATGCGATTCGATAAATGCGATTTGAAGGCAGGCAGCAAATTTATCGACAAGTCGGATTTACGACGCCGTCTCAATATGATGAGACATAGGTGAAGCGTTATCTGACATCATGGATATTTTAAACCAATGAGAATTGTAATAAATTGGCATACTCAGAAACTCAATTGGAAGGAAAGAAATAAACACTTTCTGGTTAAAAATAGCTAATACGATTTTCAATTAAATCCGCATAATGCTGTGTATGTTGATACACAAGAACTTTCAGCCCATTTTGATCAGTTACATTAAAAAGAAGGAATAAATTCGTAAAGGGAACCTGAATAACTAGAATTTAAATAAATATTCAAAAATATTCAGAAAATAACTATGAAATAATGAGAGGAAAAAAATAATTTCATTACTTTTTTTTCCGTGTCATTGAGTAATTTAAATAATAGGTACCTCAAAAATTCTTTAAATTTTGAAACTATGGAATTTTGGCATATTTTTTTTCCCTGATAGTTGTGAATCTTCAGGAAAATAAAGTTTGAATATTGAACAGCTGTCATTTTGATTAGTTTGGTGATATTTTTTTTTCCAAGAATATTTATAAATTGGTCTTAAAAATTAGTAATCTTATGATATGCTTGAATAAAAATCAATTTCATAAAAATAGATTTCATAGCCATAACACATCAGTTAAAAATCTGAGAAATCAAGATGATAATTTGAAAAAATTTCACTGGGAAGTGGATTATAAAAAGCTTAATTGATAACACAACAGCCAAAGATGACATTTAACCGTTTGAATATTTGATGAACCTTGTCCTCTGGGATAAAGTTTTCCAAATAAGAAATTCTAATTTCCTTTTGTAAAAGCAAGAAACCAAAAATTCCCGAATTACACACTTTGAGTGACTTGAATAAAGAGAACATAAACAGTATCCACCTGCATTGTTTAACAGGTGAGATTGAACTTGAGACGTTCTACTCCAAAGAGTTTCATTCTCTCTCTCAATAGCAGTGATTAAACAAGTTTAGCATTAAGAAAAGAAGTACATATTTTGGAAAAAGTATTTACAAACTTATTTTCTTTTATGCATTACTAATAAAAATCTTCATATATTTCATTAAAACTTTTTTATGGTTACATAAAAATATTTAAAAAAAACATTTATAAATGTCACACACACACAATATGCCTAGTTTACCATTTTAATAATTGAATAACCTTAGTCAGTTAAACTGATAATTTTAATCGGGTTTAATAACAATGTATTGATGTAGCAATAACGAGTAATTTTTAATAGTAATTTTAGCAATAACGAGTAGTTTTTAATTGGTAATAAACTGCCTTCGGTATTTTCAGACCGGTGATATTCAAAAACTAGGATTTCGGTTTCATTAATCAATCCGAAAAGAGTTTTAATAATGGTTGTAAACAGAGACTTTATCGTAGAATGTATGTTGAATAAATACAAATAGGCATGAACTCTGCTAAGGCATACCGGAAAGTTTGCATAACATTCTAATGCAGCAACTAAATGTTCCTCACAAAAGCTGCATTTCGAGTTCCATTCTGGCGATGAATCGCACAGCATCTAGAAGAGCATTAAGAGTCT
Source organism: Latrodectus elegans (assembly GCA_030067965.1). Classification (NCBI taxonomy): domain Eukaryota; kingdom Metazoa; phylum Arthropoda; class Arachnida; order Araneae; family Theridiidae; genus Latrodectus; species Latrodectus elegans. The sequence goes on from CM057821.1 coordinate 13,494,782, forward strand.
TAAATGGTGGCGATTTGAGAAGTGCTATTGTAAAAAAAAAAAACTTCTGAAACGTGTCGGAAGCTAATTCCACGTATATGGGGAAATCATTCATGCTCACTGATATGAACTGGGAAAGGTGTGAAAACTAATCAAATTATAGGGTGTAACGTAGCAGACCTCCTCGTGGTGCAACCTGGTTAACACTAAATCTGCTACAGCTTTCGCCGAGTATCTGTGGCATTGAGGGAAACGAGATCTGCTGATCTCTTTGCCAAGAAGGCGACCATAATTCTGCCGAAACCTCTTGTGAAACTGGGTTAACTAAACTTGAAATTTCTAGAATCTCTAGGCTTTCGTTGTGATACTGCCTTACACCTTTCGAATGGCAAGCCTTGGACTTGCCATTCGAACTCATTGGACTTCTCTGCTCCAAACACTATTCTTGACTTCCATTGAGCGACTGCAGTTGTACATTTAGAATGCTGGCAGGTCACGACTGTATCCGTGCCCATCTCTCCCATTTAAACATTGTGGACTCCTGCGTGTTCTCTTTGTATGTCTGGACATGTCATGACTGCTTCACATTTGGAGGAGTGCTCTGCGCTATCGGTTTTTCTTGTCATGTTGCAAGATATTGGAGAACCCATTGTCTAATGGCCTAGCGACCAAGCGATAGGCCTTTGTAAATAATATCTAATCAAATTATTCTTTCACGAACTTATTGTATGCATCAAATTTCAAAGGTAATCCATCTGTTCAGTACTTTCCTCTCGCCGTATAAACAAACAATTTCTGGATCATCTACTGACGTCTGATAAAACATAGTACATTTGCAACAAGGATTATTGCCACAGCATTGTTTGTCACGGACAAATACGATTTCTGGCTTTTGAAGGTTCCATTACATTCCCAGAACCTGCTGCCATGTGTATGTTGAACATTGGCTGCCATTGTCCACCACGAAATCCTTTCATGTAGTCTGACCACTAATGCTTCTGCAAACATGCAACAAGTGGAACATGCATAAGAAGAGTCCTAGCATCAAAAACAGCCATTGTTGAGTCTGAAAAAAAAGTGGCTTTTCCGGGATAATGGCAATGGGGCTACCATTGAATAGGAAATTATTTTTTATCTTCTCCAGATATTTTCTCAAGTGCATATCATTTATTTTGTGAACTGGACAATCACATGCGAACGAGACAGTTCCATGATGCTAAAGAATTCAAATCAGAAGTGGGCCGGGTTTTTTTTCTTTTTTTGCCTCTTAAAAGCTGGACATTTTATCGCATAGGTAGACATGAGCTTGCATCACACTGGGAGAAGGTTGTTGCATGTGATGGTGCTTATTTCGATGAATAAAGTCCGTTTTGTCATACCAATACTGGTCTGGAATTTTTATGTCACACGGTGACAAAACTTTACTCGTTACCTCATCCATTTTTATTTTGATGTTGGTGAATGGAATTAGGAAATAAATTTTGTTGAATTGGGTTTTTTCACGTTATGTATTTCGGATTTTCCAATAAATTTATAACGCAGAAATAATTTCCTTAATCATTTATTTTATATTTTGACTGTCTTAGAAATGTTTTCATTTTTTACTCCTTTACTTTTGTTTTAATACTAATGAAGATTAAAAATATTGATTAATAAGTATTGAATCAAAAATTCAAGCTATGATATATAAATTTGATTGCTACTTTTGTGGAATATTTATACTGCAGAAAAATTTCTCTGATATTTTTTTCATCTATTAATGTAGTGTTTCATAGAAAATTTTAAAACTGAAACGAAGAAATTAGTAGAATAATTGAATATATTTTATCTTTCACTTTTTATGGTTCTTTAATTACATAAATTGTTTTCTTTTTTAAGATTTTCTTTTCAAACAAAATTAAATTTTTTCTTGTTATCGTCTGGTTTTTCTCTCCCGTCCTATTATTATTAACTCCTATTTTATATCTCATTTAAAAATTAAACTACAAATTTATAACTACTAAGTTGTTATAATATTTCTGGCTCAATAAAAATAAAAGTATTACTCTGTTTTGGTTAGTTAAAGGTTTTTTATTTTCTATATATGTAACCACATTTTTTAACTAGAAATAACCAATTAACGTGAATTCAATTCTCGTAAGACGTTGGAAAATAAGAATTAAGATTCCATACTCGTGTGTTTTTTCCTAACATCAGAATAGAATATTAAATAAAGAACTCGAATAAACTCCAAGAATTACAATATTTGGCCAATGTGATTATTTTCGATAATAGCCTAAAAATTGAAGGGAATTTAATATCTCCTCATTAGTTGCAACTAAAATCTGGATTCCTTCGTTTTCTATTTTAATCTAATTTTCTTAGAATTTTCTATTCATAGAAAACTCTCCGTTATTATTTCAGACTCATTGAAATGAGTCTGAAATAATAACGTTTAATATGGAGCCATATTTTAAGAAATATCTGCTAAGGGGAATCAATTTTATTTTATCCCTTATAGACCTATAAAACATTTTTGTGTGCTTATGGCAAGAAAAAAATTGAGCAGTTATTTCTTAAATTATTGAATTTCTTTTTTATAGATAGTTCAAAAAGAAAATCAGTGTTCTTCTTTAAGATAATTTAGAATTATATTGTTAGATTTCGATAGAACAGTGGCTTTAAATTTTGGGGGGCCATGTATGACAAGTATGCCAACACAGGACTGTTGAATTTTAGAGGTTTTTCAGAAGTGAAATATAGAGCGTATAGTATGGTCAATATGTTTTTGGTACAAAAATCCCATAAAAGAATTAATGTCAATTTTCTTCTTGACATATAAATGTGGCCTTGAAGACATGAAATACACCCAGATAGATTCTGTAGTATATATTCAAATAGATTTGAAATGTTTTTAGTTGCAGGTCCTTTTAGAATGCAATGCTCTTTCTTAAGTTGGACAATATATGTGTAAGGGAGTGGTTTAAAATCTCTTTTTAAAAATCTTGTGGAAAGCATGCATAGCTGATGCCAAGAAAGCACCAGTTTCTGTGGAAATCAAATCTCTCACTGAAAATATATCATAACTCCTGCTGAGAATTATTTGTACATTTGGGTTCACGGTAGTCTCATTTTAGATGACCAATCTAAAAAATGAAAGATCACGGGTTTGATCCTAACCACTGTTGAACAACGGGAAATTGATGCTGGACTTCTCTTCTTCTTTATGTACATCCTTTGGAGAGGTACTGGAAATTATCCGGGTTTCTTTCATTGCGGTATGTAAATACGCGACCAAATATTTATTAAAAGTCCTAAGTTAAAGAGTCTTAGATAGTTGACGACACAAAAAAATCCTTAAAAGACCCGTAGGCCATAAAGCACTGTAGTGTGCGAAATATATTAATTTTATATAATAAGGAATGGTGTATGTTTGTTATTAAACATATTCTCCCCCACGTGTATTTCCTTCCTGCAATGTCTATTATGAATTATTTTGGAAGCTATATTTTCTCTTATTCTTCCCCACGTGTATTTCCTTCCTGCAATGTCTATTATGAATTATTCTACAAGCTGTCTGTCTTTTCTCTTTAAAAACTAACAAACAGCAAAATTTTTCTATTCAAGGAAAAGCCAAACTAATGGCTAAATAACTAAGGCCTTAATAGCTTTTGGATTCAATTCCTACCTCGAGTGTAAATGTTTATTATGAAACAGAATACGCTAGAAACGACATTGATATGCATAATTGTGAAGTTACTAATCACACCATTTATCTTACTCGAAATGAAATTTTTAATCAAAATTTGATATATTAAAACTCATAATTTTTCATTTGTACACCAAATTAAACTTAATACAATTATTGTTTCACTTATAAACTTAATTAAATTTGATTAATATTTTTAGTATTACATAAGACAAAGTCAAATAAACAAGGATTTTTCACATTTTTAGAGTGATTTGAATTAAATTTTTTATTGATTAAATTAATCTATAAAAGAATTCGAAAATGAAGGACAAAAGAAGATCTGTCAATCGTAGAAAAATAACCTGATTATTTCATATCAATTGTTTGATGCTATTATAAAATGAAATATTCTAGAAATTTGACAAAATATTAGAAGTAAATGATCGTTTTAAGAAAATTTATCGAAGTTAACGAAATATTCTGCTTTATAAGGAAATGGTGGGACAAACTGTAGTGAAATTTGTTAATGGAAATTTTGAAAATTTGGTACATATTTTATATCAAGTAAAATTTTCATCCATTATCACAATGACTACTGTTAGAAATAAAAAAAAAATTCTATTAAATTCTGTTGTTTAAAAAATCAATGAAGGTTATATTAATATAATAAGCAACTGGCATTAAAACTAACAATTTATTTATTGCGTACAACAATTTAAAATAAATGAAATTCCTTCTGAATATTATGTACCATTTTTATGTTAAAACAATTTTTAAGTTTCTGGTTTTCAAGTATTTTTTTAATTGTATTTATTATTGCGGTCACACATTTAATTTTATTTCTTTTTTAATGTAAACCAACATTTTAAGATGCAGATGACGAACAGAATGTCTCCACTTGCGAAAATGTTACCACTTAACTCAATTAAAAAATTTCTGTTACAGAACATCTGCGCCATTGAAGTGACATAATCGCCATAAAGGCTAATGCTTACCATTTTAGCAATGTATCGTAAAACTAATATAAAAATATATCCTTAAAAGTTTCAAGAGATGTTTTTACATATTCATATTTTTATGACTTTTCTTTTCCATAGTCCTTAAATAAGAAGAAACTTAAATTTTTTTAGTGAAAATCGTCTGCTTTTTTTTCTGTCTGCATCGACTGTTTTTTTTTTTTTTTATCCACTTCATATAATCTAATTTTCTTAATAGGAAAAGAAAATGTTCTTATGTAGCAATGGAATGTTTTTCTCTTAACTAAAAATCCTATCTAAAAATAACTATTTGAATTTCGAGAGAGAGTCGGTACCACTATCAGTAGATAGTGAATTCGAACACTGGCTTAACCGAAAATCCATCGTGTTCGCTAAATGCAGTTGGAGCGCGATAAATGTCATGGTCGCAATGTTCTCCAATTGAAATCATAGCTCTGAGGGTGGTTGTTTAAGTATTGGGGTTCTTCTGCTTGGTTCCTGCTTCAAAATCGAGAACACTCTTCCAGACTGCTTTTATTTGAGTAGCACGGATTAGGGTTAGGTACATGGGAAACAGGCTGGTGCAACAACTAACTACATGTGTATCCAAATAATGATATTTCCTTGTTCATAATAAATATTTTCCTACTGGTTTTAGATTTTTTTCCTAACGTTGTTTTTGCTGACATTTATACTACTGGTTATAAAGACATAATGATTGATTTATTCGTTGATCCTGTTTTATTTATGTTATAATTTATAAAAATAATTTAACTGATCTGATAATTTGTAATAATGTCATATTTTTTATATTTTAGGCTTAGTTTTTTCCTATAAACAAGTTAATATTTATTTATTTATTTAAAAGAGGGATTTTGTAACATTCGAATCTGAAAGTTATTAGAAATATGACACTAAATTTTATGCGTTGCTTTTCATTTTTCGATATCATAAATCTCTGATTCTTGTTTTATTAACCAAACATAAAGCTTAATATAATCATTATTATATAGAATTAATTAATTCTTTTATAAAATAGTAAAAAAATGGAATATCGTTACTTGGTTTTCGATAGGATAAGTTAGTAGAGAGAAATCTCATAATGGTTCAAAAAGTGTGAAATTAAATTATTTTAGATCAATTTTATTGTTACACTTGACATAAAATAAAAACTAAAAGAAATTTTGAAGCATTTAAAAGTATTGCAAGCTTTTGATACCAATAGGAACATAAAACATGTTGAGTGTGGATATCCAAATTACTTTTAACTTCATATTTATTAATTATAGCTATATTAATGACATAATTTTGAACACTATAATCACATTAATAATTTAAAGAAGTTTTAAGTAATACTCACAGAGGTATCGTGCACAGAAAACGCTTTGATGCCCAACTTCCTCGAAAACTAGTCTCGGTGTTCCCGGAGGTCAGAAGACAGAGATGGCAAAAGCAGTTATTTTTGAATAAATAGTTACCAACATTACGTTCCTGGGAAATAACATGTTATAAAAAGCGTTATCAAATAACGGCATTTTGGAAAGTTATTTTAGAAATCCGTTCACTTTGGCCTTCTTGGAAATTCTATGGAGCGAAAGGAAGCTTTCGTGAGGTGACAAAAGCGGCTTTTTGAGTAAATGTGGTGTAGGGTGAATTTTAGTGACTGAGCAAGGAAAATCTCATAAGCCGCCACACATGATATGATTTTTCCTATGGAAAAGTTGTATGTTCTGCCCTCCAGGAAGCCCGCTCTTCTTCACATTACAAGACACTCTCCACTCTTGAAGATACTCCTTTTCTTTATTGGATTGCAAGACTTATTATACTCGAAAAAGCCAACATAAGGACGAAATTTAAAAAAAAAAAATGGAAAAGTTGTACCGTGAACAAGTTGTACCGTGTGTGGGGAAGCTGGACAGGTTCAACAAAATTCAAACAAGGTCTGATTTTTCTTCCAACAGGGGTTTGTTACAGGAAGTAAGTATTGCTTCCCATTATCGCGTGTCTGTCCCACAAGGTTGCAAATTATTTCTTGGCGACACTTGGGAAAATTAATATTTGAAATTTCTCATTTACAGAAACTTAGATCCACGTTTTACAACACATCACGAACATTAGATCCCTTTTTAAAAAATGTCCATGAAGCAAATATTGCAGGAATTTATTGAAGTCTATAAAGATGAGCCTTGTTTGTGGCAAATAATGAGTGTCGATTACACAAATAAAATAAAAAGAAAGTCAGCTTATGAAGAATTATTAGAAATATATTAAAAGATAGATGAAAAGGCTTCAATTAACGAAGTAAATTAATGCCCTCCGTAGAACCTATAAAAAAGAAAAATCAATGAACCGAAAAAAAGTGGTGAAAGCACGGAGGATGTATATGTGTGCCGACTTCATGGTACTTTGAATATTTATCATTTTTGGAAGAAACTGCAACACCACATGCTGAATTATCTTTCATGAATTCGGACACAAGTTTTGTTGAGAATGGTGATGTGAAATAAGTTACATTAATTTATTTTGTAAAATTATTCTCAATTTTAATAAATACATATAATTACACATTTAATGTAAAAAATTTAACTACGAATTTTATAACAAGTTTATCAGAAAACAATATATTTTTTATTTCAGAATGCCTACAAATATTCAAAATGAACATTTTAAAATTTTGATTTTTTTTTTTAAATGTGAATTAAGTTTAAACAATAATATAAAGGTATTAGTTGAGATTATTCTGTTTTCTTTAAATATAATTATTATACAATTAAAAAATAATAAAATTAGATAATTAAAAATAATACATTGATTGATAATAACAAAAGAAAATTATTTATCTTTAAGCGAAATTGAAATTAAATGCACTTTCAGTTATGATTTATCGTTTGGTAAATGTTAATTTGTTTTTCTTTTATTTAAAAATCATTTAAGAAAACATTATAAAATGTAAGAATACTTGGAAAATAGATAACAAATTAATAACTGATTCTATATCTACTAATAAATAATAATAATTAATACTCGATAGATAAGCTTTTCGATGTACTAATGTGGCTCTTTAATTAACACTCCTTTTAGAAAGCACTAAATTGCCTTTAATGGATCATGAGAACTTAAAGATGAGAGCATGGATGTACCTTTTCTTATAATGAAAGTTTTTACTTTATCTAACAACGTTGCATACAATTTTTCATTAATCCTCATGTAATTAAAGAAATCTTTATCTTCCGACTGTATTTCTGTAATCAAATTTAGATGTGAAAGAGTTTCACGCTGGAGAAACCATTTTTTTTTTTGCCCATTTCATTTTTTTATTGTTTGTTTTCTTTTCACCATCATCACCGTCCAAAGCAACAGCCAATAATACTTGTGTGCCTAATTTACTCATGTTACTTAACTTACTATGATAACATTCAATGGCAGACGTTGCAAGCTGACACAAATGAGTACAACAATAAAAACTAAAAAGACACATAAATACGCCAAGTCATAAAAGTGACTGAAAAACTCTTTTAAATGATATATTGAAATTTTTGTCAACATTTAAATCTAGACTGATTTTTATTTACTTATTTTTTTAAAAATTGCAATGGATTAAACTAGATTTATAATATTTTACTATCACAATTGATTTTTCTCAGTTTTAAAAATTCTTAAATAATATGTATTTGCATAATTTGTTTCCCAATGATCTTAAGTGCTTATTAATAAATTCTTCATTAGTTTAATATTCAAAATATACCTAAATTTGAATTTTCTTAAGCCAAACATAATCCGGTTTTTCAGAAGATGAATTTAATTTATTCGGAATTATAATTTCTATTATAAATGCTTACAAATTATACTTGGTTTTTCTTTCCCACAAAGGATTACTACTGAGTACATCACTTATGCTCGAATAAATTTTAAGATATATCTTCTTGGAAAAAGTATTTCTCTAATTAGAGACACAACATAATTAAAATCTTGAATTTTGATCGAAATTTCTTAATTTTACTATCTTATTAACTTATGAATATAACCCTGCGATTAATCAAAATCCATTACCATCCATCATTGTTTATGTTAACATCAGTACCGAACCCACAATTTTCTAATTGTGAAATCATAGTAACGATAATTTAACCAGTGATATACACTCAATTACCTTATATATTAATTAATTATATTTTAGTGTCTCAAACAAATTTCCTTTTAAATATCTAACTTTTTAAAATTGAATTTTAGCTTTCATATAAATCATCTGTGTAGTAAAAGAAAAATTGAATATATACAGATGTCATATACTATAAAATTACATATTTATATGTACATAAATATAATATTTTGCTTAATAATAAAGAATTGTGCATGTAAACCAGACTATTTAGCACCTACGAGAAACTATTCGAATATAGGAATTTGCCTTTCTGATATAAGTTACAGTATTTTATTTCATATACATGATTTTACTGTTCTATACAACTCAATTGTGTGTAAAATTTACCTTAAACATTTTTACTAGAAGAAATTACTCCTCACGGGGAAGCAAAAGTATGAGACAGCTATGCGATATTAATAAAATGAATTTAAAGTACTAGAAACTAAACAGTATTTTTAAATAAAAATGTATGAAAAATGCTACTGTAAAATAGATAAACACATTACCACAGTAAAAATGATGCAGATGCAATTTTTATTATTCACACAATACATAAATTTACAATTTTTGAAATTATTTGCATATAAAAAAAAGTTTTTGTTATAAATGAAGAATTTTATCAACTGATAAATTTTTTAATTATTATTGTTTGATCTGCAAGTATCTTTTGATATCATATAAGAACTTAAATAAATTAAATTAATTAACAAAATTAACATTTTTACTTTCCATATTTTACATGCTAAAAGCAGTTATATTACTTTTTAATTCTTTTTATGATTGTTGAGGAATACGTGCTATAGAATTGCACATAGTTATTTTTACTTGTTATAATCTTTCAAATGAATGTAATTCTTACTCGTTTGAAATTTAATTGTGAAGAAAAATTACTTTATTATGTAAATGCTTAAAATAATGTTTTTAATAAATAGACTGCAAATATCTATGCAAGGGAGGAAACTCGGGAAATTCTCAAGCATTCATTTTGAAGGACATGCATGATTAAAATAATGATATAATATCATAGTTTATATACAAAGAAATAACACTAAGAATACAGAACATTGTGTCCACTGTAGCATACCGAGGTGGCAAGGCAATTGAAGACAATTTCAATTTAATTTAATTTACTGTGTGATGAAGATAAATTTTAAATATACATAATTTTTACTATTTACAAATATTTTAATACAATTTTCCACTTAATGATCATGGCAATGTCATTGGCGGACACCGCCACAAGCGCACCTCCAATGCGTTGTCTCTCTGAGAATACACTTTACTAACTAAAGTAAGCAAAAACAATATAATCCGAAAGGAGGAGGGCGGAAGAATCTGAGCGCATGCGCTGTACTGATCCTCGCCATTTTAGCACGTTACACCACATACAGAAATAATATAATTATATATCTAAATAGAGAAATAATGTTAAAAATGTATATATACTGGAAAGATAATTTGAAATGTGCTTATAAAATATATATTGCCCAAGTGTTTACTGTAATCTGTCCAGTTCAAAATGGCCTACTGGAACCAGTGAGGCGTAGCGACAAGAGGGGGGAGGCATGGTGGCTATCATGCCGCGGGCGCAGCTTGCAGAGGAACGCCAAATCACTTCAAAGCTAAAGAAATTTTTTACAGAAAATTTCAATCTTAATTTCATCATAATATCAATTTTATTCGGAGAAGTAAACTTTGCATTTTATAACTACTGTGTCATGTCCAGGGAAAATTAAAAAAAAGAAAGGAATCTCAGATTTGGAAAGAGAAGAGGTTGTTGATGAAAAATGAGGAAAAGAGCTTCAGGAACTTGCCATAAACGAAACTCTTACTCTTATAATACTTTATTAATAATAATTTTGCATCGTTTAGTTCCTTTTAAAAATTGTGTTCTTTTTTAACCATGCTTACGATTTTCATTTCTTAATTATTTCATATTTTGCTCAAAGTTTGAGATACTATTGTTTTGTATAAATCTTGTAAACGTGTAGATAACAAAAATATTCTCCCTCTTAACTTTTTTTCATATAAAATTCCTGGAATATTGGATTGGTCAGTTCCATTTTAATGCATATGAGAGGTTTTCATTTTAGCGTAAAATTATTTATCAAATTATTTGTGTTAATGTTATATGGTAACTTTTGGATCTATTAACTTAAGGAGATTGCAGAAGAGTAAGCTCATGAAAGACACCTATTTAATTTTGTGAATATGACAAGATTCACAGTGTCCTTTATGAGTCTTAATTGTTATACAGGTTATCGAAGTCAAGTTACATACTAAAAACGAAAAAAAAGAAGTCATAACAATAATTTAACAAAACAAATAAATTCTCTGGACTCTTCCGGAAATGTTATAATTATTCAAAACTTTTTTAATAGCTTTTTGACGAAATTTCAGAATTTTAAAATATTATTTGACGTGATATTTTTAATTTCTTAACGTATTGAATCATTTTATTTAACAAGCAGTACTTCACTAATATTTTTTATATCCTTTTATGGGAAAATTTAATCCTATTTTGATTATAATAAAGTAATAAATATATAAACGGAATAAAAGAAAATTTCATGTATGTATATATATATATATATATATATATACATACATATATATATATATATATATATATATATATAAGATAAAACATGAAATATATATATATATATATATAAAACTCTGAAATATTATTATTTCGGAAACTTATAAGAATTTAATGTACTAATAATAACAGAAAAGTCAGATTTTACTTAAGTTATCAAGAAACGATATAGAAATATTAATTTCAGTAGTTATTGAGACTTAGTGAAATTGTATTATTCATATTCCCAAAATAAATATAAAACCCATGTATATTTTTTTTTATATCGGGCTTTTACTGTTGTTGCCATTCAGTCTAGTGTCGCGTTACACTCGTGAGAAAATTCCTTCTGAAACGTGTTTCATATTAACGGTTCTCTTTGTCAAAAATATTGTGTCCGGCACCAGACTGACCTTCAAAGAAAGGAGGGAAAATTTTCGTAAAATAGCACTACCGTATGCCGCCTAGGGAATTGTCTTCCTGAAATAGAAATGGAGGGGATAGAGAACTAATTGCCTCCAAACGGTAGGAAAACACATAAGCTTTCCTTCTTTTTTATTTGTTCACTCAGTTAGTATTTCGTTTCTTCCAAAACATTGCTTCATCGTAAACAAAAATGTGAACTTTTGAAAATCTGGAATTTTGACATTTAAAATATTATTGCCGTAAGTATTGTGTCTAATATGCATATACAACTGGTAGTAACATATTTTTCAGATTTTCAAAATTAAATATCAAATTACTTATTAGTTTAAATTATTTATTTAAAAATAATTTATCTAATGTTGAAATGCTTTTGTTTGGGGAAATAATTTTTATTTGACTCGTAATTTTGGTGGCTTTACATTAGCACCTTATATTGAAAAATTCTTTTTTCAAATGGTAGAAATTAAAATATGAATATTTTTTCTCTGTTTTTTTTTCTTTTCTGTATGCTTATAAACAAACAGAATCTTCTCTCTTTAATAGCGTAGCAACCCATTACAGGTCTTAGCTGTCTCTATAGGATGCCTTAAACATACAGAATATATTTCTTACTTAATTAGATCAATTTATATAAAAAAAAACAAATCTTTTAACTTGAAAAGTTCATTCACAAGAAATTTATAAAGAAATCGTACATATTTCTCATTCTACATTCTAAAATTTCTGAACATAAGATCGTCTTTAAATGATTTAAATTTATCGAAAGAAATAAACTTCATGCCATTGCAAAAAGAGCACTACAAAAATGATTTTTAATAAAAATAAATTTTAACAAAAATTAGTCCTTATTTTAATAATGAAATATATTTTAATATCTTAAAAAAAAACAGTTTTATTAAATGCCTTAAAATTACGAAGAAAATTTCTTTACATAAAATTAAGGAATATAACAGTTAAAATATATTTTTTTTTATCTCAGCACTTATAATTATTGATATTTTTAATTAATGAAAAACTAAATAGTACAATATACAGTCAGTTTTGAAAAAAAAATTATTTTTAATAATATAATATATATTGTTTGGCAGAAAATTTCTGATTATATTAAATATAAATAATTTCACTTGAATTTATGTGGGTTTTGATTTTTGATTAAGAAATTTGCAAAATATTGTTGTAGTCTGTTTTAGCGTTCCGTTGCACATCAGATATTTCCAATGATAAAGTTATGACATATTTTAGTTATCAAAACTGAAATTAGATAAAGTGAGAGAGACTTATTAACAATGGTCTTCTAATTTTGGAATCAGAAAAATTGGTTTTATGGTATAAAATAAAATATTATAAACTATCAATATTATGTTTTGCAATTTAAATTTTTTACAATAAAATAATTTTGGTTTACATTAATGGCTTTAATGACATAATTTAAAAAGCTATTTTAAATGCGAAATTTCCCATTAAGTTGAAGTTGTTTTCACACGAATGTTTCTGAAATAAAAAAATGTAATAAAATTTTCTGTTTAATCTGTGGTAAATGAAACGTTGAAAAAGATATCATTGGGAAAAAGCAGGTGAGTAGATCCTAAATTAGGAGTGTAAAGTCTTATTCAATTATCATTTTGCAATAAATAGCTAAAGTTTGTAAAGTTAGTAATATTATGAAAATTTGTTAAGATAAGTTATACCATACGTTCAACGCCTGATGATCAACAATTGGTATAATCTTTCATAAATAATATAATGCACAATTAATAGGGAATTTATATTTGCTTAATTGCTACAATTGGTTAACAAGGTAGAAAAAATAAATTTAAAATTTTTCAAGACATTGTTATATGGAAATATTAAATCATCAAAATCAATTTTCTTAAAAGTTAAAAATTAATTAATAAATAAATAAATATCCCAACTTCAAAACTGTAATATCCAGATCAAGACCAACTGTGGTCATACCTTTTTTTCCTAACCAAGGACACTGGGGGGCGAAACATATGTCTCGGTTAGGTGGTCAGCACAAAGCTAAATCCCCGGTGTTTAGTTCCCAAGCATGATTGGTACTCAATTAATTGATCGACTGATAGGTTGAGTTGACTTAGCATGAGAATCGAACCTCGGACCTGTACCTTTGGAGCTTCAAGTCACTGTGCTTAACAAATGTAAAAGTTTGGGTAAATTTCGTCATACAGATTTCTATGGAAAGAGAAATGTGAGACTGAAAGAGATGTTGCTCAGAGTAGAAAAAAGAAATTAAACCAAAAACTCTATAAGAACTTCCAACATGCCTTACCTCAAACGGTGAAGATAGAGAGAAGTGGATGCTGCCATTCAAATACTTTTTACTATTTCTGCATCCATTGCAAGCTTGTGAATGTTCATTCAGCAAAATAAAATGAGTTTAGGCTTATTTATGATCCACCATGAGTCAAAACCGTCTAAATGATTTAATAGTTTTAAGTATAGAGAAATAAAATTTTGAAATGATCAACTTTGATAAAATAATTAATCAATTCGCTTCAGCAAAGACAAGAAAGATGTGAATAGTGTAGTATATTAGATTGCGAATAATTACATCTGCTTATATCTATATGTAAGAATTATTTCCCGTTTAAAAATTTTTTATGTTTTTTAAAATAATTGTATTAGTATATAAAATCAATTATAGCTTTTTATAATTAATTCTAAATTGCATTTTATAATTAATTTTCCTTATTCTAAATAACATAATTAATTAAATCCGGTTATATATATGTGTGTGTGTGTTTGTATTCTAATGACACTTTTCCGAATTCAATATAAGTGTTTTTTAATTAGAATTGAATTTTGTTTAAATTTAAATCTGGGCTTAATACTTTATATTAATATATTTTCATTTATTTTATAGTAGGTACAACATTCTGTTATTATTTATATTGTATTCTTATTACAATTATACTTTAGTTATTGTAATGTATTATGTATTGTAATATTATTATATATCTCTTTCATTACTTAATACATTTTATTCCCATATTTATATTGTATTATTATTTTATTTTCAAGGGGGCGCCAAAATAGGTATCCCAAACTTTTCACATCTGATGAAGTATTTATTTGCTTGATAAACGGATATTTTTCTCGTAAGCTAACATTGAACGAACACTTGCATTTGGGCATTTTAACTTATGATTCCAAAGCAAAAGAAATTCAAATTATTTACTACACGAGCATCAAACAAAACAGTTAGCGAGAAGTGGGCAAATGAAAAGTTTATCAAACAGTAGTCAACCACTCAACAAAACGCGAGCGATATGACCTCTTGGCCACTGCGTCGACGACGAGGCGGTCTCGCACTCGCACACCGCTAGCTCGCGTCCGTTTGGTGCGGGTGTGGTGGCCGTCTTCTACTCGAACTTTCACGCGGTTCTGAAAAAGGGACAATTTTGCGTCCCAACAGTTCATTTCTTGGACTCGTAATTGTGAAAAGAGACAGTCCCGTTCAAAACGGGACGCCTGGTAACGTTAGGTATTCATATTGTTGTTATTCGTAGACAGTGTAAATGTATTGTAAGATTTTTTAATAAAATTGAATGATTTGTGTCAAAGAGTATTATTCAAGGCAAAATACAACTTTTCGAATTTAAATGAGAAAATTTGTTTGGTAAATTTGTGTTT
This sequence comes from Latrodectus elegans, assembly GCA_030067965.1. NCBI lineage: Eukaryota > Metazoa > Arthropoda > Arachnida > Araneae > Theridiidae > Latrodectus > Latrodectus elegans. The sequence continues at coordinate 13,510,213 of CM057821.1, forward strand.
TAATGATATTTAATCTCGTTAAATTACAGGTGTTTTCAGCAGTTGCATTAAATTCATGGGATTTTTGTGGAAATGCTGTGCACTGGAAATAGGTTGCGGAAGAAATTTTGGAATAATTTTTTAATAATGTCTCTGAAGTGAAGAAAGTAGAGATTATTTCTCACTTTTTCATTTAAATTTTTAAATTAATGTATTTCTTTACTATCGTCAAATAAATTGAGGAATGAAACACGTGATTTTCATCTTAAGGTTGGGAAGAACCTAGTAAGTAAATCAAGTTATAATCGGAAATACTTAAGTTAGACAGAATTTTCAATTTCATTAAAATGAACGTTGAACATGATAAACTGGCACAAAACATTAACAGTATACGAAATTAATAATTAAGTCGTGTGATGAATAATTTGGTAGTAATTTAATTTTAAAGTAATTTAATCAAAGTATATTCTTCCCATATAACACGTACAATTTAAATGGGCTATTTTCCAAAAATCTCGATACTGGGTGATGAATTCTGTCGAAAATATTGTCAAGCCTAGATTTATCAGCTGGCTTTCATTAGTGGCTCCATAACCCAACCGGTGATCGAAGAATTTTTAACGCCGATATAATGGCAGCATATGAATGGGGAATTGAACGACATTTGTCAACATACCAAGATAGGAAAGCACTCTTAAGAAAATTCAATTAAAAAAAGTTTTAAAAAATCATATAAAAAATAGTAATTAACTTTTTTCATAAAAATATAGCTTGGATGTTTAACGGCATGGGTAACATGCATGAAATTATTTCCTACATGATATGAAGGATTTGGATGGAATCTGCATTTTTTGCAGAAATAGATGCCAGTTTTCAATTTGTAAAAGGTGAATACTAAGTTTTCCCTCCCTCTTTCCTATCAATGTTAAAATCTTTACAGCCTTACGCTAAAAGCCATTCACAACCTGCACTAAATTATTTTTGTCCTCGTTGGTGAAGTTAAACCTACTTAATTGTTGGTAACAGGCGGCAAGTCCATTGGCAGCAGATTGATCGTTCTTAAACAGTTGTCCATTATAATCTTTGATTGAGTTGCACACTTCGAATTGGGGTTGCACTTGGCATTTAGGACAGAGGATCATCCTCTGTTCTAAATGCCAAGTTTCTCCTGAGTATATCCTGAATTGTATACTATAGCACGAAATCTACACTCCTCCCCCTCTTGTCATCGATTTCCTCTCCGTCAACGGATTCCTAGATTTGGTCTGACCCCGTCAGATCCTTGGAGCTAAGCAACAATTAAATTATTAAATCATCAGCCGACATGAATTTCTTAAGTTATTACACACATCCAAATGTTTATTCTGTTCGGATAATTTTGAAAAAGTTTATTTATTATTAAAATAGTGTTATATTCAAAACACTCCCTTGGAGAATATTTTGTTCTTAAATGAATGTGTCTGATAAATTATTAACTCAGAATATTTACTGTTTTACGAACATCTCATTAAAAATGAATATATTTCCGTCCATCTCGAAAACGATGATGAGGGCAAGTTCTATCAAAACAGGGATGAGCAAAATTTTTCGGTCGAAGGCCAAGATAAATTTCTCTAAAATTTTAAAAAACGATATACAAGTTTTACAATTTAAATATGTTAAAGATGAGGGTGAAATTGCGATTTCTCTAGTAATAGTTAATTATATTGAGGTTCGAAATCAGATGTACTGATTCTAAGGAACGAAGCTAATCTGTCAGTCTATTTCTGGTTCATAGTTAAAAACACTATTCATATATACAAGATGAAGCAAACATAGCATTGACTTTCTGGGCCGGCTGGAGCTTAAATTGCGCAATCTACTACATATGAGGTTCTTATTCACCTAAATTGGATCCCACATGTCTGCGCACCGAAAAAGAAATAACGCTTGTTGGCGCCAGTCTGCAGCTATAACTAACAAAGAACTTCCGCTTTAACACTTTGACGATTACAGCTGTCTGTGCTTGTTGTTTCAGTCCATTTATGTTTCGTTGAACAAAAACAGAGAAATTAAAAAAATCATCTATCCTTTGAAAAATTAAGGAAAAAAATATTTAAACAAAATAGAAACGGAGATGAATATTTAATATATAATCATATTTTCTTTTAACTTCAGTCGGATCGACAAATTAAAATTCTATTCACGGGACACATGAAACCTTCCGGTGGACCAGTATTGGGGTGTAGTTTGTTCACCCCGGCCCATGGGGTGTAGTTTGTTCACCCCTGGACTTAAACATATTAAAATATATTGTGTGTGTGCTACTAAGTATTGATTTTAATGTACTTTTTATATTTATCTTTAAAATGATAGTACTGACAAAGTTGTCCGATACTTACTCAAATTACTCATATGGTTATAAAACAAGTCGCAGCTTTACAATATTTTTTTATAATTTATAAAAACAGAGTTGGTTAAACAAACAATGGGTTAATCGTAAGCAAAGTCTCTTGAATATTTGCCAGTTATTAGATAGATATAATTATTATACTGCGCCAAATGGATGGAAATTCTTAATTCTGTGAAATAATATTCACAAATGTTGTTTTTATCAGAATCAGAAAAAGCTAATGCAACATAGCGTTAATATACACCATCTATATCTCACTTGATGAACGCCTCAAATTTATCAAAGCAAATTTGGATTCGAATATCGTGAATAGTAATCATTATTATCATGGAGAGAAGTTAAAAGTTTCAAAACATTTCAGCGTTATAATTTTGATGAATATTAGGAATTTCAAAAGATTAAATTTAAGCGAACAGGTTACGTTTAACGGATTGTTTTCCTTCACATAAATTAAGCAAAGTAAAATGAACTATAAAATGGGAAATATATTCATTATTCACAAATCCTAAAAATAAAGAGAATACATATTCTTTTGATAAAACGAGGACAAGAATATTAAATCAATTTTTGATATAGTTTAAATTGTGAACTATTATTTAGTGAAATACAGCAAAATTTTGTTTTTCAGGATTTCCGGAATTAATATTTATATTCCTGTTCCTTTTATTATAATTTCGGTAGTTTATACAAAAAAATATCTACACACCCTCAAAAATATAAAGTTATTTTCTCAAACGCATTAAACAATTCAGAAATTACTTGGGTTGCATTAAATTATTCATATATTCAAAATTAATATCCTTGAGTGCAAAATTATTCTACTTTGTTTATATATAATGAAGAGAGAGAGAACGCATTATACCCTTGGAATACAAATTATTGGAAAAAAAAGTATCAAATATTTTCATGATATTTTTCTTAAAATCACTTATTTTATTGCTTATTGCATTTTTAAGTATTTAATTTCTAAAGGAATGTCGTAAGGAAATGTTCTAAAGGAACGTAAATCTTAAAACTGACAAAAATAGTTTGAAATTTTTTTAATGTTTAAACAGATTTGTTTGGAAGATTCTCATCTATTTATTAAGGTTCGCCAGTTATAAGAATTTCATTTGATTTAATCAATGAAACTGTACGTTTTTATCCGTTTGTCTTGCTTTTACCACTAATACACTTTATTGAAATCCAAGAATTCTATTTTGAAATGATTTGCTTTCAACTTATTTTATAGCACATATAATCTAAAAATTATTTAAATTACTGAAATAGGAATTTATAAAAATGTGGAGATTCTCTTTTATTTTTTAAAAGATTTCCCAAAATTGCAGGTAAATAAATGATCGAAAACAATTAAAATATCAGTACACAAATAAGAAGTCGGATATCGCTATTGAATTCTAATTATTTAATTGTTTCCACTGAGATTTAATTGTTCTTAATTCCCTTCATGGGACTATATTTATCCCTTATAGATGTTCTCTCTCTCTCTCTCTGGTGTTAAAACAAATCACATTGTACCTCTGTTTACGTTAAAATATAAATTAAAAAAAATAATATTTCTTCAAATTATTACATGATATCAAGTCTTAACTTAACTCAATTTTTTAAACACAATTTCCGTTATCCATTCAATAGCATTTTATTTAAATTTGAATATATTATATATAAATTTGAGTAATTACATAAAACGTATAACTCAAATTTTAAATAATAAATTTTCATCTGGACGAATATAAACCGGCACAATCATTACTTTTATTTTGACATTAAATAAAATTCACAGTTGACTTTAATTGCATCAATTTACGCAAATTCAAATTCATAACAGTAAGAACAGTTTCAGAAAATTTTAAAGAATATACAATAAAGGAAACTTACAAGTTGTGACTCAAAAATCCAATTTAATGTATCCTGCAATAAGATTTCATAAAACTAGTAATAACATGTTCAAACCATAGAAAACACAGACTAATTATAACTATTGAAATCTCAATGAATATCTATCTTTTCAATCTGGACTCATACATACCAAATTTCAATGATTTTTCTCCTTTCAAATTATAAATTATATTTTCAATATAAGTGATTGGTCAATTTTTTAATACAATCTAATACATAGTAAAAAGAAATTAAATACTTATTATTTATCCAATAGGTATTTTTAATGGGAAGTGAAATCTGGGCATCTGGTATACACAAACAAATTATATATATTCAATATTAATTGCTCCATTCATCAAATTGTACCAACTCTTGATAAAGGATAATTAAATACACATCAGATTTAATCAGAAAAAAAAATGCACAATTTTATTCACAATACATTTAATGAATGATGTACACATCATTTTATTAGAAATTTAACTGTTGACAGTTTTAAATCAGAATTTTCTTTAATCAATTAAAAAGATATGTGTTTAGTCTTTTGTTTCTAAGTGCACTAATTTATAATAACTTAAATTTCTCTTATAGTGAAAAACAAAACTATTTAGTATACGTAAAGCAATATGTTATCCTGAATTTCATTAGAATTGATTTTTTTTAAAAAAATGTAATAGTGTTATTGTACACTTCACAATAATCAGTTGAATCTACAATATTAATTGCGGTACATGATTTTTATACATGCATTCCTGACGCAGCGCACTTTCGAGTGTCATGAATTATACAATCATCTATTTAAAAAAATATTTGACACAGTCCAGTCGACAGCTTAGAGTTGTTAAGCACATTAATATACACCACATAAATTGCCTTCAAGGATAATTTTTCATTGAAAGTGGCTTCTATTTTCGTTTCGCAAGGGAGGAAACTACGAAAACTGGCACCCGACAGATGTGTATGCAAAAGCCCAACGTTCATCTCCCATTGTTCAACAGTGCCACTAATCAACAAACCAAGGACATTATGCTTCACAGAGAGCTGTTTCACCAAGAGGTGTATGCTATTTATTATGCCTTATCAAAGAATACACGCAAGTTTTTGTAGGTGTAAATAGTTAGCTACATACGATGGTTTGATTTCACAAAAGAAACTCCGTGGAGTGATGCTCAAAAGTCGTTGCAAGAGCTCACGGGTCTGATTTCAATCAGGGACCCCTCGGAGTGATGCTCAAAAGTCGTTGCAAGAGCTCACGGGTCTGATTTCAATCAGGGACCCCTCGGAATGATGCTCAAGTGTCGTTGCATGAGCTCACGGGTCTGATTACACATCAGGGACCCCTCGGAGTGATGCTCAAGGGTCGTTGCATGAGCTCACGGGTCTGATTACACATCAGGGACCCCACGGAGTGATGCTATAGGGTCGTTGCATGAGCTCACGGGTCTGATTTCACATCAGGGACCCCTCGGAGTGATGCTCAAGTGTCGTTGCATGAGCTCACGGGTCTGATTTCACATCAGGGACCCCTCGGAGTGATGCTCAAGGGTCATTGCATGAGCTCACGGGTCTGATTTCACATCAGGGACCCCTCGGAGTGATGCTCAAGTGTCGTTGCATGAGCTCACGGGTCTGATTTCACATCAGGGACCCCTCGGAGTGATGCTCAAGTGTCGTTGCATGAGCTCACGGGTCTGATTTCACATCAGGGACCCCTCGGAGTGATGCTCAAGGGTCGTTGCATGAGCTCACGGGTCTGATTACACATCAGGGACCCCTCGGAGTGATGCTCAAGGGTCGTTGCATGAGCTCACGGGTCTGATTACACATCAGGGACCCCACGGAGTGATGCTCAAGGGTCGTTGCATGAGCTCACGGGTCTGATTTCACATCAGGGACCCCTCGGAGTGATGCTCAAGGGTCGTTGCATGAGCTCACGGGTCTGATTTCACATCAGGGACCCCTCGGAGTGATGCTCAAGGGTCGTTGCATGAGCTCACGGGTCTGATTACACATCAGGGACCCCTCGGAGTGATGCTCAAGGGTCGTTGCATGAGCTCACGGGTCTGATTTCACATCAGGGACCCCTCGGAGTGATGCTCAAGGGTCGTTGCATGAGCTCACGGGTCTGATTTCACATCAGGGACCCCTCGGAGTGATGCTCAAGGGTCGTTGCATGAGCTCACGGGTCTGATTTCACATCAGGGACCCCTCGGAGTGATGCTCAAGGGTCGTTGCATGAGCTCACGGGTCAGATATCACATCAGGGACCCTGGTGATGCTCAACGTCGTTGTATGAGCTCACGGGTCTGATTACACATCAGGGACCCCTCGGAGTGATGCTCAAGGGTCGTTGCATGAGTTCACGGGTCTGATTTCACAACAAATGGAACCCTCGGAGTGATGCTCAAGGGTCGTTGCATGAGCTCACGGGTCTGATTTCACATCAGGGACCCCTCGGAGTGATGCTCAAGGGTCGTTGCATGAGCTCACGGGTCTGATTTCACATCAGGGACCCCTCGGAGTGATGCTCAAGGGTCGTTGCATGAGCTCACGGGTCTGATTACACATCAGGGACCCCTCGGAGTGATGCTCAAGGGTCGTTGCATGAGCTCACGGGTCTGATTACACATCAGGGACCCCTCGGAGTGATGCTCAAGGGTCGTTGCATGAGCTCACGGGTCTGATTACACATCAGGGACCCCTCGGAGTGATGCTCAAGGGTCGTTGCATGAGCTCACGGGTCTGATTACACATCAGGGACCCCTCGGAGTGATGCTCAAGGGTCGTTGCATGAGCTCACGGGTCTGATTTCACATCAGGGACCCCTCGGAGTGATGCTCAAGGGTCGTTGCATGAGCTCACGGGTCTGATTTCACATCAGGGACCCCTCGGAGTGATGCTCAAGGGTCGTTGCATGAGCTCACGGGTCTGATTTCACATCAGGGACCCCTCGGAGTGATGCTCAAGGGTCGTTGCATGAGCTCACGGGTCTGATTTCACATCAGGGACCCCTCGGAGTGATGCTCAAGGGTCGTTGCATGAGCTCACGGGTCTGATTTCACATCAGGGACCCCTCGGAGTGATGCTCAAGGGTCGTTGCATGAGCTCACGGGTCTGATTTCACATCAGGGACCCCTCGGAGTGATGCTCATGGGTCGTTGCATTAGCGCCCGCGTCTGATTTCACATCAGGGACCCCTCGGAGTGATGCTCAAGGGTCGTTGCATGAGCTCACGGGTCTGATTTCACATCAGGGACCCCTCGGAGTGATGCTCAAGGGTCGTTGCATGAGCTCACGGGTCTGATTACACATCAGGGACCCCTCGGAGTGATGCTCAAGGGTCGTTGCATGAGCTCACGGGTCTGATTACACATCAGGGACCCCTCGGAGTGATGCTCAAGGGTCGTTGCATGAGCTCACGGGTCTGATTACACATCAGGGACCCCTCGGAGTGATGCTCAAGGGTCGTTGCATGAGCTCACGGGTCTGATTACACATCAGGGACCCCTCGGAGTGATGCTCAAGGGTCGTTGCATGAGCTCACGGGTCTGATTACACATCAGGGACCCGTCGGAGTGATGCTCAAGTGTCGTTGCATGAGCTCACGGGTCTGATTTCACATCAGGGACCCCTCGGAGTGATGCTCAAGGGTCGTTGCATGAGCACACGGGTCTGATTTCACATCAGGGACCCCTCAGAGTGATGCTCTAGGGTCGTTGCATGAGCACACGGGTCTGATTTCACATCAGGGACCCCTCGGAGTGATGCTCAAGGGTCGTTGCATGAGCTTACTGGTCTGATTTCACATAAGGGACCCCTCGGAGTGAATCTCAAGTGTCGTTGCATGAGCACACGGATTTGCATACATCAGGATCTCGTTGATAAATATTCTAGGTGATGTAACAGAACTTTTAGATTTGATTGAATGGCACACGTAAAAATGATTAGCTATATATTCACATAAAAATTGATATAAATTGAATAGCACGGATCCTAAGCAATAGTATTGGTCAAAAACTGTAACGATTGCTTAACTCGTCTTAGCATTCACTGCATAATTATAAATTCAGAATTTATTTTTTAAGCATCTTTTGCACAAAGGCTTATTTGGAAAATAAAATATTATAATTTTTGTAGCGGAAATTAGTTGAAACTAAAAATACTTTTCTGGTTTAAGATAATATAAGTTGCACAACAATCAATGGAAATATCTACATAAAACCAATATACGCAAAACCATGGTACAAAATACTTTTAAGCAGAGGTGCCTTTCTTCAGACAAACTCTCAAAGTAGTAAAAGAATATACACAATATATTCTGTAGGAGAGTGCAACTGTTTAGTTACATAAAGCATATTAAAATTATATCAAAGTAAATTATAAAGTATCAATTATATTTTAAGATTTAAGTTTTGACATTTGTTTTTTTCTATTACATTTACTTTTCTACTTCACTAATAAATATTTTACTTGTAAATGTAATTTATTTTTAGAAACATTTTTAATTAAAATACTACATCAAAATATGTAAGAATCAATAAATATGACACACTATGGTGATTCAATCTTGTTGTTCTCAAAAAGTGTTTTACACAAATTATATTATTTTCCTAACATAAAAAGTAACACATTTTGTAAGTGAGTACAAAATGTCACTTATAATATTTGTTTTATTTTGCATCAAAACTAGAAATTAATAAATTTTTAACTCAATAAATTCCTTTATGTTTGATTTAGTAGTTACACAGAAAAATGTTTAATTTATATGAACAATTATTCAGAATAAAGCACACACATACATCATTTCCAAACGTGATTGAAAAATATTCATAAGTTTCTAAATCTAGGGTAAATTAAATAAAATAATATATATTAGATTCTGTGCCAATAAATGGTAGTGAAAATCTGAATATTAAAATATCAATTTGGAAATCGGTAAATATTTTGGAAAAATGCAGAACTCCATATTTTTAAAACAAATAGAAATGCAGGTATATAAAAAATCTCGATATTTACTCCATCAGCTACTATAAAAAAAAGACAACACAAGTTGTAATGCGAATAATTTTTGAGTTAGTTTCCTCAGAAAAAATCTAGAATACGAGAAACTTGTATCATGTGCCTAAAGACCATTTAGATTTACTAATTTTAATAAAGATCCTTATATTTAAAAATTGTTTTCATTATTTATTCATATATTCGAAAATTTCACCAATGATACAAATAATGACACAATTGCAATACTAAATTTAACTTAAGTGGTTGTGAGATATAAAATTTTAAAAATGTAAATTGCAATCGTTTCTTAACGTAAAATTTTTCAAATTATTTTTCAATAAGTTATATTGAATTTCAGAAAAAAATGTATAAGTTATCTGAAACATGCTGTAACAATATAAGAATCATCATTCCACTATACATAATTATCATTTAAATCTTAATCAGAAGTTTCCAGTGACAATTTCAAAATTTCTAGATTAAAAATTTAAATTAGTTTTTCAATAATGACTATATTTATAGAGGTTTAGTTTTAAATTTATAACAAATGAGCGTATCATTGACAAAGCATTTTTTAATCTAAGTTTTTACAGCAAGAACTTAAGTTTTTTTCTTATCACTTCATGATCATTTTATGCACAAAATGACTAACTAATCCATTTCAATTTAAAAGATTCTTATTAGATTTTGAGCCACTACAAATAACAATCCACAGGTGGGATTCGAATCCACAATCGGTTGAAACGAAGGCAAGTGCACTAACCATTCGGTTACCTTCTCGGCTTTAAAAACAAGAGACTTTTTTCTTCATAATATTCCACCTGAGGATTTAATTAATGATTAAAATTTTATTCGAACACTAAGTAGAAATGGAATATATATATATATATATATATGTGTGTGTGTATGTATGCATGTATATATTCATATATATATATTAATGTGTGTATTTTAAATATATATACGACTATTTAAACATCTTATAGAGTGCAGAATAAATATTCAAAATATAAAAATCTTGGGCATACTGAAAAATTGGTATTTTTCACTTCATATTTCTCATTATTATGATAAAATTGGATCAATGAATTAATTAAATTACTATTAGACAACGAAATACTCAGAGGATTGCACTTTTAGTTTTACAAGGTGAAAATGACACATAAAAATTTATTTAATATAATTTATTAATATTAATTATAATTTTCAAGTATTAAAATTGCCTATTTCCTACCAATTTTTAAATAAACTAAAATTTTAAAAATAAACTTATTTTGGGTTTTACATAATAGTAAATTTTTCATGTGACATATTTAAGCAAACAATAAGAGTATAAACAATAAACATATATTCATTATTAAAACAATTTTATTATTTTTCGAATCATTTTTATATTAAAAAGACTGGTATTCAAACATATTAATAAATTCCTAACTATTCAGTACCTTTAGAACGTTTAATACACATTTAATGATTAAAATTGTGATCGCTTTTTTTAACTACGCCTTAATTTAACCTTTTCTTTTTTATTCAACACCATAATAGTTTAGCTTGTGATCATTCTAATGAATTCCGATTATAAAAAATTAAGCCATTTCATGTTGCTTTTATGACAAAAGCTCAAAGATATTCAAAGCATTAATTTATAAATATGCATTAACAGCAATCTAACTTTTTTCAGGGAAATATCTAAATTAAATCAAAACATGCAAAATAATTTAAAAAGTGTAATTTTGAATCAATAATAATAATAATAATATTGCATAGTAAATTGTACAAGAAAATTTTCACTAAATTTCAAAATATAACTTAAAATTAGTTTTTAGTACTCCTTAAGCTGATTATTGAAAAAGACAAACAGCGAAAAAATCATTTTATTTTGTATGTATTTTTTTTTTGGTTTAAATTTTTCAATGCTTTGCTCTTTCGTATAAGCCATTTAACGTACAACTGTGATTTAGTATCTAATAATTAAAAAAACCGAAAATAAAAATGGACGGCTAACTTATTTCTTAGTCTACATCAAACATCTATAAAGAATTGGTGTCAATGGTTGGTAATTTTTCTTTTATAGCTCCATGCCACAATTTTTAACGATATAAGTTTGATGAGCTAAACAAAAAATCTTTAACTAAAGAAACGTTAAATGATTGGAATATTAAATTTATACCTTATCAATTAAATTTTTATGCATTTAATTAAATTAATATGAAAATTAAAAGCGATGAACTATTATCATAATCTCTCTCTCTCTCTCTCTTTAACTATTAACTTAATATATTACTCTCAGAATTTCCATTTAACTTTTTAAGATGAAAAATTTAATAAAATTGTTAATTATAATGAAGAATTAAATGTTCTGAACCATATAAATATTGTTTTAAATTAATAAATGATTCATATATTTATTCTTATGTCTATTATTTGTTTCACTCTTTATAGTAATTTAATGGCGAATTCTATCAACTAAAAAAATGGAATGATAACAAAATAAACAAAACTATATTGAAACGTTAACTGGACGCCATTATGTAATGCGCAAGTATATACAGTAAAAAATTTTAAAAACATTTTGCGCGGTATATATTTAATTATCCAATAATAATCATTAAAATAAAAATAAAGATCTTTTCTAAAAATTAAGAAAAGAACTTTAGTTGATGTTGCAAATTATATAAAAAATACGTTATTGTAAGTAAAATTTTAGCTTTATCAGAAAATATGACTCAGTTATTAGTAATGAACAGTACAACAACTAATAAAGAAAGCAATATACCACAAATTTTGTAATAAACTTTAAAAGATAAAAAACAAAAAATATATAATTTCATAGTAGGGAACGGCGTTCTTACTTACGAAGTTCAGTCTGACGAATCAACATTCCATTAAGAACCTCATTTTAGATGTCCAGGGAAGAAATGCAGAAAAACCTTCAAACTACAATTTTATCGCATTAAGGCAGTTCATCCTTTGTTCTTCACAGCAGCCAATGAAATGATGTAAAAAAGTGCTGATCTCGTCATTAGCTTTGTGTTCTATGTTTTGGCGACAAAATGTTGCTTTAAGCATAACAATTTTTATACTAACTGAAAGCAAAGAAGAACCGCATTCCGAGTTAAAATATTAAGTTAATGTATGGCCGAAGAGTTTTATTATTATTTATTATGGTTAAAGATTATTTTTTTAAAAGTAATTTTCAAAAAAATATATCACTAAAAAAAAAAGTTAATGTATTAATAAATGGGAGAAAAAGAATATATGTTTCAATAAATTATACAACATAGGATATTTTACAAAAATATACAATTAAAACATTACAATCATGGAAAAAAAATTTTCAGTATTTTACTATAAAATTTAAATTTCGTAATTTTTTACGCTGAACACTGCATTAAAAATTACAGGACGGTACTGATTCAAGTAGCTTGTTGCATTTTATCATATTTTAAGAATAAAATGATATTTTATTCTTATTAGTTTTCACTGCTACAATTATGGAGGGAACTCTTAAGAATAAAAAGTTATTTTATTCTTAAGACACAAGAGAGTAAAATGATTTACTCATATTTGAGGTGCTTCAAGTTTTAACACAACTTCTATTTTTAAATTATACTTGATATCACTTGGATTTTGTGTAATTTGGTGAAGTTAAAGAATTTTTTTTTATGTAAATATACCTAAACAAATGGTTCATAGATTATGGTGATGATATTTGTAATTACCAACAAATTTGAAAATTTCCAATAGGAAAACAATGAACTGAGATCTTCTGCATGTGGAGAATATCTCCGCCATTTCATACTCTATTTAATAGAAAGTTTATATTTTAAACTTTCAGCAAAATTAAGATAATTGCTTCTTAACAAGTTGGTATGATTTACCTCAGAAATTTAAATATTTAAGATTTTAAAAAAATTATCATAAGCTATTTTAGTTCGAATTACTTAAAACATTATTTCTGAAAACAAATTTTTAGTTAATATGAACATAGTTTTCGTTTTATATTTTAAATAAATTTAATTATTTTTAATAATTGAGTTTATTAGGATTAAATTTATTTCCAACTTTGCAGTAGAAATTCGTATTTTAGAATAGTTTATCATTTCTACACACACACACAGATTAGTAAGAATAAAATGTTTTATTTAAAATATCAGATTTTGGAAACAGTGCAAAATGCTTGAATAGTTGTATTTGAAATCGAAATTCATTAAAAAGATTAAAACAAATAAACTGTTACAGTTCCATAAATTGAAAATTAAAGATTAAAATATTGATATTATAAAATGCATTGCATTAATTATTAAATGTAATTTTGCAAACGCATTAAGAATTCAATTAGAAATTTAGTTTTATCCTTTAAAACATAAATTACAGATACTTTGTTTAAAAAGATAAAAGTAACTGTAAGTTAAATAAAAATTTAGGGAGACTGTATTCAAAAAAGACAATTTTTGGAAATTTTAATCTATAAAATCTGAAAACAAAAGTAATTTTTACAAAACAGGACATAGCTAAGTTAAAAATACACAAAATATTTGTTTTACAAAAATGCTGTACTTTTCCTTAAAATTTAATAACAAACTATTTAATACAAATAGAAATGCATTCAGATGCGTAGCTACGGGGGGGGGGGGGGAAAGGGTAGCTATATATTGGTCGAAGCTCGCAGATTGATTATTATAACTATTTTGCCAATCCTAGGAGGGAAAAAAAAAAAAAAAAACGTTGAGAAAGAATGACTTAGAAAAGAGACGAAAATAGGGAATAGTTGCTGAAGCTTGCTAAATAAATGATAATCTTACTCTTTATATTTCCTTATCAATAATAATTTTGCATAGTTTAGTTCCTTTTAAAAATTGTATTCTTTTAATAATGTTATCGATTTTCGTTTCTTAAATAGTTAGATTATCGTTTTTTATTCCAATAATTGTAATTCATTGTAAATGTATAAACAACGAACATATATATATATATATACATATTAGTTTTTATATATAAAATTTCTGGAATAATAGATTAGTCAGTTTCATTTTTTTCATATGCTAGAGGTTTTTATTTTAGTATAAAGTTATTTACCAAACTATTTGTGTTAATGTTATATGGTAATTTTTAGATCTATTAACTCAGGGTGATTACAGAAGAATAAGTTCATGAAAGACACCTTATTTAGTTTTGTGAATATACCTAAATTCACAGTGCCCTTTATGAGTCCTAGTTGTTATATTGGTTGTATAAATCAAGTTATATTCTAATGAAAGTGGTCACAATTATATTAATAAAGCAAATAAGTTTATTTTAATCAAATTAAATAAAAAACGTTCAATGAATATAATTTCCATTGGGTCCGTGATGATATGCTAATAATTCAAATATTAGAAACAAACTTTTTTGAAATTTTAGTGATTTGAAATATTATTTGACGTGTTATTTAATGTCTCATAAGCAATATTCGTAATATTTAACAAGCAATATTTCGTTAATATTTTTTATTTCGTTTTATAATGAAAAACGTAAAGATTTACAATAACGAAATAAAAAACTACTCGTAAAAAAAGATTATAAAACTGAAATATTAATAAAAACTTGTAAGAAAATTTAAATGTGCTAATAGCATCAGAAAAATTGATTATATTTAAGTTATCAAGAAGTGATTTATAGAAAGATCAGTTTCAGTTGTCATTGAGACTATCCATTCTCCCAAATATATTATCCATTCTCCCAAAATAAAAACAAACATAATAATAATAAATAAAAAATAATAAAATAAAATAAATAAAAAAACCCTTGTATTTTTATCTCAGGCTTTTTTGTAGACTTTTAGCCTAGTGTCGCATTATGATCGTCAGAAAATTCCTGCTGAAACGTGTTTCCTTTTAGCGGTCCCCTTTATCCAAAATATTGTGACCGACACCAGACTGATCTTCAAAAAAAGGGGGAAATTTTTCACACTATATCATTGCAGTGTACCGCGTAGGGAATCGAAGTGAAAGGTATCGAAAACTAATTACCTCCAAATTCTAGGCAAACACATAAACTTTTTTTTTTTACTGTTCACATCGTTAATATTTCATTTCTTACCGAACACCGCTTCCTCGTAAGCAAAAATTTAAATTTTTGAAAATCTGGAATTTTGACATTTAAAATATTATTGCCGTAAGGCAGTGGTTTCCAACCTGTGGGGCACGCCCCCTTAGGGGGGCATGCAGCTGTTTCCAAAATATCATTTTAGAATACGAAGCAAAAAAAAAAGTCGAATAGTCAATATCTTGCTGATGAAATAGAAGATAGTAAAATTCTTATTAATAATCATTTGACCAGTCTATGGAAGCAATTCTCGTTGTACTTTAATGATCTTGTCCAAATATGAATGGATTAGAAACCCATTTGTAATTGAAAAATATGATGATTTTGGTCTTACGAAATCAGAGCAGGAAATGATAATTGACTTATCTAGTGATAGCACATTAAAGCAGATGTTTCGAGATGAAAATAATATTGTTATGTTTTGGCTACGAGTTAAGGACGATTTTCCTACTTTGACAAACAAAGCTTTAGAAATTTTAATACCATTTGTAAGATCTTACCTATGTGAAACTGGTTTTTCTACAGTAGCTGTCTCAAAAACAAAGTATCGATCTGGTTGAAAAGGAACTGAGAACCGCGATTTCTTCAATGATACCTCGGTTTGAGAAAATTTGTGCTGAAATACAAACTATTTTTTTTTAAAAGGGGGGTGCCGGTCCAAAAGGTTGGAAACCAACTTTCTGTCTGCTATGTATTCTTTTTATTTGAATATTTAATTCATATTTTTGTCAAAATAAATATCTACTAATATATGCTTGCAGAGTTTTGAAATTTAAATGTTAAATTACTTATTATTTAAAACTATTCAATTAAACTTAATTTATTTAATGTTTAAATGTTTCTATTCCGGGAACATAATTTTTATTGCATTAGTAATTTTGTTGGCTGTAAACATTGTACTGAAAAAAAATTGTGCTTTTTTTTAAATTGATAAAAATTAAAAATGTTTTTTTTAAATGCTTTTTATATGCTTTTTTAAAATCTCTTTCTTTCTTGTATGCTTAAATATACAGAACATATTTTTAATTAATTAGTTTAATTTAAATTAATTAGTTTAAATTAAACTTTTCAAGTTAAAATACAGTTTTAAATTAAAATTTTTCAAGTTAAATAAATATTGAACTTGAAAAAATTTTTCAAGAAAATTATGAAGAAATTGGAGATATTTCTCCTTCTACATTGTAAAATTTTGAAAATTAAGATCGCCTTTAAATGATTTAAATTTATTGAAAGAAAAAAAATTATGCCATTGAATGAATAGAGTACTTCCAAAGTGATTATTTATAGAAATAAATTTTAATATTAATAAAAGTTAGCCCTTATTTTAATAATAAAATATATTTTTATATCTTAAAAAAATCACTTCTAAAATAAACAATTAAGAAAATTTCACTAAATAAAATTATGCGAAATTTTTAAAATTTATTTTTGATTTCCGCATTTGTAGCAAGTAATCCTAATAATAATTTGAATCAATCAAAAACTTGAAAAAACAACATAGAATATATCGGTTTTGGGAAGAAAAATTATAAATATTATGTACATTGTCTGGCTGAAAAATTTTGATTTTGGTAAATATACATAATTTTATTTGAATTGATGTGTGTTTTGAAAAAAATTTATTTTAATTTTTGATTCAAGAAATTTGCAACATCTTTTTTGTTGTTTGTCTTAACGTTTCGTTTCTTATTTGCATTTTGCATTAATAAATTATTTGTCTAATGTGAAATCAGAGGAAGTCTTGTAAACATAGATTTTCTAGTTTTGGAATCAGAAAAATTGGTTTTATGGTATAAAAACGAAATATTCATGAGTTAGTAATATTACATTTTGGAGTTTAAAATTTTTTACAATATAAATAATTTTGGTTTACATTAACGGTCTGCATGATATAATTTAAGAAGCTATTTTAAATGCGAAATCTTCCATAAAGTTAAAGGTATTTTTTGCGGGAATTTTTCTGAAACTGAAAAATGAAATAAAATGTTGTTTAACCTGGTAAATAAAATGTTTAAAAAGATTTCGTCATGAAAAAAAAAAAGGTGAGTTGACTCTAAATTAGGGTTGCTAAAACTTACCCAACTATTTTTTTGCAATAAATGTGAAGCGAGTAATATTTTAGAATATTTGAAATTTTTTTAAGATAAGATATAGCACGCGTTCAACGTCTAATGAACAGCAATTTGTTAAGTCTTTCAAAAAGATGATAAAGTACAATTGAATGGGAATAAAAAATTTTAATTGTTTCAGTTGGTTAACAAACTAGTAAAAATACATTAAAAAATTTTAAGACATTGTAATGGAAATGTTAAATTATTTATTAAATTAAATTTCTCTCCTTAATAGTTAAAATTTAATGTTTATATATAAATATTCGACTTCCAAATTGTAATATCAATGTCAAGGCCTACAGTCGGGGCTGTCGCAAATTTATTTCTCGCACCGGGTTTAATACCACAGTAACCAAACTAGTTCAGACTGAGATCGATGTATTTTGGAAGATTCTCGTAGAAAACGAGTTGTTTGTATACGTGTTTACATTTGAATGAGAAATTTAACTGTTATATTAAATTAATTTTGATTGATTTCAGCAAGAAAATATCAGCAGAATCTTTGTGGGCATTCTGAAAGGTAAGTTATTTTTTTTTATTCAATTCAATTAGCAAATTTTGAACCCTTTCTTGAAAGGAGTTTCATGAATGAAACGTTGTATACCAAAAATAATATTTTATAAAATATTTCTTTGATTTGTATTTCAATTTTATACTTTTCCATATTGAATTTTATTTTAATTTAAATAGAAGTTTACTTGCAATTCATTTTGAAGTAATCACTTTGAAAGCTTAATCAAAACTGCTTATATTGTTTGTTGTTACAATATAACTTTATTCTAAACAAAATATTAAGCAATTTGGATTGCATAAATTTTCTCTATAATTATGTTTTATGTGTGGAAACTTTAAATAATATAATTATTTATTTATATGTTAATATTTATATATTATTCAAGAAAAGATATAAACACAAAGAGATAAAATCATATATCATCTTATCAATATGTTATATTCTTACAATATATATATATATATATATATATGTATGTATGTATGTATGTATGTATATATATATATATATATATATATATATACATATATATATGTATATATATATATATATACATATATATATAAATATATATATATATATATATATGTATATATATATATATATATGTATATATATATATATATATATTTTATATATATATATATATATATATATATATATATATATATATATATATATATATATATGTATATATATATATATATATATATATATATATATATATATATACATATATATATATATATATATATATATATATATATATATATATATATATATATATATATATATATATACATATATATATATATAAATATATATATATATATATATATATATATATATATATATATACATATATATATATATATATATATATACATACATATATATATATATATATATATATATACATATATATATATATATATATATATATATATATATATATATATATATATAAATATATATATATATATATATATATATATATATAAATATATATATATATATATATATATATATATATATATATATATATATATATATATATATATATATATATATATATATATATATATATATATATATATATATATATATATATATAAATATATATATATATATATATATATATATATATATATATATATATATATATATATGTATGTATGTATGTATGTATGTATATATGTCTATGAAGTAATATAAGCTACTTCAGAGAAAATTATTTATAGAATATAAATGGGGAAACTCTTGTGGATTATTTTTTAAGGCTGTGTGCTATTGTTTTGAATGAGAGTCACGTTAATTTTTTGATAGCAGTTTACTTTTTATTAATTCTCATTAGTATTTTATTTAGTTTCTATTTTGAGAAATATAGCTAATTTTATTTTAAAATAAAATTTTTAACTTTAAGTATTTAAGAATGTGACATTCGAACAAAACATTGCTTAAGTTTTAATTTTTTGAGTAAGATTGTTTTGAATAATTTGTCGTGATCAGTAATGTTATAAATAATTTATACACGTAACAAGTTCAATTATAGTTAGATATTTTCTAACTATAATTGAACTTGTTACGTGAAACTTAAAAATTCTTCTGAATTTTGTTAAATATTGGTTTATAATATTTTAATCTTATTGCACAATAGCCTTAAGGTCATTGATCAAATATTTGTTTTCTAAATGATAAGTCAAGTATTTTTCTATTATGTTATAAAACTTTTCACCATATTTTGCGTGCAAATTAAATACTTATGTTTTAAATATTTATTTTAATGCGCTTCAGTACACTAAAGATATTTTTTTAAATTTCAGATCAATATGGGACGGAAATATTGTGTGATTTCTGTCGTTCTAATTATGATTCCGAAGGTTCTTATACAACAGTTTTCAAGTTTCCTTCAGATCCCCCCAGGAGGGATAAGTGGATTAAAAGCATAAACCGTGTATATTATAAATCAAGCGTTTCTGCTGTGGTATGTATCAAACATTTTGAAGAGAGAGTTATAATTCGGGAAGACTCTGCTGTTCGTGATGATGGCACAGTTTTAACAGTGCAACGAAAAAAAACTTACTCTTACTGGTGATGCATTGCCTACAAAATTTGAAAACCAGCCTTCATATTTATCGAAAAAGCTGCTTGTTGAGAGGAAATCACCATCTTCAAGACGACAAGAAATGGAAAAATATGATGAAGGAAAATTTTCCCAATGGTGTAAAGATGATGAAATTTCCTCATTTTCAAATTTTTTAAATAATTGCGACAGCAAGATCAATAAAAAATGGATAGTGTCAAAGAAAAGTAATTTTGTTGGATATTATTTAATTGAAGATAGTGATAATCCAAAAATTATTGTGGCCTTTAAAATATTAACTGATTTTTCTGTTAAAATATGGTATAAAAATGCAGTTATTAACATGCAAGCATTTGAATGGCTTTTAGGTTCCGAAAATCAATGTGACAGGTGAACAAAATTTGATTCGCTTGTTAGTCATTTATCCTCATATGAAGAATGTTCAACCTTTGAAATAAATTTAGCTTGTGCATTTTATTTTTTAGAAATTTCTTTAAAGTTTGTCAGTGAAGAAAAAATCAAATGAACGTAAAATTCATAATGGAACAAATTTCATTAATAACACAGAAACAGATAAGATACTTCACATTTATTATTTTATGGTCTGCTAAAATGTATTATACTTATTCAGCAGGATATTGTTTACTTAGGAATTCGCAAATCATGACACTGCCTCACCCATGTCATCTTAAAAAAATTGTCATCAGTCTCCGTTTCGAATTATAAAAAAAAAACTGCAATATTGAGTATCTTTTGAAGAAATCAAACTTGTTAGAAGACCATGAAAAAACAGTAAACTGACTATTAGATGAAATTTATGTGAATCCAATGATGTCGTATAAATCTGGGAAACTTATGGGTGCTTCAAATAACTCTAATTCTGAATCAACAACTCTTTTAACTTTTATGCTGTCTTCAGTTTTGTCAAAAAACAAGGATGTTGCAGCTTTTTTTCCAGTGCGGAATCTCACTGCTGAAGATTTGCTAAAATATACACACCAAGTGTTGTAATGTGTTCACAAATTCGATTTTGCCAAGTTAGCTGTAATTTCTGATAACAACCGTATAAATCGAAATATGTTTACACAATTCTGTGGAGGTGAATTAAAATCATCCATTCAACATCCATTTCGTCCTGAGAAAAAACTTTTTTCATGTTTGATAGTGTACATATAATAAAAGCAGTTAGAATTAACTGGCTAAATCAAACTTTCGCAAAACAAGTTTTATTTTCCCCAAGCTCTACAGAAGAAAAGTTGTGTCGTGGAAATTTAGCCGACTTAAAGGAACTGCACGAGTTAGAAAAGAACTCTTTTGTTAAAAATGCTCCAAAATTATCGCATAAAGTGCTATATCCTAGTAACATAGAAAGACAAAATGTAAGTAATGTTTTAAATCTGCTTCATGAAACAAACTGTGTTGCGTTAATCTTAAATAAGGAAAAATTGAGCCAATGCAATGGACACTAAACTGTTTATTCAACATATTTCAACATGGTGGGAAATTATGAATGTAAAACATCCTTTCAGCAGTCAACGTAGTTTGCATGATCTAGCAGCACCAATCAAAAGTGTAAATGATAAAAAAAAATTTATTTTTAAAGGTATTTAACATTTGGTTGACAAAATGGATTGAACTTAGTACTTTAAATGCAGAAGATAAAAAAGCTCTTGGTATTGGAGGTAAAGGAGGTATGTTGTCAAAAGAAACATTTTGTGCTTTTAAATTTACAATACAAACTGTAATTGATATTGTTCATTATGCATTTAAAACGCTTGGTCTTTCATATGAACTGACAATTTAGAAGCTCGTTTCGGTTAATACCGCCAAATGAGTGGCGGGAATTATAATGTATCTTGCATGCAGATTTTTGAATCTGAAAAAAAATTAAAAGTGCTTAACTTGATTAATTTATATTCCCAAAGAGAAGATAAGTTTCAGTTAAAAGATTTAAATTTTGTATGCCAAGATTTAGACAATTGTGAAATACCTGAGCAATTCTATGATGCTTTGAATACTTTTCAGATGCTAATATCACAGAAGTAATGCCAGTTCTCCTTTATATTGCAGGCTATGTTGCTTATAAGATATCTCTCAAATTAAATTGTGCAGCATGCATTTCAAAGCTTGTAATAGATAAAACATTAATTCTTGAATGTTCAAATGAGATTTTTCAATATTTAAGCTTAACTGACAAGTGTGCACTTAAATAGCCCCAAGAATATTTAATATTTATTACTATTAATGGCTTTCAAATATTTCAAAATTTAATAGATGAAACATGAAAATTCTTTTATTTGTTATCCTTATCAAAAATCATTATTTATTCAACAAAACTAGAATTAATTGGTGCTCCACTAAAAAACAAATGCATTTGTGGAATTGAGCAAATTAATATTGTAAAAAAGTGCTTATCTGGTTTAGCTATTTTTCACATTTATTATGCTAAGCTAAGGAATGATAAACGTACCACTAAAAGTCTACAATGAAAAATTTCTACATTAACAAATACTTGATCAAGATATAAATAAAAAAAGAGATTTTTAATATCGATAATTTTTAATTTGGCTGTTCACTTCTAGTATTTCACTGTGTGTGTGAATATATATATATAGTAAATTTATTTATTTGATTATTTATTTAAAAAATACATTTAATTGGATATTTGATGTATCCCTCCTGAAAAACTAATGGTTCATATTTTATCAATATTTTTTAATTTTATTTATTGTTATGAAATGTAATTACATGTAATTTTAAAATGTGCTTGCATCAATTTTTGACTATTCCAACAGTTTTATTTTAAGTGCATAAAGTTGAAGGATCAATTTCGATGTATATTTGGAATTCAAAATATTTTATATCTTTTGCAAAATGTGTATTAAATTTACGAAATATATTGAAAATACATACAACTGCAAATTTTAATTTTGCAGTTTACAGAATTCTTCTTATAAATTTAAAAAATTTCTTTCTTTAGAATTGTATTTTAACTTATTTAGTTTATGTTAAAAGTGTCTGATTGATGTATATATATAAAATGTATTATTAAAAATTTGCAAGAATATATTAAGTTTTACATCTCATATCTGTGTTTTAGTATTAGATATGTTTAATTATAATATGAAACATGCAAGATTAATTTTCTAACAAGTGATCAATTACTTTTTAAATTTATGTCTCATGAGAATTTGTTTTGAAAGATTTTTAATATTATAAAATTTTTACAAATTTTGTTTGTGTATCACATTACTTATCACCAATTTTTTTTTAAAATAAAAATTCATTTTGAAACTTTTGATGTACATATAAAAAGGATCATTAGATATAAATATAGAAAATATTACAAGATTTAAAATAATTTGACATTTAGTAAATAAAATCATGGCTCTTTCTTTCACTGTGTACGCTTATTAAAATGAAAAATAATTTATTTTTCAATTTTTTGAATAATCACCTTTTATAATTTCCATAGTAAAAATAAAGTATTTTTTGTATAACAATTGATTTTATAAAATTAATAATACTTGTACTCAATATTTACGATAAATGTTTTGATAATTATTTTATGAATCATTTAATTAATTTTCTTAAGTATAATTTTGTGTTTATTTTTAAAATAATAACCATCAATAAGAGATTAATGTTTTTTTGAGATTTGTTAAATAATAAACACATCACATAGATAATTATAAAGTGTGCTGCAGATATTAATTATATGATAATTTTGTTGAGTTTTAACTGGTTTAAAAATGTTAATAATAGTTTTAATGAGTTGAATAATGTTGTGTTATATACACACACACGCACACTCATATATATATGTACATATTATATATATCTATATATAATGTATATATTTCGAAAATAATTCCATCATTTGACGAGAAATATTTTGCGTGAAATTCTTAATTATTGTTTATTTACACACTGTTATAATAACATTACAAAATCATAGAAATGACATTATTTATTTTCTTAAAGTTTAAAGATTATTTTTTTTTAATTTTTAACAGTTACGAGGTTAATAATTGTATCAAAATTTCATTTTAAATGAGAAATGTGTATAAAAATCATAAATTAAGCAATAATTTGAAAATGAGTCGAAACGAAACTTTCGATTCATGAGCTCTCGTTTGTGACGTCACAAAAGCTTATATCAGGCCCAGTGAGAGAAACAAGTTCGGGACGGCCCCGCTACAGTCCCCATATCTGTTTCCCATGGGTGTGAAGCATATGTCCCGGTTAAGTGGTCAACCCGAAGTGAAGTCCCCGGTGCTTAATTCCCAAGCATGCTTGGTACTCAGGTTATCGACCCACTGAAAGGTTGAGTCTACATGGGTCGAGTATTAAACCTCGGACCTGTGCCTTCGGAACTCGGAGCGCTACTATTAAGCCACCAGGCTTATCACTTGTAAAAGTTTACATTAAGCCGAGGTAGCTTAATGTTAATTAGAGCATCGGCATTCCATCCTGTAGCGTGAGGTTCGATTCCTACTGCCGCTAAGGACCCACCGACAACATGCAATATACGTGTTCGTTTAATCTGTGGAATCGAAAGTCCTGTTGTCGGTTGTTGAGCAATTACCATGATTGTAATAGTTTTGAGAAAATTTCCTCCCCCTCCAAGTCAATGTCAAAATTTAGGGAGTGCATCCTCTTGTGGTGGTGCCATCTATCGGAGAAATCTTAGAGCAAAGTCTTTTATTCTTTCACCTTTGTGAAGCACTGGCTAAACAAAAGAAGCACCCTAATGAATTAAATTCGTATATCCGTGAGCAGAGTGAGCTTGGCTTGTCAAAGTTTGGGTGAATTTTATCGGGTGAACTTTATTGGGTGAATTTAGATTAAAATGGAACAGAATTCTATATTTGTGACTTTAAGATATTACTCTGCAATAGAAAATAAATTAAATATGAAACTCCATTTGAACTTCAAGCTTCCTAATCTTATACGGTGAAGATGTTTTCCAGAGTATGTGAATTGCCAATCGAATACATTTAACTATTTCTACATCAACTGTAAGTAGTAAATTTCGTTCAGCAAATTAGAATTAATTTTGACATACTTACGATCCACCATGAGACAAAACCGTCTAAGTGATTTAACATTTTTAAGTGTAGGAAAAGAAAATTTTGATATAATTAACTTTGATGAAATAATTGATCAGTTCGATGTAACAAAGGCAATAAAAATGATTTTGTCTCTATTAAATCAGATTGCAAATAGTATTTGCATCTACTTTCATCTATATTGAATTATTTTCTGTTTAAAAAATTTTGTTTTTTAAAATAATTGTGTTATTATATGAAATAAATAGTATCTTTAAATTAATTTTAAATCACACACACGTAAGTCCGATTATTCCTTTGACACTTTTCCAAATCCATTACAAGTTTTTATTTTAAACTAGAATTGAATTTCATTTCAAATTTAAATCTTAGATTGCGATTTATTATATATACACATATAATAGTGTATTCTTATTACTTACTATAATTTATTGCCATATTTATTTTGTATTACTATTTTTTCAAAAGGGCACCAAAAATGTATCGTACCCGGGCGCAATTATGCTCACTACGCCACTGACTGGTCTGGTCTACAACTACTGAAGAAAAGAGATGTTTGAATCTAATTTGTCAGCGCGTAGATACTAAGGAGTTTTCTACTTACTGTCTTATGATATGTAAAACCCAGCCTCTGTTTACGAAGAAGCTCTCTCTGTAAGAACACATTATAGATATTTACAGAAAAGCTTTACAATGGCTTCAAGTTGTTGGATTATATGATATAAATCGTCTATATATTGTACTGAAAAGTTTTAATAATTAAACACATTTTTTTAGGCTAAAAGATTTGTAAAAATGCTAATTCAATTGAAACGATTGTGTGAAAAATATATTAGTATCCAAGGAAATCTCAAAGTTCTTAGAAGTCATTGTTAAAGACTTAAAATTTTAAAATAAACTAATGCTTATTTCTATAAAATTTATGAAAATTTCCTTTAGATCCAAACTGTATTTAACTAAGCAATTTTAATACTCGGTTAAAATTCATTTATTAAAACTTTTTCGAAAAATACTGTTGTCTACATTTTAAACATAATTAAAATCTGTACAGAATAAATTGTAAGATCATATATATATATAATATATATATATATATATATATATATATATATATATATATATATATATATATATATATATATATATATATATATATATATATATACATTGTACTGAGCTTCAAGTTCTTGTGGATTGAGAGTTGAAGAAATCAACCACTCAATGAACAAAAGACTTTTATTCGTAAAAAAATTCCACTAGATATACCAGCTGCAACAATCACTATTATACAGCTCCGATTCGTCAGATACGATAAGTAACAGCTTCCAATCACAGGTCTCAAATACCTCAGGCAGAGAACAGCTTCTCTAAACTAGCAATCACGACTAATCGTCTTCACAAAACTGACTGTGTGTACAAAACCTTAACTAACTATGTCGGGCTGCGGTATTTATACCTGACTTGGCGGGGAAATCTACTAATTTCGCCAAGGTTCTGGAAGCTTCTAGGCTATCTCGCTAAATATTGGTCCTAGAGCTTAGGTGATGGATGTTTCCAGAAGTATCTATTTCTCGCCAAGTCACTAAGTTTTCTCGCCAAAACATCGCCAAATCATTAGAAAACCCGCTTTTAACGTATAACACGTCTAAGCACCGCAATTTTTGCCCTAAATGTGAGTATTTCCGATTTGTCTGAGATATTTTAAGACATAATGAAGAAAAGATATTTTAAAACGAAAATGTGTTTAATATAACGCTTCTAATAAACACTATTGTGAAATATCTTCAATTCTTATTAATAAGCATTATCTTCAGGTTCAATAAATTATCTTCAGCTTCTTTGATACCTTTCCTTCAATGAGCCTGAAGATAATTCAATATTACAAGCTGACACTCAGAATGTTTTTCGTAAATATGAAGTTTTACATCTGGTAATTTGTTTTACAGTTATATAAAATTAAAAATGTTATTAATTATATACAAAGATTTGTAATAAAATTAGATAGGAATAAAACTACACAAAAGATCCTTTTATGAAAAATTTTTTTTCGTCATAATTATAACTTAACTGTAGAGATAAATGGTGAAAATTTAGAATTTGCAGCTGCAACATTCATTATCATGATTCTTAATAATTATGTTCATAACTTAACAACATTAATATTTATTATATCCACACAAATTTTATAAATGGCTTTATACAAGAAATATGATGCAATTCCTTTATTGCAAAACATCCAAAACATTTTTAGGAGTTTAAAATATTTACATTAAAATATTATTTTAATATAATCAATTATATTATCATTTAAAATAATTAAAATTTTATTTATATAAATTAATTTTAATGCAATTATGATAACGCTTTTACAATAAATAAACAAAATTATAATTTCAAAAATTATTTTTACAATAAATAAATTTTATAGTAAATTTCACATTTTTTCGAATAGTACGTAAGTTTCTTCTTTTATTTTTTTTTTAAATTTATAAAAATTAACAACGAAATTTGATATTAAATTTATAACTATTAACTATTAAATTTAGAATTTATATAAATATTAACGAAATTTGATAGTAAATTTAAAAAATTTCACGCTTGAATTTATATGCGAGCATAATTTCAAGTTTCTAAAACAATGCTTCAGTTTAATGAAAATTTCTCTAAAATTCAAAAAAAAAAAAAAAAATAAATAAATAATAATAATAATAATAAAGGCTGCAGTATATAAGATAAATAAAATGGCTCCACAATATTGGCATAAAATATATTTTTTAAAATTATCATTTTTACAACTGTTTCAATCTTTTTTAAAGTGAAATATATTTATTCAAGCACCCGCTTTTCAATAAATTTTCCTTCGCCAACGCGGGAACCGAAAAGGATAACATTCTTAGTTGCTAATCAACGCAACGATCCAAGCGAAAGCTTGGAATGTGTTTCCGAGAAAACTGAACGTCTATGTTAGAAACCAAAACAACTTAATAACGACTTTAAAATTTCGTTCCGAAACAGCAATAACGGTTTTAAAGTTCCGGAAGTTCTAAAATAGGACAACGGCTTTAAAGTTACAAAACAGCAAAGTTCAGAAAGTTACAGAATAACGTAATGTAGAAATGCTCCACAATACCGTAACGACTTTGAGAAGTTAACCAATACCGGAACAATTTCAGCAGTTACAGGAAAAAAAAAAAAATCGTTATCTTAGGCCCGGCACAAACTACAGCAGAATTCTCCGATGAAATTCCGAGAATTCGGTGCTGGGAGAATTCCTCCTGTACTCACGGATATAAAGAAATGACGTCATGTCCTGTGACTATGTGAAGTTGTTTTTCTATTAAATTTGTGACGTTATGATTCTATTTAACAATTTTCTGTAGTTACATTTGTATTGAAAGATTAAATAAATTTTTTTGAAGCAGAATATGAGTTTTGTGAAATTATAACTGCTTATTTATGTTTAGATTTCGTAATTTATTTGTATAAAATTTTAAAATACGTAATTGCATGTAATTTTCTCTCTGCTTCGATAATTTTTAAATAATTTTTAACTTCATTAACTTATAACAATCTAAATAAATTAGCATATTTCATAAAAATGTTATGCAAATAATTTGGTTAAACTCATTGAATTATAGCATTACTTTGAATGTAATGTATTCTAAATAATACTACAGCATAATTCCACAAGTAGTTGAATAATATAATTTATTTCTTGGAATAAGTAAAAATTGTAATGCATTCAAGAATGTTTAAAAATTTAACTATTCAAAATTTGTTTTGCATACTCAAATAATTAAATAATTATACAATCTCTCTTTATTAATTCATTTCAGTGTATTCCATAAATTAAATTTAAAATATTCATGTTTTACAGAAGAGAATTATTTATTAATTATAAGCAATTAAACAGGCTTCATACAGATTTCTAAGAATCAAATTAAAAATTCCCAGAAAATATTGACATTCATATTTTATTATACATGTAAAATATATTGTTTAATAATATAATTTTTTAATAAAATATTTCAATAATATTTCTTTAATAAAATAGAATCAAAACTTATTATGAAAAATTATAACACCTAATCAATATAAATTTGTAACAAAAATATTAACGTTTCTTAATTATATAAAAATCAAGAAACGTTAATATTTTTGTTTATTTAATTTAAATAAAAAGAATAAATTATTTTAATTATATTAGATAAAATATATTCAATTTTGGAATCATTTTTGCTTAGCAATATATCTAAATTAATTTAAAGGCATATTAAGTATAAGAAAATAAGCGCGATTTTAATTTATTTCATTTGCAAAAAAATTCAATTTTAAATAATCAATATAATTACTTGTTACAGATTTTACAAATGTTTCATAAAAACAAATGTTGAATATCTTTCATGATGGTGCTTTTTTTAAGCTTATCAAAATAATTGCTAACTTTTGTGTCCTGTAAACATCTTTGATCTACATGATTTACAAAACTAATTAATAAAGTTATATATAAATTAATTAATTTAGAAAAAGATTATAGTTTCTTTAAATATAATAAATATATTTACTCCGGTATTGACCTATTAAAAATTCCTCTTTATCGAATGAAAATTTAATAAATTTATTTGAAGCCATTTCCCCAAGTACTCACAAAAACGAGGTAAAAACACAAATGATATTCGCGGTGTCCTGCCAGATATTTCTAACTTGTTGGAAAACTTATAAGTTCTCTCGGAATGCACATTTTGTGACATTTTCTGACGTCACTTGTTTTCCGGAGTTTTGCCGGTGTCAGTTCTCCGGCGAATTCTTTCGAATTTGTTAGAGAAGAACGCGTTATTTTTTAAACAGTTATTAGTTGATAACGGTTCTTAAATAACAGTTCCATTAAATAACAACCATCTCTAGAGGGAATACACATTGGTCCCTCGAGCGACAGGTGGTAAGCAGACAGAAGGAAGGAACTGTTGCTGGGTGAGCAAGTTAGTGTACCTCTTTCATTTGAGATAATTTATTTAGTGTATTGCCTTTTTTTGTAAAATAGTGAATACAAAATAGTTAATTTCTAAATAGTCAAGAAATATGTGGTAATAAATGAAAGAAGGTATTATTTAACTGAAATGTCTGAAGTTATTCCCTTAAATAGAATCAATTTTTATTACAGAGCCCTGTTATCCAATGCACGTGGCGGGAAGTCTTTCTCTGTTTATTCAATGCGTCAATATATTCCTATTGTCTTTCGTATGGATCATTGAATTGACGCGAACGTTCAAAAAGTCATTAAATAAACGAATGTGCATGTTGTGTGAATATTATAAATCTTCAATGAGATACTCATTGGTAATTTAAATAAGTTTTATGCCTACAAAGGATTTGAAGTTCAGATATATACCACCTGAGAAAATTCTACATGTGCTGAGTTGTATTGAGACCTGAAGAAAGTGTTGATGCACAATATTCTCGCTGACATACTTTGTCCCAAGTCATTTTCTAACAGAGCTGTTGAGCAACAGAAGATGGAAATAAAGCAATTTTACTTTCTGCAACTATTTATCCCAACAGTTGGGCAGAAGTCTATTTGTCGGGATGGGTACTCGGGAATTTTCTAGATTTCCTCATTCACGACACTTTACTACAGCCTATGTTAGTGAAACATTTTCCCGGAAGAACAGAAAGTAGTCTTCGAGTCTTATAGTAGTCTTCGAGTATTAAGATAGCAATCATGCTGTGATGTGTCAATCAATTTCTAAGCACTGAAAATTCAATGCATTCGTTATGTAAAAAAGGAACATTCGTAAAAAAAACGTACATTTGTAAAAAACGAAATTGAAAATAAAATTCATCAAGATTTAGAACCAACTCTTACATGATTGTTAAGACCTCTGTTATAATATAGATGGTGCTCCTCCTCACCCAAGTGAGGGAGTTGCTTACGTAATTTGTAAGAGGGTGGCTGTAGCATTGAAAGGTGACAGACGGGCCTGCCGTCGATCTTCCATTATCCCCTTTTAATATTTTGTTATGTTTGATTAAATGATGTTTTATTTAAATTACAGTCCATTTTAATTCATTAGTTAGTAGGCCGGCTCCTACAATGACTATATGTCTAATTCTTATGTTTCCTTGATTGAAAATTGTTGAGTAAGACGACATGATGGCAGACGTTTAAGATACAAAAGGTTTTCAAGACATGGCAGATTGGCAGATACTGTTATTCCTGTAGCCTAACTGAATGGAATACTAAGTTGAGATAGATACAATCTAGTGGTAACCAGCATCAAGTTGTTGTTGCATGTCTCATTTGGCCAGCATCACAAGAGCAGGTCCATAACGTTAAGCACCCCAAAACTTCAACACCATTAAAAGATCGTCGTATAAATCTTGCTTGGATAGCACCAGACACTCAAAAAGGTGTTCTGGTACAGCTTGTCAGCGGAACAGTTGGTACCTTCCATGAATAGTACGATCATCAAATAGTAAATACCACTCATCTGCAGTAAGGATAAATTTTCACCTGCAATCATCAATTTTTCGAGAGACTTAAACATTAGTTACTGCAGAACGATCGACATTTAGCCATTTTAAACATTATTGTTAACATATTTGCAAGCGGTTATGGTATTAAAACGCAATTCTTATGGAATATATCATCTTTCACTCCCATTTATGCATTACCTACTTCAAAATGGTTTAATACGTCATCATTAATTAATCCTTTATTGGCCGGATTTAAGGTGTATTGCATTGATGTACTTTAACATTGCCTTGTTTTGGCTTAAAAGTATTGGAGGCAACTTTGTAGCATAAGGGACATTTTCATATTTCAAGAATTTTTATCTACGTTTTGCTGATTTATTATTTTTCAGTTTGTCTCATTTAAAAACCAGTACAAATAATAACGTTGTGAGGGCGCGCCAGTCAGGGAGACAAGCGGAAGCGTGGTCGAGGAAGAAAAGGAAGAGAGGATTGGTACGAGAAGGCGAGGGAGGCCCCCAGACTCTCGGACAATATATATATATGTATCTATAGTTTATGTTTTAGTATTGAATGTTTGTGTTTGTTAATATTAAATAAATGAGACATCATAAATCTTGTTAATTTTCATGTTAACATCACCATGTGAGGTTGCAGCTCGGATACATGACTATGCATCACTCGGCGTCATGTTACAAACGTCATGACGGCGAAAAGCAGTGTTTTTATCATATTAGCTATAATGAATTTAACTAGCTGTAATTATAATTAAATAACTTATATTAATTAGCTATAATTACGAAATAATATTTAAATTTAATATTTCATACTTCAACACTTTTCTATATTAACAAATTATGTATTTTTAAATTGAAATATTAAGGAAAGATTTTTTTTTAAAACTTGTTAAAATAATACTTAATTCATTGAAGACATTTATAATTTTCAAATATAATATTGATTAAGCATTATAGATAAAATTATAAAGTAAGCATATAAAATTAAAATTGAAAATATTGATAGACGCCAAAACTACTTAAATATGAATAGTATTATGTGGACTTTTTATAACCGAAATAAATAATAATGAATGTAGTAAAATGCTTAATTTTATCACAGTTGAAAATATTATGCGCTTAAGAGTTATTTAAAAAAATATTTTGCCTGAATTCTCTTTGCTATGTTTCGTTTTTACTTTTAGGTGAACTTTAAAGAATAGGAAAATTCTAATATGAAGATGGCGAGAAGAAAATAGATTATCTTATTTATTCTAATCATTTCACATCAATCTGAAAATTATTGTTGTGTATTTGTAATATTTCCTATATGTGCTAATATTTCCTATATGTGCTAATATTTCTTATATGTACTAAGTTCATTTACTATAGTTTTATAGAGTCTATCTTTCTTTAAATTAACACTTACAAACATATCTTGCTACTATTTAGGTATAAATATATATTCTAGTACTTTTCCTTTCAAATGTAAATTTTTCTCTGTCGAAAGAAATGCATTTTTTAAAAAACTTTATATCGTTTACTTTTTTGCCCTGTCAGCAAAATAAAAGAATTGTCTGAAAATACATTTTAAAAATTTATTTGAAAAATTCCAAATGTTTACTTTTTATAGTTCTTTAGGCGCAAACGAAACAAAAAGCTTTCGTCTTTTAGTAAAGAACGTTATCTTTCCTCAAGTAATTCACATTTATAAGGAGAAATAAATAACTCGTTCAAACTAGAAATTTATTTCTGATAAGTCGATAAAACATGAGAATTAGGATTTTCTATTTTTTTGAACATCAGAAACCTGATATAATAAAGTACTCGAAGAAATATACTTTCGTTCTGAAGCTTCTTTTGCCCAAATGAATTTTTGTCAGTAATAATTTGAAAAGAAGATTTATTTTCTGTCTTTTCAACTGTATTTGTGTGTTCCTTTTTAGAGATAATTTTTCGACAAATATTATGAAAACATATTTTTTTTCCTTAAGAGATTTATTCTACTGTTAGTATTCCTTTCGTTTAGGTATTAGATCTGTTGAATTTTTTGTTGATTTATTATATTTTTGTCATTTTTTTGGAAGAAATTTTAAAAAGTTTCTTGAAGTTAAATAAAAAAAAATTTTACATATACCAAAAAATGTGTCGAATATTTTATTTTAAAATTTGTATTTATTTTTTAGCACTGAGGTTTTTCTGTCGTATTGAAAGTATTCAAAAGAATAAAAAAAAAGAATATTTGTGAAGTATATATTGAATAAAATCAAAGTGATATTTACTTTATTAAACAAATTTTAAGTAGCTACGAGGGTCACTCTGAAATTTTTGAGATTCAACTGGGTTTTTAAAGTTATACTTACAAAATTTTAGGTGTGTTCAAAGTAGTCTCCTCCAGCATCAATGCACTTTTGTAGACGAATTTTCCACAGATTAAATGCCTCAAGCCATTCATTTCTTGAAATACATGAAAAAAATGCATTTATAGCCACATCAATCTCTTCTTCTGAATGAAAATGACGTCTACGTGAGTTCTTTTTTAGATTAAAGAATAACCAAAAGTCTCACATAGCTAGATCAGGTGAATACGGCGGATGTTCGATCACTTTAATTTGTTTTTGTTTAAGAAACTCAATTGTTAATCCGGCTTGTGTGAAGATGCATTGTCATTGTGAAGTATTAGTCCCCTAACATTCAGTTCTTGTAGAATTTCTGTAAGACATTTAGTGGTATACCAGTTTGCTGTTACTGTCTTCTGTTCTTCCAACTTGATGGCTTTGACCAATCCCGTACTTCTGAAGAAAACAGCATACATCACTTTTTTCAGTGCGCGTTGTTTTTTCACCATTGTCTACGTGGGATCATCTTCAAAGACCCATACTTCGCTTTTTTGACGTCCTGGTACGTCAAAAAACGGTATGTACGTTTCATCACCTGTTACAATTTTAGAAATGATGCGGTGGCCACCATCATTTAGCAATTTAAGCGTTTCTTTATTGATTTTGACACGCTCCTCTTTTTGGTGCTCAGTTAGATTATGGGGAACCAAAGGCAAACTACTTTTTTCACATGTAATTCTTCATGAGAATGATTTTGTGTATGGCTGCGGATCCAATGTTAAGTTCCTTCTGTATCATTTGATAGATACAGCGATTATCATCCATTAACATTTTTCGTATGGCAGACACATTATCCGGGATTACTGCCGACGGCGGCCTTCCTGTGTGTTCTTCATCCTGAAGAAAATGGCGACCTCTTCTAAATTCTCTAAACCATCTGAATACAGTAGCACGAGCTGGAGATTCATCACCAAATGCTAATTGCAACCGTTGAACGCATTCTTGTTGATTTAATCATGCTTTAAAATCGTAGAAAATCATAGCGCGAAAATGTTCTCGCGTCAACTCCATTTTCTCTTCTGTTTAAAATTTATTCTACGCTTAGCAAGTTGAAGTAAGTCGGTAAAAAATCGTCTTCTGTGTTAAAATACTTTGTATTTTAAAATTAAACGGTTATTTTTATTTTGTTAATTCTCGTCTGCGCGTATCTCAAAAATTTCAGAGTAACCCTCGTATAATTTAATATTTTTATACAAGATTATTAGTATTTTAAGTAAATTTGACGATGTATAAAATAGTAAAAGTAGCTTAACTTCATGGTTATTATTCTATTAATATTTATGCAAAGGTAAATAATACAGATTTATAAAGAGAAATATATATTTTATTCGCGAATTTTATTTTTTATAAACCAATAGAAAAAAGAGTTAAGACTTTTTGAATAACAGGAAGGAAAATTGACATCATAAGCATCAGAAGAAAAATTAAAATTTAAAAAGTGAATTATTTTTATACTTTGTTAGAAAAAGAATAACATTTATTTTCTACACTTTAATTTCAAATAAAAAAATACTAAAATGGGCATTTTTTCGTTCTTAAATTGTCGATGGTATTTTTAAAAAAAATAATTTTTTTAAAAGTAAAAATATTCTTTCTATAGATATTTTTTTAAAAGTTTCTATTAATCTGTCTTAGCTGGTCTGTTATTATATTACACTTAAAATATACAATTTTAGTAAATTGGCATTGAAAACAACACTGAAAAATAAATATAAAATGATCGTAAATTGAATTTAAAAATTTCCTTTATTTTTATAGAAATTACAGAAAAACGAAAAGAAAACAAATATTTTTGTTAAAATTTTTTAAAATTTTGCATTTACATTTCAAAACTAAGTTTTTTTAAATACTATTAGAACTAATGAATACGACAAAAAACAAAAGGAAGATATAACGTAAAATGTTAAAAGTTAAATAAGCGTTGTGTATTTAGTTTCAAATGTAATGTTTTTTTATTAATGACCATTGTTCAGTATTATTATAAATTGTAATTGTTTTTAGTTCTTTACTATTATTATGTTTAGGGACTTAGCTGGATAAGCATCGCTGCCATTATTGAAAGCAACAGTTCAATACCCGACACAGCAGAAAATTCTTCGTTCTCACTAATATTATAACATCAGTTATCCTTTTAGTCGCAATATTCCTCAAATAAAATGATACATCCAGTAATGGGGCTGGCAAATTCAGGGTTTTTCTTGGCTCAGGTTCTCAAATTATGATGCCTGGTTTTCGAGAATTCTTATTTTGTATATTCCGCAATATATTTTAAAGAGACACTGTATCGCTCATCTCTTCAATCATGAAGGTTAAGGTCCAATGGCTCTAGTCAAAAATAGACTAACCAGGCATATTAGATACAACAGCAAAATAATGTACAAATAACATTTTAAATGATTCAGTGTACTTCGGAATGAGCGACTTCAGTTAAGAGATAATAATTCTAGAAGCTAACATGCTTCAAGCTATGTAATTTAGTTAAAACTGTGATATGTCAAAAGTTTATATTACAAGGATATTTTATTAATTTACATGAATCAAAATTAGATAAATCATTTAAAAATTTATGAAAACGAAATTAACGCAGAACGTATAAAAAGCATTTATAATTTTATAACATATTTAGTTTTAATTGCTATTGCGGTCTATTTGAGTCAAGAAGAATTAAACCTGAAGAACTCAGATAGGTAAAAAAGAAATGTACGTGGTTCGTGCTCGCTTATTTGAGAAATTTATCGCTCAAAATAGGAAATTTATATATATATATATATATATATATATATATATATATATATATATATATATATATATATATATATATATCCTAAAGAGTTTCATTTGATTATAATGAAGATTTTTAGTTAAATATTAAATATCATATATTTATAAAATAATATTTTGTGTTTATTGTTGAATAAAAATTTAAGAATACGTAAAATGAAAAATATAGGTGTATTGAAAACATTGATGTAAGCTTACTGACTCATGCAAATTATCTCCAATTGCTTTTAATCTTTTTTCTGAAAAAATTCTTAATGAATAGTTAATACATATTCTAACTAAATGCACATAATGCTGTGTATACAAGGTGTTACAAAACGACATCATAAACTCTGCACAGCTAGATTCCTCGTTGGGAGTGCATAAAAACTGCCTAAAGAAGCGTTCCTATACGATCCCTAGTTTACGAGAAAAATACGAAAAACAAAGTATGACTTCCAGTGCAAGTAAAAAACATTTTATTGAATATATCAGCAACATTATTTTCATATCTTTCCAGACGATAAAGTTTAAAACGTTCGTCGCGCATATCGCGTCATTAATGCACACACCATGGAACTGGTATTTAAAAGGCTGCCTCCTGCAGCTACCGGTAGTCTTTGTATGGTGGCCATGCATTCAGTTCGTGGCTACTATGACACGTACTTGATGTACGGCCGATGTAATGGAAATGCCTTACGAACTGCTAGGGAATATGCCTGTCGATATCCGCTGCATATACTGGTGTTGATATGTTTAATAAAGTGTTTTTTCTTGCACCGATAGTGACGTCATACTTTGTTTTTCGCATTTTTCTCGTAAACTAGAGATCGTACAGGAACGCTTATTTGGGCAGCTTTTTGTACTCTCAAGGAGATATCTAGCTGTGCAGAATTTATGCGGTCGTTTTGGGACACCCTGTGTTAATGCAAGTGTTTTCAACTAATTTCAGTGAGAGAGTTACATTGAAAAAAGCGTATAAATTATCAAAATACCATTTGAAATCGGAGAATTCATCTTTACGTTAAAGAATTCAGAAAATTACGATGAAGTAACAAATCGAAGAGATTGCTTCATTATGGTTTTTTGTAAACGTTATCAAGTAGCTAGATGTTTTCATTACTTGTGGTTATCCTAAAAAATCAAAGAATCTTGAAACCGTGGAATACTAGCATGGATATTTTTCGATAATTGTGAATATTTAGGAAAATGAAACTTGAAGAGCTATAATTATGTCAATTTGATGATATAAATTTTTTTTAATCAAGAATGCTGATGAACTGGTTTTAAAAATTAGTAATCTTATAATATGTTTGAATAAAAATCAATTTTATGTTGAATCGTGTGAATCGTTTTCAATCGTGTGACAAGTGCAAAAAGAAACAAAAAAGAAAGGGTAAAAAGACAAGTCATATGAGACCAAAGGCATGGATCATTGCCCGGGCTACATCTTCAGCTTTTTCCATATAAAGGATGTCATGGCAGCAGTTGTGAATCGTTTTCAATCGTGTGACAAGTGCAAAAAGAAACAAAAAAGAAAGGGTAAAAAGACAAGTCATATGAGACCAAAGGCATGGGTCATTGCCCGGGCTACATCTTCAGCTTTTTCCGTATAAAGGATGTCATGGCAGCACTTAGGGTCGATGTTGAAGAGGA
Source organism: Latrodectus elegans (assembly GCA_030067965.1). Taxonomy (NCBI): domain Eukaryota; kingdom Metazoa; phylum Arthropoda; class Arachnida; order Araneae; family Theridiidae; genus Latrodectus; species Latrodectus elegans. The sequence goes on from CM057821.1 coordinate 13,548,612, forward strand.
TCGAGGCAACAGAGATGCATTTGAGGAGATGCCTTGGATCTAGTGGAACTCCTGTGCATTCTGCGTAGGTTCTGGATGCGTCAGGTATGATTTTCATACCCTTCATGCGCCCAGTCCCCACTCTGCTGATAGTAGAGGTATGATACCACGGTCAGGATTAAGCTCCGGGAGGCACCATTTTTTCCGTAGTCCCCCGTTTCGTCCCCAAGTTGGTGGATAGGGAAACGCCTCCACTGGTCTTCCAGTGGGTGGTAGAAGGAAAATAAAATACCTTTCGCTGGCCAACAGGCAGAAGTACAACCTCCCGAGGTAATGGCAAACCCCTTTATGACAAGTGCAATAGTCTCTATTCTTAATCAATTTTGTAAAAATAGATACTTATAGCCATAACACATCAGCTGAAAATATGAGGAATCCAGAAGATAACTGGGAAATTTCTAGGGAAGAAGATTATAAAATGTGTTAAATTGATTGCAGAACAGTCAGAGGTCACATCAAAGTTTAGCTGTTAGAAAAATGGACAAATTAAACATTTTAGGAATGAAATTCCTAAAATGCTCTTCCCAGATGATAAAGTAAATTTTGCAGTAGTTGCATTAACCCTCATTATCAACGATATTAAGTGACACAAGCCAGTCGAAATATTCCATCCCAAACATAAGCATGTACAATTCTTGCTTTCGAATTACATCGTTCGTTGCAACAGAAATTATGTGTGACAAATGCCTGTCAACGTTCAAAGTCCAAAGACTAATTTATTACTGTGCCAAATTCTGTGGGTAAGACATGGGTATTCCAAGATTCTGACATGAACAGCTGTATATGACCAGCTCAGGCATCGGAAATCCTTCTGATTGTTTCAATACATACCAAACAGAAAACAAAAATATTATGTATCTGCAAACATTTTCTAATCAATAGTAGTAAAATGATATTTTGAAAAGCTTTCTTTATAAAAAAGAATAGCACAGCTGGAAAAAAAAGGACAGCTATATTTTATAAATTATGCTTTACATTTTAGCGTAGTTAATGTAATTTTTCTTTTATTTTCAATGAATGAGTTTTATTTACCACTAAGAAAATATTATAAATTAGTACTTAAGGATTTTTCGTCAGTGGAAAAGGTAGGACACCAGGAATAATATTCTCATTTTGAAATCTGTAGCAGTTTAATATGTTGAAAACATTGTTCTTTTAAAACTGCCTTTCTTTCAAAAGATATATTTTGTTGAAAAAATTCCTTAATTTTTGTGCTGTTAAAATACAGCGGAAGACCTTTAAGGGAATATCACAAAAGACAAATTATGGCATGTGAAAATGTGGGCAAATGTTTAAGGGGAATCGTAATGCACCAACACATCATTCCAAACGTTGTGTTTCTAACTTGTTGAAAAATCTTAAGAATCAGAGTAAAGCAAAGATTGGCAAACCTAAAAAAAACCGATTCTGTGTATTCAAAGAAAGGTTTTAAGGAACTTTAAAAAACTCGTGGAAGTATTGGAAAAGCACAAAAATCTCTTATTTGGAATCACACATATAACCAGAAGAACACTTTACAACTACATAAAAAGATCGGATGCGATCATATTTAAGAAAAGAAAGCGCACCATTCTAAATGGAAGGAAAGACGCATTGACCACCAGCTACAGTGGGTCAAAGAACACATGCCTTGGAATTCCGAATGGATTTGCCTTATTTCTTTCTGATGAAAAAAATTCAATTTAAATCACAAACGGTTGTCAATATTGTTGCCATTGTCTGGGTACACAAGAAGAAACTTACTCTTCCAGACAGGAAAGAGGAGGCAGTTTAATGTTTATCCGTTAGCTATATTGGAAAGACTAATAGTCTTTCTGGATGAGAGACAGAGACAGATTACCATTCAAATTTTAAATACAGTGCTTCTTCCCTATGGCACTGAGCTAGGCGGAAAAAATAGGATATTTTAGCAATATAGAGCATCAATGCAAACAGCCAAGGGCGTTAAGATTGAAAGAAATAATGTTCCAGTTTTGGATTAGCCTGCAAAAGTACAAACTCAATATTTTTAAAAATATATGTTTTGTAACTGCTCGACGTGTTTACGTCAAAACAAAGTTATGTGAATCTTTAATCGAACTTCGAGTAGCTTTGAATTGCATTTCAGACAATTTTTGTTGTCCAACCATAATTCAAGACTTATATAAATCAATGGGAAATAGTCTTTGAAGTAGTTAAAGCAAATGACAGAAAAAAATTCCTTATTAACAAGACTTCTGTATATATATACTTTCATTATTTATCTGTCCTTCTACTTTTTTCACACAGTATAATGTAAATGACTTAAATTTTTATTCATAATAAGCAAGTAGTTTTTTTATTTCATGTTGCATATACAGTTACCTGATTGTGAATATGTTTTTATTTGAAAAAAAATCTTGTGTCCAACTTTCTTCCAGCAGTTTGTATATATATATATATATATATATATATATATATATATATATATATATATATATATATATATATATATATATATATATATATATACACAGAGAGAGAGAGGATAATAATTATTTTAATAAATTTTATATTTTGATGATTCCTCAAATTGTTATCAAATAATACTTTCTCTTTTATTTAAGATGAATAGCAAATGCATTCATTTGTAATTTTAATAGGGATTATTTTTTTCATTTTTTCGGTGTTTCGAAATATAAAATAAAACTTATTTCCTTTTATGCTTCTTAAGTAGAATATATTTAACACCTCTCCAATATCTTTTTTGTAGCCAACAAATATGCATTCGATTCATCACCTGGTTCCATGTTGTTACTCAGTTGGGATTTGTTACCCCTTTCTCGCATAATTACGTTTTTTGAAATATTTTTTATAATATACATATATTTAAAAAATATAATGTTTTTTTCTAATTGTAGACAGTTACAATAGCAACAGAGTCTATTAATCTATTGTCCCCTGATACCAAGGAATCGGCCAGACACAGCGACCTCTTAGCCGCAGAGGCGTTGCCCCGGGTGCACCACAGGGGGTTGGCCACCATCGCACTCTCACACATGCCATAGGGACCCGTTTATAGGGTAGGCGTCATTCATACTTCATTCACACACACACAAGGAAAGGACAAAGACAGGATAGAGAGAGAGAAGTACATCCATGCCTGAACCGGGATTCGAACCCAGGACCTCCCTATCTGTAGTCAGGCACGCTGGCAAGTAGACAAGTTGGCCAGCTGAAAAATATAATGTATATTAAATTGTAATATACGCATAATTTGAAATGATATTGTTGGTTGCAGTTTCGTAAGAAAATTTACTAAAGGATATAGAATATTTTTTTTTCATAACTATACAAACGTGATAATTTATTATTTATTTGCACTGAATATATGTGTGGAGAATTTTCAAACAATTTTAGTTTACTTTGTCAGACAGACTTTATAAGCCTATATAAATGATAAATGGAACAAATTTAATATATATATATATATATATATATATATATATATATATATATATATATATATATATATATATATATATATTGCCAAAAAACTCTTAATTAGCTTGATTAAGAGTTTTTTAGCAATCAAACATTCCTCGATACTGTAAAACACTTGAAATTTTATAAAAGCTGAATGAAGGGAATATAAATTAGGGATTAGAAATTTTACCAATAAGCTTCATCTTTTCGCCACTATTTTAACTAAAAATATTTTGTGTATAAATTACATAAAGTTTGAGTTTCATGAGATTTACTAAACTATTTGTCCCTCTAAAAATTATCTAAGCTAATTGTAAATCCCCTATACTTCAAATTTTAGAATTTGAGAAAATGACTAATAAGGAAATATTTGCAATACATTGAATTCAACATTTTTTTAATTAAATGTTTACCAATTAATATATAGTGAATGTGTTATTCCTATTCATATAAAACATGTGCTTTATTTTTGTCATAAATTTAGAGTATTAGTGAGAAATTATTTTTTTAGAATCAAGCACTACTTAAACACCATTCTTCAATTCATTTCTTAGAGTGTTTAAACTACAAGTGATATTTTACGTGCAAATTTGTGTGTATCAGTATTTCAATTCATTTTTATTCAGGATTGTAAATCCGATTTTTATAATGTTAATCTAAAGAAGACTTACAGTTAAAATACTCTTTTTCTCTCTCTCGGATCCAGAATTAATCTTTCATGCATTTTATTCGGATGTACTCTTTCTGCAAGAGAGCCTCTGTTACTTTAAAAGAAAAGGCTATTTTTTCTTATGCTCGGGATGCTATGGGTTCGACACCTGATTCACCGGAAAAGTATCACACTAAGCAAGCTTTTGAATCTTAAATATTATGTAACGCTCATTACGCCCATAAATGTTCCGATGAGGGAGGAGAAAGTATCAATTCATTTATCGACCTTGTCATTTTATAGATTCAAAAATAGAGGATAGTAGGCCTGTGTGTGTTAAGTATGATAGTGGAAGCCAAATGAAAAAAAGATACTCCATATCATGTAAATAGTGAGTTCGATACTTACTTCAGCAAATGATCTTCATGCTTAGACAACACATTAAGAGATTTTCTCACTCAAACATGAATTAAATTTAGCGCGACTTCGCTTATAGCTTCCTTCGATATATTTCTGTCTAGACGTATATTATTAGAGATATATTCTAATAGCATACAAAACTATCCAATATAAATAATCTATAAGTTTAGTACAAACCTTCAATAATTTAAATATTATATAGTTATTGAAAAAGTGTATGCTATTATACATTTTGATTTAATTACCAGAGTATTTTTATTTCTGAATATTTTAGACTTTTTATTTTAATTAATTTTTTTTGCTAAATGTTATTGTTAAATGTTATATATGTTTTTAGTTAAGTCTAACTTAAATTTTCTGAAAAATTGCTTAGCACTCAAAATATGTTTTAAAAAAGTCAAAGTATTACAAATATATAAAAATTATTTTCAAACTCATATTTATATATAATTTAATAACAATTATTTATGTTTGTCCAAGTCATATCGCTCTATCTGTCAATATATATATATATATATATATATATATATATATATATATATATATATATATATATATATATATATATATATATACAGAGAGAGAAAACACGTAATTTAAGAGACAAGAGTTCTGCGAAACTAAATGAATTGATAAGTGTTTATGCATAGGTGGCCATACTTCTTATTAGATGAATCAATAAAAAATACAATAAAAACATTCCATATTATATCACCCTTTGACTAATATTGTTCACATTTATATACGAGTCTATAGTAAAATATTGTGCAAATATTTTTATTATAATTTTTCGCCTTACAACATAATGTATTTGTATTTCAAAGTTTCAGCATTCAGCTCATATTTGGTCAAAATGTCTGAATTTTTATGTTTATAATATACCTTAAGTGTACGTAATATATTAAATAAAATTTATTTATAAATAGAGAGACTCTTATTTTGATTCCACACTTATACATCTAACAGATAATCTCATTAACTGCTGTTTGATGCTAAAAATCTCGATTATATGCACTTACTAAATCTCTGAACAGTCAGCATATACTGTAAATTGAATCAGAGAGCTAAGATTTATGAATTCCAAACAAGTTTTTGTGGAATTTTGTAACGTTTTCTTAATATCGTATATTTAGAAACATAAGTACATGTAATTATTTGAAAAATTTGACGTAAAGTTACAAAATTCTATGTTCATTGGTTTGGTTTGTTTGTTGCTCAACGGTCATTTTTTGCACACGAGGGCTAATTAGGCCGGGACCTACTGTTTGAAGTGGATTCCGAACCACAACAAACATCCACGCCCAAGGTGGGATTCGATTCCAGGAACTGCTGAACCAAAGGCAAGAGCGCTAACCATTCGGCTACCAGCACGGCGCAAAGTTTATCATTTTAATAATAAGGCAAGCTCCAGCCTTTTATGATTTTGTTCAAGCTACAATACATTTGCTTGAATTAAAAATTTAACACACATTTTGTTATTTCGACCATTTTGTACCCATACGACTCAATCTTTGAAGAATGAATTTTTGAAGACATGATATATATCCAATAAAGAAGCGAACAGTAATAGTAATCAATCTCTTTTTGAGAGTGAAATCATAATAATGAACTAAAATTAGTCTCAGGTTTATTTATATATCATTCATTTTCATTAATGAAAAATACTAAGATACTTTATTTTTTTAAATTAAATTTATTTTTGATAATAAATTACTCCATCAATACATGCTAATATATAAAAAATTAGAAATTCCTAAATTTATAATATATTTTAAATATACATTTATCATTTTTAAATGTTATTAATTTTCAAACTTATGATTAAATATTTCGTTAAAGATATACTTTCAACACCACCTTCTGAAGTATCCTGTAAATATAATATGCAATAAAATTGAGATCAAAATTAAAAAAAAAAAAAAATCAGGAATTTATTTTTGCAAAGGTTCATTTTTTTATACAATTTGAAAATAATAAACAGTTGTCACAGGTAGTTGTGCTCTTCTATTTCTTTAAGTAATTTTTTTTTTTTTTTTTTTTTTTAACAAAATACTATTTTATCAGTTGTAGTGGTTTTTCGATTTTAAATTAAATCTCTTCATGGAACCAAATGTTTTCTTCGTTTTCAAGTTTTTCTTCGAAATGTTTTTCAAAGTAAGCACTTTGCCACATAAATTGATTTAAGCAAAAGCATACAAAAAACACAGGAAAAACATTTTACTTGAAAAGACTGGCAAAATCTATCTTCGTCAAATACGGCTAAGATAGTGAATCCCTAATTCTGAGGCCAAATTTCCAATTGCACTAAATAATAGGATTTACCTTGTTACGACATGCATTTCATTTTCAGTCATGTATATAATATAAAAGAAACATACATTTTATATTTTTCTTTTGATATATATATATATATATATATATATATATATATATATATATATATATATATATATATATATATAAATATATATATATATATATATATATATATATATATATAAATATATATATATATATATATATATATATATATATATATATATATATATATATATATATATATATATATATATATATATATATATATATATATATATATATATATATATATATAAGCTGTGGTAGCCTACTGGTTTGAGGCATCAACTTTCCTAAATTGATTTCCAATGCTGCTGAAGACCTACTGAGTAAATATACTCGTTAAAACCTCGTCGATAAAACATGCTCGTTATACCTGTGGAATTGAAAATCTTGTGATCGGTCGGTGAGCAGCTACCATAGGTGTAATGGTCCGGAGAAAATTTCTGCCCCCCCCCCTCCAGATCAATGCCAATATTTAGGTAGTTGATCCCTGTCGAAAGAGCTTACAGCAAAGTCGTACTTTCACCTTCGCGGTGCTTTTTTAAACGAAAGATGCAACCTACTGATTTAAATCAGCATAGCAAATGGCACAGCGAGCTTGTCTTGTCCAAATGTCGTAAATAACAATAGCAGCACACACAAACACACACAATTAAAAATGTTAAATCTGTTTGCACTAATGAATCTAAAGAAAGTTGTATTTTGAGATTTTGCTCCTACATATAAAGGCTAAGTAACCTTGAATGTAGAGGTTATAGCCATTTTATCATACAAAGCCTAAATACAGTAACGCCTTTTTTGGAAAATTACTACGTAAATTTATTCACATATCGCAAGAGAGAGAACCTTGAAAATTCTCAATCACTCAACAGGACAGACTTTCATCCTCGTCTGTTCGCAAAATCTTTTTTCCGCCGTTCAATAGAGGCTAGAATTGAACACAAGACTTTATTCTTTGAACAGCGCTTTCCTATCATAGGTCTCGATGAGTAGAGGTTTTCAGTGGTCTGGAGTCATTTTTAAATTATTAGTTTCTATCAAATTAGCTTTCGCGTTTAAGCAGTTATAGTAAAATGCAAATATAGCGTCACTTAAATGTTACAAATGTAATTGGATACTTAAAAATCTTGGGAAAGCTTCAAATTTATGAGCAACACTCATTAAAATTAAATTATTTTCTTCATCAAAAGAAAGTAAAATATATAATACTATCTTTTTTTTTGTTTTCCTTGCTTATAGTTTAATGGCTAGAACTAAGAAGTCGTTAGTTTAAGTTATTAGTTGATAGTTTAAGACGAAATACTAATCTTACAAATTTTGATGTAAAATTGGGGTTGATTATAATCGTCGAAAACTATCATCTAAATTTAAGTTCAATCAAAATATATGGCAGCATTTAAAATTTCGAGCTGAATTAGTAAGAAATTAAATGGGCTAAAACAATCCGTAACGTCGAGAAAATTAGTCCAATCTATGCCAAAAATAGATTTAACAATTTTTCAAGAGCTTGTAGAAGCGGGACAGTGATAAAAAAAGATAAAATACAATAAATGTGTTTTTTTTTTAAATTTTATTGACTCTTTAACTTGAATGAGAACTCGAAATTTGTGTACCTTTCATTTTTCTTGAATGAAAACTCATGATTAATCTTGTGCATTTGTATAGATTGATCAAAGTTATTACTAATCAATTTAAAAATGCTTTGAAAGTTTCGAATAAACTGAAGAAAACATATTTAGTATCTTAGTACGTTGTCAAATGCAATTCATGGCTTAATCCTAAAATCCGTAACGTGATAGATTTGGCGACATTAAAATTCTGATTGCATGTTTAGGTATTCACATTTTGAGATTCATAATTTTATTGATTTTGAAATTTTCACGTATGCTAATGATTACGAATCCCGTGAATTTCGCCATTGGCGACATTTTTTAAAATTACTCCTAACGGGTTACATATATTAGGATCTTACACAATTCATTTTTATTCATTATTTGTTCCCAAAAATTTCCGTCAAAAGAAATTTATTTATAATTTTAATATTATTACTTCATCATTTAAGCCTAGATTTCCACTGTGACCGGTATGTAAACGATGCCAAGATTATCGCCAAAGCTACAATCTCTCGCACATAATTTGTGGCTTCCATATCTGGACGATTGCTTTTCATAAATAGGAAATCAAAAGGCTTGTCTTCTCTCTACAATTTTCCCCACATGAAATCGGCATAAAATTCTGACGTGACGAGCCGTACCATTTTGTCTCTAGCAATGAAGTAAACTTCGTTACTTAACTGAGCCCACAATATTTCCGTATTTTGAGTATGAACACCTGTTGTTGAATCAACAATAGTTTTATTTACACAATGATATATATACTTTTATTTCGTTTCCATCAACGCATATTCTATTGCGATCCCTCGCAATAGAATATGTATACTTTTTTTTGAAAAAGACGAAACGGCAACATCCACGCTTCTCAGTAATTTAAAAATTGAAAACATTTTTTTACAAGGTTTAAATTGGAAATAAGAAAATAGTACTATTTCAGGAGGTTCGCATGCAAACAGAAAGTGAAAGTGTGTATGGTTTTTCCTCAATTTTGCCTCTTTTTCATTTATTTTAAAAATAATTTAGGCAATTTATCCTGGTTGTCATGAAAATGAAGGTGTGTTCCCTTCATTTGTATTTAATGCAATTGCATGGTATAATATGTGATTAAATTAAATAATATAAACTATCCACCTATTTATAAATTTTGAGCTTTTGAATATTTTTCAATATTTTTGTAAATGAATTATTTGAAGTAATCTTATTATATGAGTTATGACAGATATTAATAAAGGTTGAGACGCTTTTTATATAAATTAAGTAAATTTTCCTAGGCATATATATTTAATCCTTCAAAATACTTCTTGGATTCAAAACATAACAATTAATTATTTGTTTTGTAAAAATTAATGTTAATATATGAGAATGAATGTTATCATCTTAGGAGTTATCCCACTAAGAATATTTTGAATACAATACATATTTATATTTTTAATTTATTAACGAAAACAGCTTAGTTTAATATGAAATTTTGTGATGTTCATTAATAATATTTATATATTATCCTATTAACATCAAAAGCACAACAATAGGATTAGAACATATATTGTACTTGAAAAAGATGAATGAGCTGTAAAGACAAAATATTTTATTCAAGAACCTATTAATACAGAGGCCGTTCCCGATAGTTTTATCTGATTCTGCTTGCATTTTACTCTTTTTTGAGTTGCTGCCAGATACATAAATTTTAAGGTACGAAATTACTATTGCCATTTTTATGATTTACAAACACAATAATTCTCCCATGGTAAATAAAAAAATCACCGTACTTATAATTTTTTATACATTTCATAAAGTAATTTTAGAAAATGCTAAAGAAACTTATTATTATTATTGCATATAAAGTGAATGTTTCAAAATGTAAAAGTTCATTATCCATTGCAGTTTTAAGCATTCAACTGGTATGTTGACCGACAAGGTACTGGAAGATATTTTTTTGAACGGAGGAGAGCCTGCTAGTGACCTAATTTTAGAGGATATTGTTTTAAAATCAATAATAGAGACATTTGAAGTTTCGAGAAGTACCAACGTTTATATTGAACCTCCATATAGAAGTGTTTCTGGAATTAGTCAGAAATACATACTGATTTTTATTCATTTGAAAAGAAACATTTGCTATTTATTTTGAAATTGTTTTTCATTTTTTTGAAAACTGAATGTGACAGGTAGCCTTTCTCGAGGGAAAGAATCAAATTGTAGATTTTCGATCAACTTGACAAGGTTGTAATTGATATAAAATGTCTTTTAATACTCAACCATCATTAGATTTGTTTAGATAATGAACTCGACCTAATGTTTTAAACTGCTAATTCCTATTTCCATTTAGATGAACTTGTATAGTTCCTGGACTATACAATACCAACTTCATAAGTTTTGTAGAAATCGAATTACTTGAATTTATTCTCGTAGGAAATTAGTAATTTTCATTTATAATAACCTTATAAAGACCATTTAACAAAATGTATTGTTAATAAGGAGATCAAATGCAAAACATGGCAAAAAGTAATTGTTTATCACCTTTCTCGACGTTTGTGCATCCCACAAAAACAGAACAGCAGAGCATTTGCCAATAAAGTTACCAAATAAGTCAATGGGTGGAAGTCAACATTGTTTGTGCATCCCACAAAAACAGAACGGCAGAGCATTTGCCAATAAAGTTACCAAATAAGTCAATGGGTGGAAGTCAACATTGTTCATGTCTCATGTTTGAAATCAACATTGTTTGTGCATCCCACAAAAACAGAATGACAGAGCATTTACCAATAAAGTTACCAAATAAGTCAATGGGTGGAAGTCAACATTGTTCATGGAAAACCAAGACATAGTTACAATTCTCAGTTGAAAAAGCAAACTAAGATATTAAAAGCAAACCGAAGTAAATTCTTGTGTCGATTAAGTTTTGTATTTTATTTAATTGCCTTAAAACAGACAATGTAATGCAATCGTCAGACAGATTAAAATTCATTGAATTTATAAGAAAAGATCACATCGTTCTAAAACTGATAATATTCTATATGAAGCTATATTGAAATAAAGCGAAATAAAGATGAAGAACTTATTTGTGCCAAATGGTACTTTAAATGGAATTACAAATGAAGATCTTATTGCATTGAGAAATCAATCTGGTAAAATCACCCAAAACCAGGCTGCAATCTTAGTAAATAATGAGGTTACAGGCACCATGAATTGTTTGCAATATGGAAATACAATAAGGCCATTCGAGTGAAGAGACTTGGAGATAATAACTTGCATATTTCGTTTGAAAAGGAGTGAGAATTTCGGCAGAATTAAGAGAATGGGAAAATCATATAATAGTGGAAAAGAAAATAAGGGTGATGGAATGGGAAAATTAGCTGTAAAAGATAAGGAAGACATCGAGGAAAGTTGTCTTCCACCTTATACAGATTCTGAGAGAATACTCAAAAATCTCAACTAAACAAGGGAAAAGAAATGTTACTTCATTCAAAATTAAAAGTTTGTTTATAGTTAGTGTAAGAGACAAAATAACGATAGCAATACCAGAAAAGATAGAGAAAGGATGGTAAGCAGAATGTTATCCTAATTTCTAAGAAAAATGAAAAAATATATAAATTTTGCACAAAATATGTGGAATTTTAAAAAAGAAACTAAGAAATCATTTTATTACCTGAAAGAAAACATTGATTTCAGTATAAAGATTTGTATCCAATCATTTGTAACAGCATTTGAAATAGAAAACTACCAATATATGATGGATAAATATTCTATTATTAATTTATAGCTATATTTTTCGAAAATGTGCATTAAAATCATTTATTAAAATGGAAACAAAATACACGATTGTATTTTTCTATATTAAGAAAAGAAATTGTGAATGAGATTTAATCCTTATAAAATGAAGTATAGAAGCAAGAGAAATTCTATTTCAAACCCAAAAGAAAAACAAGTTCTTTTTGAAAAATATTTGTAACTCTACTGAAAATAATTGAAACCACCGTTGAGTTTCTCTACCCTACTAACTTCTCAAAGAAAATATCTTTAGGGCAAGTAATAAAAGTTTGGAGTTTTAAAGTCCTGAAAAGAGATTGTGATATAAAACGGATATATTTATTTCGAATGAGTGTTATAAAAAAGAAAAACATCTCAAGAAATCGCAATAATCTACTTTGCTTCTGGGCATGTACTAAGAAGTAACAGAAAAAGAGTATAATACACACTTTATTTTCTAACCCCATAATATAAATATAAATCATTTTTTGAAAAAGCGATTACATTTTTATAAAGTTAATATTTATAACACACACACACATATAAAGATATATAACTACATTATATGCTGCTACAATATGATATTTGTATCTCCAAAAAAATGAATCCTGTAATGATAATTATCATTATACCAAACGCATATAACATATTAGAAATATCATTTCTTCTATAAAGACAATTTTTTGATTAAAAATCAATCTGAAATAAAAATTTATGCAATAGTTTAAATTATCGAATAGATTTTGGCGAAAGATTAAGATAGAAGTAAAGCTGAATCGCGCTATTAAAGAAAATCTCAACTATTTAGAAAATCTTAAATATTGTGAAGAGATAGAGATTTTACTACAATAATTAATTTCACGAAAGCTATACTTAAAAAAAACTTTTTTTAGGGGAATCATGAATTTTCAAGAAAATCCAAATAGCTCGTCGCCCTCTTCGTAAAGAAAAATTCGTTATTTTAAATGTATTTTCCCATATTCATCGCAAAATTACTTTCAAAACAATGTGTTATGTAATGAAAAGTGTTTTCAATTTCATGTTATATAAAAGGCCAATATTTATACCTAAGATGAAAAGTTTAAGCCAAAATATTTAAGTCTAAGTATCTCGATGAAAAGGCGATCGCACTGCAAACACCAATTTAATTTTGAAATTTTAAAAAATACATTTTAGACAAGCAATCAAATTTTATCAATACGAAATTTCTAAGTTTAGCCTATCGGATAAATTACTTATCTAAATATTCTTTATTCTAAACGTATAAATTATGCAATATTTTAATAACATAATACATATATATATATATATGTTAACAGCCTCGTGATCTAGTATACTAGCCTAGTTTTTAGAGCATCGGCTTCCCATCCGGTAGGGACCCATACCGAGTACACGCGAAAGGCATTTTCTTTAAATCTGTAGAATCGAAAGTCCTGAGTTTTGTCGTTGAGCAGTTACCATGGGTGCAATGGTCTGGAGAAAATCTCCTCTCCGTTCAGATCAATGTCAAAATTGAGGGAGTGGATCCTTTATCGGATGAGTCTTAGAGGAAAGGTGCACTTTCACCTTCGTGGTTCTCTAGTTAAATGAAAGACGCATCTGAATGTCTTAAATTCACGTACCCATTCGCAGAACGAGCTTGGCTTGTACAAGTGTCATAAGTAACCACCACAATATTCATTAAGCAGACGGCCAACTTGTCTAGTGGTCAGCGTGCCTGACTACGGATAGGAATTTCCTGGGTTAAAATCCCGGTTCAGGCATGGATGTTATTTTTCTCTCTCTATCCTGTTTTTGTCCTTTCTTCGTATGAATGGGTTGTGAATGATTGCCTATCCTATAAACAGGTTCCTATTGCATGTGTGTACTGATGAAGTCGGACTCCACACCAAATTACACTTTAGTTGGAAAAGTGGAGTGGCGCACCCCATTCTGCCATCCTAGCTTGCACAAGACAATAACAATAACTTTAACACAAGAGAAGACAACAACAACTGTCTTTGTCCTTTCCTTGTGTTTGGGAATGAAGTTTGAATGATGCCCACCCTATAAAAGGGTCCCTATGGCACGTGCGATTGGTGGCCCACCTCCTGTGGTGCACCCGGGGCAAAGACTCAGCGGCTGAGAGGTCGCTGTGTCTGACCGGTTCCTTGGGTATCAGGGAACAATAGATTAACCTTTTCGTCCCGGCGGTACAACTGTTGTACCACGAAAGTGAGTACCTCAGAGGAAGGCTGTGGTACAACAGTCGTACCATGGATTTTTTCCCCCTTTCAAGCACCTGACTTTTTCCCGCTCATGTTTCTTCGGGCAGTTGAGTGCGATTTAGTTGCTGCTCTTTTGTGTGTGAAAGTCGTAAAAATTGGGGACTTGTCTGAGCGGAGAATTTTGGCGAAAAACGATTTTATTGGCTCCTCTTTTTAAAAAGGAAGCATTTTTATCCTAACTTTAGAAAATTTTTTCATTGAAATCAGTAACTTTTTTCATCGCTAGAAAAAATATTTTGATGGCTTCACGTCGTAAAAGATTGACTGATGAAGAAATTAAAAATTTATTGGGAAAATTAGAAGCAGAAAATTTTGCAGACAGTGATTTCGATTGCTGTGATGAATCTGAATGCAAGGATATTAGTTTTTTTGATGGCAATAATGATGCAAATTCCTCTGCATCATTTGATTTTGATTAGCGTAAGGCTAAAGCAGATGATAAGCCTATCATTTTTATATTTACGGAGAATTAAGATATTTGTGAGCGAATAAAGGATTTAGTTGAGGAGCACGAATTTTTTTTATTTATTTTTTCAGAAGAAATTTTAAACTTTATTGCAGATGAAACAAATAGATATGCTTCCCAAATATTAGAGTTACATCTGGAAAGTTATAAAAGAAAACATGGGACAAAGTGGACTGGTATATGATGTAGCAGAATTAAAAAAATTCTTAGGACTTATTCTTTTAATGGGGCATATAGGTAAAGATAACATTATATATTTGTATTAATTTTGGTTAATTAGTATGGAAAACTTCCCTATAAAATAGAATATACTTACTATTAAAATTTTTTAGGAGAATTTTTCTAATGTTTATTGATGGCTAAAAATTCTGTTTTTATCTCTAATAATTAATTTTACAAATATTTCATCAATATTTATTTTACCTTTAGTAAAAGTGTTTGTGGGAATGTTTATAAAATAACTGGCCCTTTAAGAGATTCGATTTTTGATGTATTTGCACATGAGGGGGGTAAACTTAACATAAAATACAACTTTAGGTATATAAAATAATCTTAATAGGAAATGTGTGTGTGTGTGCTCTGTCGTTGATCGCTTTTAATGAGTGAACTTTATCAAGGATGCTTCCCAATCAGAGACGTACAAACCTTTGAAAACCCTGGAAACATTTTAATGAGTCTGCGTTTGATGTGCGTTTTGCAGATTTGTAATAAATTGTTTAAGTATTCATTAGCTATTGAAGGTTCGTTCTTATGTGCAATTCATTTATTTTTATTGCTATAGATTTTGATTATGTCTGGTATCTAGCAGCAAATTTTAGTGAAGTCTGAATATAAACTGTAAAGAGGCTAAATTCAATCCTTAACTTGTAAACTCCTTGGGCTTGTAAACTCATTGCTGTATTCCTTATGACTAAATGTATTTTTCAAATCAACTCAAATAGTTGTTTTTATTAATTCCTAATAAACACTATCTAAGATACATTTTAATATTTTTTTTTAAAAATAAAATCCTTGTATCAAATGTTATAATTTAGTATTATAAAATACTATTCACACACACTTAAAAACGCTGAGTAATTAACAGATAAAACTGTGAAGATTTTTCAAAACTGTCTTGGTCTATTTTTTATTGTGATAAAATTTCAATATTTAACCAGACAGAATTCGCCTATTACAATTTAGAAACTTTACTGATTAATGATCAAGGGTTAAGGATGACAGTTGTTTGATTGATATGGAATATTGGTTATCAGTGAGTATAAGAAATCTTTCAAGAATTGCATGGATAAGAATCTGGATTAAGCAAGTTTCGATATAAACATTGATATTTTTCATTTTTTACAACCATGATTGTGTATACGATTAAATTTTTGAAAAATATTACTTATAGGATATTATATTCATCACATACTAATTCAATTTCAATTATTTTCATGGTTTCATGACTATTTGGCAATAAGCAATTTGCTGAATAAAATACAGTACAACCAGTGCAGTCAATTAATTTCGGTATCTCGACTGGATATTTCTAGTTGTATGTAATCTGCCTTAAATTATAGATGAGAGAATTTGTATGCAAAATATATAATAATCAAGTAACCAAGCGAAACTTTCTTTGTTGGTTTCCATTCTCTGATTCTTGAAACCTTAGCATCCATGAAATATTGAAACAGGTTCACATCAATTCTGAAATTGTTCATTCAGATCTTTTAATAACAATAAATATTACTTTTTAATAGATTAGTGCAAAAAATTCAAAATGATTAATAGTTAAAATTTTAAAAAAATTAAGATTTTATCTAAAAAGGAATGTTTTTATACTAATGATGATTTTAGACTTTTGAGTTACTAAGTAAGTCTTAATAACTCAAAAATTTAAAATCCTCATTAATATGAAAACGTTCCTTTTTAGATAAAATTTCAATTTTATTTTTAAATTTTAAGATTAATAATTATGAATATTTTGTACTAATCTATTAAAATGTAAGTTTTATTTTTATCAGTTAAAGTTAACAAATGTTTTAAGTTCTTTATCTTCCTCATGTTCATTTATAAATAGTTAATAAATTCGAAAATCAAGTGTGAATATATTAAAATAAGTTCGCAAAAAAAAAAAAATCATTTTTTATAAATTTTTAAATTAAAACTTTAAAATGTACCAAATTCTGTTCAAGATTAACCAAAAATTCACAATACCAATAAGTTTATTAGTAGTATAATATTTTCACACTATTTCACGTCTTGAAAAAAAATTCTTTTTAAAAAAAGTTTTTGAATAAGAAAAAATTGAAAATGTTTTTTACGGAAAATATATTCATCCTAAAATAAAGATGAAATAAATAAAAATAATTTGAAGAAATATTCAATGATATTCAAGTATTTACATGATTTAAAAATTAGAAAATTTATCAAGTCTCGTTCTAAATTAGAATCTAAAAATATTTAGGATTTTTTTTATCATAATTATCAATTTTGCTTTTTTGTCTTTTAATCTGGGAATATACACAACTGGAATCGATGGGTTCAGGACGGTAATACGGAACGCCATGCGGGATCTCAACGGCCACCTATCACTAGCAGCCGAGAAGAAAGGCATATTATCCGCATGGCCGTAATGGATCGTGCAACCACGTCACGAGCCGTGAGTCAAGAAACGGGGTCGTTTGGAAGACAACAAGTGTCTGCACGAACGGTTCGACGACGTTTGCAGCAGCATGGACTCTCAGCTCGGAGACCATGGCTGCGTCTTCCCTTGACGCGGCGTCATAGACAAGAGCGCCTTCAATGGTGTGATCAACGATGAACCTGGGCTCACGGATGGCGAGACGTCATCTTTTCAGATGAATCCAGATTCTGTGTACGGCATCATGATGGTCGCATCCGTGTTTGGCGGCATCGCGGTGAACGCACACTGGCAGCGTGCATTCGTTATCGTCATAATGCCCATCACCTGGCGTGATGGTATGGGGTGCCATTGGATACACGTCTCGGTCACCTCTTGTTCGCATTGACGGTGCTTTGGACAGTGCACGTTACATTTCTGGTGTGTTACGACCCGTGGCTCTACCCTTTATTCGAGCCCTGCGAAACCCTACGATTCAGTAGGATAATGCCCGAACGCATGTTACCGATATTGTACAGACCTTCCTTGATACGGAACATGTTCGGCTGTTGCCCTGGCCAGCACGTTCTCCAGGTCTTTCACCAATAGAAAACGTCTGGTCAATGGTTGCCGAGCGACTTTCTCGTCACCAAACGCCAGTCACTATGGTTGATGAACTGTGGCATAGTGTTGAAGCTGCATGGGCATCTGTACCTGTACATGCAATCCAATCTCTATTTGACTCAATGCCCAGGTGTATAACTGCTGTTATTACTGCCAGAGGTGGTTGTTCTGGGTACTGATTTCTCAGGATCTATCCAGCCAAATTTTTTGAAAATTTAATCACTTGTTATTTCTAGTATAATATATTTGTCCAATAAATATCATTTTGTTATCTGCATTTCTTCCTGGTGTAGCAATTTTAATGGCCAGTAGTGTAGTTTCTGATTTTCTAAACCTTCACATTAATGACGATTATTTTTCACAATTAGTGCATTATGAAAGCTTTATCGGAAGAAAAACTGCACTATACTAAACATTCAAGTTTTAAGGAAATAAATATCGTTGCATTTCTAAATATACATACCATAATTTCGGAAAGAAATTACAGTATATTTAGAGCCATTTGTTTATTTTGGGCTACAAATATGCTCATAGTTATATCGCGCCTCTTTCATTTATTGTGTAAATATAATATCTTTCTATTTCACTTTGCTTTCTAACTTGAACAACTTAAAAGTTCGGAAATAAATTTCTTCCAATTCAAGAACACTTTTCCCAAACTACTACTTTCATGGGAAACTAATTTAAAATGCGTCGACAACTTTCTTGGCACAAACTTTTCCTATACAGATAATGATAATAAGAATTGCTTAACACGAGAGTAGTTTTCTTAAGATGCATAAACACAGTAGAATATATTTTTGAATTGCTTATGAATGCAGAATATGTTTAAAAATCTGAATTGAAAATCTTATTGCGAAAACAACTGTTATTCATTCGCGTACAACTTTAAAAGGAATTTTATTTCCAAGTTCTTCTTGTTTAAGATGAACCCCTTTCTTCATTTATATTCTTTACTTTATCACCTGGTGAGCTATGTTTTTATTTATGAATCATTCTACATAAGATATTTTATATTCTAATTATTAATAATATAAATATTTTTATTTTTTTCTATAAATATATACTATAAATTTCCTAATAATAACAAATAAAAATAATATTATAAAAATTCATATTATATATAAATAATACGAAATTTCATAAGAAATTTAAAATTATTTTCGTATTTCTCTATATAGATTATTGCCCAAAATGGGTATAACAACCGTAGAATCGCGTTCATTTTTATGCTTGTGCAACTAATTCTGATTTTGTAACTATTCCAAATGAATTGTAATATAGATCTGGATAATATACTAAGCGTTTTAGAAAATTGTAACTAGTTTAGATATTTATAACAAAAACTGGGAAACATTTTAATGTAGCTTATGATAAATAAACTCTTAAGAAAGATGCAGAATTATGCTGTTAATGGTATTCTGGATTTTGTAATTCATTAAATGTAAAAATAGCTCTTCTATATTCTGTAAAGCTAGTTAATAAGCGTAGTAAATATAGGATTAAATATAGGACTAAAGTTTCCTTTATTTAAAATTGTAAAAAAATAAAAATCTTCAATCAAATTTATAAAATATTAAGGCAATGCTTTTAAAATTGATTTAAAGAATTTACTTAAATTAGGAAACAAAAAAAAAATTCTTGTCTTTTTACTGAAACTTTTTCAGTAAAAAGATAAGAGAATAGTTATTTCCTAATTTAAGTAAATAAATTTAACCCTTCCTAATTTCGAATTGGGTATCACAGAATATTTGTTTATAAAATTTATTCAAATTAACTAAATTGTGCATATATTACATTTACTATATCAATAAAAAGCTTTTCTTCATTAGGTATGGATTGCTCTTTTGATTATTTTTCTAGTGTGATTATTCTTATATCCGTTCAAAAATTCTTAATGAATTGAATTAATATATCATCATTCGACGTTTCTATTCCTTTGAATTATTAATGGTTGCCTTAATTAGTAGAAAGTTTTTGACTGGATATAAATGTTTATTTGAGTAGGAAAACTTATTTTTTGCTTTTTGTTGTGATTCAATAACTAAATAATTAATTGGATTATAATTCTTTTTTAATTTGTTAGTTTATAATTGTTTTAATAGAAGTAAAATGTTTGAATTATAACAATTTTCCTATTCCATATTATAATTCCACGTTATTTATCTTTAATGATTTATAAATAAGACAGTGGAGAAAAGTTATAACTTAAGTCATCGAATTGAATGCTATTCAGGGTGTCCAAAATGACAGCACAAGCTTTGCACAGCTAGATTCCTCGTTGGGAGTACATAAAAACTGTCCAAAGAAGTGTTCCTTTATAATCCCTAGTTTACGAGAAAAATACGAAAAACAAAGTACGACGTCACTGCCGGTGAAAGGAAAAAACACTATTTGATATATCAACAACAGTATTTGCATATCTTTTCTGATGATAATGTTTAAAATGTTCGCCGCGCATATCGTGTCATTAATGCGCGTCATGGAATGACGTTAAGCCGCCGGTGAATTGGTATTTAAAAGGCTGCATCTTGCAGATACCTGTAGTTTTCGTATGACGGCCACGTATTCCGTTCGTGACTACTGCGATATGTACATGATGTACGACCGATGTAATGGTATATCATTGAAGACACCGACCCAACCGAAGGTATACGGTGGAGGAGCGTTAGCAATAGCAATCCAGCACATCACAAGAGGACGCAAGAAATAAAGTAAAAGCAAATGTCCGAGAGACAAAATTTGAAAACTCAAGTAGAAGGTGCAAGAGCACCAAAGACACACGTGGGGGACAAAAGCACGCTCCATTGAGCTCATTCCGACTGGAAGATTTGTGGGCCAGCAAGGCCTTTATTGGTAATACAATAACAAAATAATATACAAGAGAATAAAATAATACAAAAGAACATCTTTACAAAAACATAGGTGTGAGAACAATAACTATGAGAATACAATAGGATATGTAATAGCGAAGACATAAAGGATTGAGGATTTTGTACAGAGGAAGGTGTCTGTACAACAGCAGAGGTGGTGTTGGATCTCTGAAGAAAGTATCTCCCTTATTACGCATTGAACATTACTCAGTCTTACCAGTTGCGAAAGTGATCGTTCGTGGAAGTACGATGGGAACCATTTTTTCCGAACATGATCATAATGGCTGCAGGTGAGTATGATGTGTTCAGGAGTACCAATGTTGTCATCGTGAAGGCATAGATTGGGTTTACCATGGAATTTGTTGATGTATGTTCCAAAGGTGCCATGTCCCGTAAGGACTTGGTTAACGTAAAAGTCTCCTAGGATTCTGTTGCGTGAAACTTTAGGAAAGAAGGTGTGTAGTCTCCTGGTTTTGGTGGAGGCGTCCCATATGGTTTGCCATTTCTTGAGCTCATAATTTTCGGTGATTTTTTTGTATTGCTGTCTACTGTAGAGAGCAGTGTAATGTATGTTCTGGAGGGTGGTAGCCTGTTTAGCTGCTAAGTCAACCTCCTCATTCTGTGCGATTCCAATGTGAGCTTTAACCCAATGGAATGTGAAGCGGTGCTTGTGCGATGAAAGTAATGTCTTAATTTCTTTGATGGTGAGACTTAGAGTAACTGTAGCCGAGAGAGCCAACAATACTGAACGGGAATCAGTATGAATGTGGCAGGTTTTGTCAATTTGAATGACGTGTTTGATGGTGAGCAAAATCGCCAGGGCCTCAGCCTCAAAGATAGTAGCATGATTGCTAAGTCGTTGTTGTAGGAAAGTGATTGGCAGTTCTCTATGATAAATGATGGCGGCACGTCCCACACGGTCATCAATTTTAGAACCATCGGTGTAGGCGTAATAGCCTTCATGGACTTGGAGAGTGTTCCAGCTAACACTACTTATCTCCCACGGCGGTGGATGTTCAAGGTGATAAATCCAGGAGTTTTCGGCATTAAAGACTTGTAATTCAATTTTGACAGATTCCCCTTTTCTCCAGAGCCTGAACCTGAGCTGTAATGTTTCAGCCTTTATGAACAGTGGGACGCATCCAGCAAGGACTTGTAAAGCATGAGTAGAGGTTGTCCTATTTGACTTAGTAATCTTAATTAGGGCGATGCGTTGGATTTGTGAGAGAAGTCTATTCATCTTAACAGTGTTATGGTACCAGACATGGCAGCCACACAGAATAATGCTTTCAATAGCTGTAAGGTAAATCATTTTGAGAACAGTAGGCTTAAGTCCCCAGGTAGCTTTGGTGATTCTGCAGATTTTATTGGAGATGTTGTTGATATTTTCTTTTACATTACAAAGGTGTTTGTGCCAGGATAGCTTCGGATCAAAAGTGATCTCAAGGTATTTTAACTCTCTAGTGTATTTAATGCTTTGATTTTTGATCACAATTCCAGGACGACGAGTAATGTCTTTGCCAAATTCAAAGATGGTGTAACGACATATGTCTATACTATAAAATTTATCTAGCCAGTTCTCAATTAGTGCTATGGGTCTCCTAGAGCGTCTTGTGAATTTGAAGTAGGAACTTTCAGTAAGAATAAGCGCCACGTCATCTGCAAAGGCTTGGCAGTGCGCATTGATACCAAAATCTTGAATTAATAGCTCATTAGCTATGATGAGCCAGAGGAAAGGTCCCAGACTAGAGCCCTGAGACACACCGTTAGTGTAGGAGATGCTACGGTTTTGAACGTCAAGATAAGTTCTGTCAGAAAGGAATGATTTAATCGTCTTGTATAGATTGCAGGGAACATTGTGTTTGATAAGAAGTTGCAGAATATCCTTTCATTTAATGCAGTTGAAAGCGTTTTTGATGTCCAGGGATATAAGACATGTGTAGAGTTTTTTCGCTTTATTATCTTGGATAATGTTAGTAATTAGATCGGAAGCGTCGTTAGTATTTTTCCCTTTCATGAAGCCAAATTGATTCTGGTGAAGCAAGTTGGGAGAGTGATAGAAGTGGGAAATTCTATTAAGAAGTAGCTTGTCAAAGACTTTGCCCCAAACCAGCAAAAGGCAGATGGGCCTGTAGGATTCTCTCTTTTGGGGATCCTTGCCCTCTTTAGGAATGAGGACGACTTTAGCTGCCTTTCAAACTGTGGGGAAGGTGCCTGTGTAGAAACAACGATTAAGGATAGTTGTCATCCAAGTTTTGTTAATAAGGAAAAGTTCTTTATAAATGTGGAGGCTGGTGAGGTTGTACCCTGGGGCTTTGTTAGCGTCCAAACTGTTAAGAGTGTAACCAATTTCATCTTCTGTGAAATATGGGTCATAGTTATCAGTGTCAGTGTAGTCTGGGTAGGAGATAGGGTGACTAGGAAAGTGAAACTTGAGAATTTCATTGACTGAGTCGGAAGGGTTGTTAGTGAACCGGTTAGCTTCAATCTGAATGTTACTAGTGATGACAGGTCGATTGAGTTTGCCTCTAATAATTTTGTAAGGTGGTGCAAAGGCGTTAGAGTTCGTAATATTGTCTAAGTATTCTTTAAACGCTTTTTGTCTAGTTTTTAGGATAAGTTTCCTGTATTCCGCGGCTTCTTTCTTGAAGATGGTCTTAAGGCTATTTTGTTTAGATTGATCCATTTCTGCCTGAAACCGTCTGCGATGGGCACGGACTTTGCTGCGTTTGATGGTAAGTTCCTGTGTCCACCAGTAATTCTGACTGTTCTTTTTCTTGGTTTTAATAAGATTAAGTGAACATAGTTTGGAGATCTGTGCTTCCAAGTTAAAGATGAAAGTGTTTAAATAGTTTATATTCTCAATGGGGTTGTTGTTAATTAGATCCGATAATCCTTCTCTAAAGGCATCCCAATTTAAGTTATTTTTGTCAAATCTTAAATTTTGTATAAGTCTGGTTTTAGCACAATTAAGTTTAAACGTCATAATTTGGTGATCACTGGCGGTGAATTTGTCACTAATTTCCCAATCTTTAATGCGGCAGTTGTAGAGATTTTTGGTTATCAGGAAGTCAATCCAGCTGATTCCAAGCGAACTGCTGTAAGTGGGGTTGCTATCAGGTTTGTTCTCTATTGTGAGATCGAAGCGGGACGAGAAGTCTAAAACTGCTTCTCCTCGTTGATCTGTTGGTCTGGGACTCCAGACAGTGGACTTCGCATTGAAGTCTCCTAAAATAATCCAGCCATGGTCATTATGGGCAGCCAGAGCCATGGCCAATGTGTCAAGAGAGTGTAATGTTTTTGGACGGAGGACAGTAGGTGGAACAGATGCAGAAGGGTTTGTTATTAATGAGAGTTTTGACAATGACAGTTTCTTTATCAATTAGGATAGGATTAAATTGTAGATGCTTTTTGGCAATTATTGCTGTTCGGGGAAACGAACTTGCAAAGATATAGTAATTGACAGGAAATCCTGTTATTTTATCTTCAAAAGTGAATGGGTCGTTAGCCGAGATAATGTCGAGATCTAATTCTTTTAAGTCTTCTGCTAGAGTTAAGTTTGCCGCACGGCAATGGTTAAGGTTTAAATGCGCAAATTTGATAGAGTGGATATCTTTATGATTATTCATAATTAATTTTGGAAATGATTTTGTTAGCTTCTCTTTCGTAAACAGGGCAATTCCTATTGTTAGCAAGATGATTAGTGCGATACTTAGTTTTAAGTTTTTGATTGCTGTAAGTGCAATTAATGTATTTAATGTCTTTAGTACAGTTTTTGTCAATGTGGTTTTCAGTACATCTTTTGCATGTATCCTGCCCTCGACAATCTTTTGCCATGTGGCCGTAGCGTAAGCATTTAAAGCATTGAAAAACTCTGATATATTCTTTGAATGGAATGCTATTCCATCCAATAAACAGTTTATTTTTGTCTTTCATTTCTGACTAGGCGGAAGAGTTAAGTGCAACAATCCAGTTGTTACCGACTTTACCTTTGTACCCATGAACAACCTCAATGTGTGCTTCTTCGCTAAAAGAATTTTGCTCTTTAATTCTGCCTGGTATTTCCTCTTTGGGAATGTCTTTGTCGACATTATAAAGAATGATGCGCGGTGAGCGTTTAAGAGGTTTCCTGGCTTCTACATTGTTATTTAGAGTGTCGTTTTGACAAACTTCCTGAATAATTTTGTCTATGTCTTCTGATTTAGTGGTCTGTAGGAGAATACCTCCGTTTCTAATGGGTCTAACGTTCTTAATGTTGAGTCCCAGCTTCACTGGGTTGATGGCCTTCTTAATTTAGGTCTTGGTGGCCTCTGAAGACGATTCAGACTTTGGATAGATTAGGACAATATTGTCTTTCCTTTGTCTTGAGCGTTCACGTCTCGCTCTGCTACGGCTTTTATCCCTAACATTGTTCTTCCCTTTTTTGCCTTGTTTAACTATCTCCGCGAAAGTTTTAGGCTGCTCAACTTGTTTCACTTTGGCTTGGCCCTCAAGGAAGGCAACTTTTTCTATCTGTGAGGTGGCTATGTGGAGAATGTCCGAGATTCCATTGCGAATCTTTTGTTGAAGTGTACTGCTGAGCTTACTGGAAGCAAGTGCAGTCTGTATATCTCTCTCTGTATCAAGAAGTGTTAAAAGTTCTGATTTTACACCTATGTTCGTGTTTGCCTCACAGTTGTAAATTTCAGGCTCACTTTCGTGAGTTTCACTTCGACTATCTGCCATTTGTTCGTGTAAAAGCAGTGTCGTCTCGAACAAATGGGACGAGCTAAAAGCAGTGTCGCTCGATTAGTCGCTCTGCCTTCGTTTGCCGTCAGAAACTGACGTTTCCAGGAGCCACCACGTTGAGGTGAAGGTCAGATGGTTCGCGATTCAAAGAACTTGACTAACAAACCCGAAGGAATGAGCTGTTAAGACAGAGTTTCTACTTCCCGGATAGACTCTGGGCCGTTGTCCGGGAACGTATAATGCTCAATATAACCTTTGAAAATCGCTGCGGGACTGGCTACCCCGATGTAATGGTAAAACCTTACGAACAGCTAGGGAGTATGCCCGTCGATATCAGCTGCATATACTGCTGTTGATATGTTCTATAAAGTGTTTTTCTCTTGTACAGGCAGTGACGTCACACTTTGTTTTCCGCATTTTTCTCGTAAACTATGGAATGTTCTGGAACGCTTCTTTGAGCAGTTTCTATGTACTCCCAACGAGGAATCTAGCTGTGCAGAATTTATGCGGTCGTTTTGGGACACACTGTTTATATTTATTTCTTTGTCTCTTCACGTGTAACTGAAATACACATACCTTCATACATTGATCCATTATTATCCACTTTAATCCCAGTAACTTATTACTAATGCTTATTATGTATGTAATTCCATGATTTTATTATGTTTACTATTATAAGAAAATGTAAGATTTAAATTACTTTAATTTCAAATTATTGACTGTCATATTATTATCTGTACATAAATAAATTAATTAATGATTTGACCAAATACACACAAATGTATCTGGATTTAGAAAGGTAAATGTTTTACATTATTTGCATTTATAAATTGAAAAAAAAGATTTTTCTAAACTTCCTAAGGTGAATCTTCAACCAACTATAATTTAAATATAAAGAAATGTGTTAAAAAGTTTTAAATTTTAAATATTTAGCTAGATCCCTCTTATGAAACAAGAATAATACACACATTTATTAAGAAAACGTTTGTTTGAGAAGTTGCATCACATAACAAAGATATATATATATATATGTGTATATGTATATATATATATATACATACATATATATATATATATATATATATATATGTATATATATATATATATATATATATATATTACATGATTTACTTATAAGAAATTTAGAAAAAGTGATATCTTTATAAAAATCCTGTATTAAAAGGATTGAAAGTAGTAAACACTACTTTTAGCAAAAAACTAAGCAAATCATACAGAAGTTATTGAATTTCTTGAAATATTGTGTAAAGTGTTTCTCACTTTACTTCAGCTTAATAAATATCCGTTTATTACAACAATATTTTTTTAGAACTTTAAACTCGAGTCATTTATTATTAGCCCTAAGGATATTTCCTTCGAAAAATTTAGAGAAAAGAGAAACTTTGCAATGTGTGTGTGGTTTATTCCCCCCCCCATGCAAGCATTTCTTTAAAACTATTACTTCCTTTGTGGTCGAAATAGAATTTTTCTTTTGTAATTTCTAAACTTTAACTTCGCCGTAGTATCAAATCTATTTAAATATGCTACCTTAAAAACATTTGCAGTTTCGTTTTTATCAAATTATTTCTGATTAGTACTTAAGTGCTTATGTGTGTATTTTGTATTTATATAAGGCATATTGATAAGCATTTGTCATGTACCTAATAAATATTTGTACATAATTTTGTACGCATATTGTGTGTCCTTTTATTTACTTTTAACCGATATTTATTCTTCACATGTTAGCCATTTGAAATGGTAGTTTTAAATTTTAGGCCCCTATATCTAGTTTTAAAACTATGGAACTAATGATTCTGGTAACAGAGGAAGACGAAAATACAGATGTTTCTGAAACACAAATTTAAACTGTTGAAGAATTAAAAAATTCTGTGAATTTAAATTTGTGGTAAGATAATGCTTTCTGAAGTAGAATAATCTGGTTCGATCCTAGTCTATGTTGGAAAGTGTGATATCAATATTGCGTTTTTGCTTTCTTTAAGGTGGTCACCTATTGGAATGGGTACTAGGGTGTTTTCTTGCTTCATGGTATTTGACCACACGCCACTACCATAAAAAATTCCCTTCTGGAAGTAAAATGTGGATTTTCTAAAATACCCTAAATAGCTTATGCTATCCATAGTTCTTAAGCTATTTATTTCACTTACCGTCTTACTTCCAGAAGAAATTACGTATCTTACGCCAATTCCCTTTGGAAGTAAGATGGGGATTTTAAAAAGGCGTCTTTAAATAGCCTAAGCTATCACTTTGCTAAGCTATTATCACTGTGTTTAGCTTAGATTATCCATGGCGCCTAAGCATTTTAAAGAATGATAATATTTTTTTCCAACGGCGGGCATTTGTTTGACGAACCGTATGCCACAACAAGATCAAAAACTGCTACTCATTTGTCGTTACCCAGCTGGCACCTATGAACCAAGTCAAGGAGGCGAGTAGAGTTGCCTGCGCCATACTATCATAAACCCAATTGGGCCACATTCATGCATCATCACAGAACAAAAGACAGAGAAACACAGAGAGAACAGAGAAAGAAAGTAACATCCATCCCCGAACCGGGACCCACAGCTCAGAGTCAGGAGCACTAACCACTCAGCCATCGGTCGGCTAATGATACAGTATAGTTTATACCATTAAGCTACATACAGAATTCAAAACCTTACGTCTAAGGAATGAAATTGAAGTTCATAAATACACACACATATTGCAGAATTTATTAGGACTATCAAAGTTACATTTATGTGTAAAAGTACATAATTAACCGTGTTAAAATATACTGTTTCATATCCCAAATATTTTAATTTATTAACATAAAATGTATTCCCAATAAAAATGAACAGAAACTGATTTCGTTGATTGTGTTTAGATTCTATTGATTTGAGTTTAAGAGACA
This sequence comes from Latrodectus elegans, assembly GCA_030067965.1. Lineage (NCBI taxonomy): Eukaryota > Metazoa > Arthropoda > Arachnida > Araneae > Theridiidae > Latrodectus > Latrodectus elegans. The sequence goes on from CM057821.1 coordinate 13,577,347, forward strand.
TATTCAAATTATGATTATTCAATGTTTCAGTATTTAAAGTACTACGTAATTTTAAATGTTAGTTTCCAAAATTAAAATGAGAAATATTTGAAATGTGTTGGAGGCAATCCTCTACAAGAAATGAAAATGTATTTAGGCTCTCTCTGGAACCCAAAAAATTTCAACATTTCGAGTAATTAATTCTCTAGCAACATTTTTGTAAAACAAGAAAAAAATCAATGAATACATTTTTTGAACATGGAAGAAATGACAAAACACGTAAAGCGGAACGCAGATTTGTGTTTTAATATGCCAAAAATCAACAATTCATATTTATTTTGCTTAAAAAATATTCCACATTCATAACTCAAATTATTCAAAATCACATTGCTTAAAATTTTCGCTTTAATTAAAAATGAATATGATTAGTTATAGTTAGATCATAATCAATAGTTAGGACACTAATATTAATTTTAACTTAGATTGAGATAATCCATGTATGTGTGTGTGTTAACTAATATGAATTTAAAATTAATAGATTATGACCTCTATCTTGCTACTTCTTGATAGTTTTAACGAAGTTATAAATAATATGGTATTGAACAAAATTCAGATTAGAATTCTCAAAATAAAAAATCACATTGATTCCATTAAATAATTAGTTTTAAAATCCTAATTAATTCATTAAAAAAAAGTTTAGATACTTCCTCAGTGGGTGCAAGAGATAAATTTTTGAGACATTAAAAAACATTTATTTCTACTTTATAAAATATTTATTTCACACATTTTCCCATGTATAATAAAGCAGAGTTTATCATTTTTATAATTATAAAAACACAGTTATTTGTGCTTAAGGTTTAATTACTGATCAGTAATGTCATCAAAAGGTAATAAGGTAATTTCTAAAAAAATATTTATTTGATCTCTATATCATTATCAATGAAATAAAAAGATTCCTTAAATCTGTTGTTTATAAAGCGTTTTTATTGTAATGAATACTTTTATTTAAAAACGTTACAAATTATTTGATCTATTTTCAAATACTTTTGATTCATAAAATTACTATAAATTTCGACCTTAAAGAAATTTAAATAAGAACTTTAATCCATAGAAGATGAATCAGACAGTTTTTATATTATTATATTTATCACATAAATTATTGAAATATTTTAATAACAAATTTGTTTTTAATGCTTCATTAAAGAACAAAATAAATAATTGGAATAATAAATAATTGGGGATTTCAAAATATATTGCCGTTTATTAAGAAATAAAATAAAAAGCTTTTAAAGGTGATTTTACTATCATTTTTCACTTGCCAACCAAATTCATTCCATTTCAGTTTTAATTAAAAATGCATTAACTTTTGTAATGTTCAAAAATTTTATTTTTTAATTTTACCTAGTGAAAATTTACTTCTTGAGCTAAAATTCTGAAGAAACTTTAAATACTCTCTATTACATTCTTAATGAAATCAATTAGAGACCCTTCGGTATTTTATATTTATTTGATTTCTTAATAAAATTTGTTTCATTTCATTACAAAACCTAGTGAAAGAAATTGAGTTCATAATGCGAGGCTTTGTTTTTTTACGTGCTTGTTGATTTGATTTCAAGTACTTTTAAAAAATTGTCAGGGTAAAAATATATCTTTGCCTGAGTTTGTGAATGACAATAGATGGCGCCACAGTATAATGATTTAAAACTTTTCTCTTAACTTGTTTCTTCTCTCTTTTAAAAGATGCAAACCGTGAATTGAAATTTTTCTCTATCAATAATAAATTTGAAAATAAAATATATAAAAATTAATGATTTTTTTACGATGTATTACTGCTTATTGCGAGAATCAGTTTCCTATATTTTTCATCTCGTAAAATTGAGTTATTTTTGCTATGTTTTCTTTAACAAAATTTTAATTCTTTAAATATTTGACTTATTAAAGCTGTGTCTTACTTATATGTACTAACCCACTGATTTTAAGTATATACAGTTTGACTCATCACTATTTAAATATACAAAGCTTAAATTTCAGGATTTCAAAAATATACAAGATTAAATAAATGCTTCTTTAAATAATAAAAATGTAAAAAATGGAAACTAATGTGTACTGCTGACCACTAAGAAAGGCAAGAGATATGACAACAAAATTTACAGTACAGATACATGTTGCATAGTTATCAAACGATTGAATTTACATTCTTTTGTGAAGTGGGAACGACTATAAAATCGATATTGTTCTATGTTGGCTATAACAGCCAAAGAACTCGGCATAAAACCAATTTAGATGTATTCTTGTAGTATGGAAACACAGGAGTCTGCCAAAGTTTATTCCATGTAGCAACGGTCTAGTTGTAAAGTCATGAACACAATTTTCGTTTCGTTCGGGAGAATAAGTAGACAAAGAAAGTAATTCTATCTGATGGGTAAAGGAGAACTCTTCAGTATTGCGTGTCACTTGTGGTTATTAATTATCGTATATATGGCTAATGATTATCCTAAATATGGTTAATGTTAAGTACTGAATTAATTGGAAGACTTCAGGCTGGAGCACCTCACAAATGTAGAGATAGGCATTCTATGTATGAACGATACTTAGTAGACAGATGCAGGAGGGAAATGCAGTATCATTCAAAGTCATCAGTGAGGTGATGTATAACATAAGCGCTTAGAAGTCTCTCACCATAGTGTCTCCAGACTCAAATTTGGCCATCGTGGTGTTTCAGACAAAAGCTGGATTTGTCAGTAAAGATAACATCATTGCATTTCGTTGTTCATGTCCGTCGTTCATTGCACTATTTACTGCCCAAACACCTGTAGATTCATGTCAAGCATAAGCGAAACAATGAACATCTTGCTGATTTTTTCCTCTGCAATCGACGTCAAATGGTACGAGAGGACATCAAATGGTGCATAACAAATTGAACCTATTATCGCGATGTGAATGAGCGATCCATCACTGCATACACAGAATATGTTTGTCATTTGCAACAAGGTCTACTCTGCAATCATTTGCAACAAGGTCTACTTTGCAGTCATTTGCAACAACGTCTATTCTGCAATCATTTGCAACAAGGTCTACTCTGCAATCATTTGCAACAATGTCTACTCTGCAATCATTTGCAACAAGGTCTACTCTGCAATCATTTGCAACAAGGTCTATTCTGCAATCATTTGCAACAAGGTCTACAATTCCATTCTTCATCTATCGATTACATATCCTCATCTTGGTTGCTTGATTTCGTCCAACGCGATCATTGATATTGCTGAAGAATAATTCTCAATTCTTATTGATCTCTATTCATCTTCATTCAAACTCAGAAATTTGCTCAAGAAACACTAGATGCTTACTAGACAGTTAAATAGCTTACTCGAAAAAATAAACTTTCGGAAAAAAATACCGTAATTTAAATAGACGATATCTCTTCCCCTTTACATAATATCGTCTGCAAGTGGTTCTATAACTTCCTGTAATGTGGATATGCGCGGCAATGTAAATGTTTTCCATATCTCATATTGCTACGAATGCAAGACGTAGATTTGACATGATTTCTTCAGGTGTTGCATTTCGGGTAACCAACTGTGTGTGAACTCGGTTTTTTTTTTAATATATATCTTTCGTTATTTTATTCTCTCTCCATTATGCTGATTTTTATAGAAGAAAAATTTAAAGCGAGATTTTATTTTTCTCATTCTACGTATAGAAACTCTTACTTTCTTTTTTTTTACTGTAAAAAGGTTTTTATTTTACTATGTTCCAATTTTATTTAGCTTCTTTAAGATTTATACTCAAAAATTAGTTTTACATAGGTTTAAAGAATAATGTGAGCAGTATATATTTATATGTGTGTGTGTTGCCAGGGCTCACACACACATATAAATTCAAACGTGTTGCCAGGGCTTTGCTTGGAATAAGTTTTGTCACATAAGGTAAGAACTGGTAAGAATTAGCTGGTATTAATTATTATTAATAAGGAGATTATATAATTGAATTCCTTTTGGAATATAGACAAACTGTTGGAGAAAATTCAGTTGCATGTTTCATTAAAGAAACTGTTTTTATTCAGTGTTTAAGATATATTTCAGTTATAGACAAAGTCCATCATTTATAAATGCATAAATTAATTTATTGTACCAATTATTTTGTCGTTTTCTATTAGAAAGTCTGATAAATAATTTTATTTGGTATTTGTTAGCATTGTTTATTTTTTATGCAAATTAAAATATCGTCAATTAGTTGAATCATGTAATAACAATAATGATGCATCATTTTTGTTACACTGTCAACATTAATTGTAAATAAAATGGCATGAAATTATAACGCTTGTTTTGTGCCCTATGGATTCATAAAGAATTTCAATTTTCTTAAAAATGGGATGAAGAAATATTTCAATAAGATAGTTTTTAATTCATTTTTTTAAAAAGCATATTGTAATTAATGGCGCTAACTTAAGTAAATCCCAAAATTTCTGAAATTTTTTTTCCATGAAGGCATATTCGTAAAGGCTCATTGCATATTTTTTTCATGAAGGCACATGTGTTGAAGAAAAGCACATTCTAAAGTACGATGCTAATATATTGTACCGAGCTTCGGTGTTCGTGTGGATTGAGAGTTGAAGAAAGCAACTACTCGATGAACACAAGACTTTTATTCGCAAAAATTCCACTAGAAATACCAGCTGTAATAATCACAATTATACAGATACAATTCGTCAGATACGATAAGCAACAGCTTCCAATCACAGGTCTCAAACACCTCAGGCAGAGAACAGCTTCTCTAAGCTAGCAGTCACGACTAATCGTCTTCACAAAACTAACTGTGTATACAAAACTCTAACTAACTATGTCGGGCTGCGGTATTTATACCTGACTTGGCGGGGAAATCTACTAATTTCGCCAAGGTTCTGGAAGCTTCTAAGCTATCTCGCTAAATATTGGTCCTAGAGCTTAGGTGATGGATGTTTCGAGAAATATCCATTTCTCGCCAAGTCGCCAACAATGTCGCCAACTCGCCAAGTTTTCTCGCCAAAACATCACCAAACAAGTCACCAAATCGTTAGAAAACCCGCTTTTAGCGTATAACACGTCTAAATACCGCATTTTTGCCCAAAATGTGAGCATTTCCGATCTGTCTGAGATATTTTAAGACATATACAATAATTATTTATAAATTTGTAACAATATGTAAGTTTATCAATATAGTAGGATACTGAATTACATATCTTTTACTATTCGTTTGTATGCTTTTTATTCTATAATAAAAAGTATAAATACTATTTCTCTAAAACAATTTTTTTTAATAAGAATAAATTTTTTTAGAAGCTAAATTGAGTTAAAATATATAGGTTATTACAGATTTTATGACAATTTGAACCATTTACAAAATCATTGGAGATTTATTTCTTAATTTTACAATAAATATGTATTATTTTTTTTTCATGTTAATGAATGAAGCTTTTAGAAAAGTATTTCAACTAGTTTTGTTAATAGTAATGATAAATAAAAAAATCCTACTAAAACATATAATTTCTAAAAAAAAAAGTTAGTACATTCCTAATAAATTTCCATCAAACTTATATTTTTTGTTTATGATCTGTGGTAATATGTTTAGTTAAGGTGTCTTATCGGGAGGTGATGTGTTTGAATTCCGACTTTTTCGATGTCCATCATGTTTACCAAAGTCGTCTAGTGCAATTTAAATAGATCTTAGTCGCAATGTCCTGCAAGTGAAATAATACTTCTGGAAATAAAATTTGTGTATTTTGTGCTAGGTATCTGCTTCTAAATTAGGAAGACGCACTCACTTTCAAGGTCACAACGGCACGCTAAAAAAATGCACATTATATAAAGGTGCCATAAATTCAATCGCTTGTGAAAAATGTATGAAAGGAGAAATTGCAATGAATCTGAAAAACTTGAAATTCCTAATGGTCGAGCAATGGAAAAAATACTCTTAATTCATTGACTGATCCAATTTCAGTCAAGGAAAATGATGATATCTCCAAGACTTTTTTGAGCCAAGACTGACCCTGAATTGTCTTGTATATTTCAAAATCAATAATACGATGGATTCATATACAATTATTAAAGTTTTATATAAGTAGCTCTCTTTTTGGCAGATGTTTTTACATTTGATTTGGATACTTTGGTCATATTTCCCCGCTTAACAGTATAAATACACCCTTAGGAAGGCAGACTAAAAAATAAATCAAATTAATTTAATTTGGCGACAAAATGATTTTACGACCTAAACTTTTTAATGGCTATGAATTTCTTTTTATGAGCCAAGAGTGTATAGATTGTTAAAGAGAATATTTTCAAATACGAAAATAACTCTCTGTAAGACATTTTTATGACTTTTGAATATAATTTTACAGTTAATTTTTATTACAATATATAAAAATTAAAACTGTGTATGTTTTGAATCTTAATTTAATAGTTCATAATCCATTCCATTATCATCCCATTAGAAAAAAAATGCTTCTATCTGAATAAGGTATCACGATATTAACAGAAAAATTGATTTATTTTATTTATTTATTTCATTCTTCACGTCAATAAATTTTATAATAAAAAACAGCTATGAGAAAAAATATTTATTTACGATACGGTGTTGACGTTGGAAATATAAGTCAACTGTCCTTGAAAACTAATTTGAAAACTCAAGATGTATATGACATTCCTAATTTTTCTAATATAATTATATTTTAAAGAAAGAAATATATAAAACAGACATTTTCAAAATGATGAGTAAATATAATTGAATTCCTTTTCAAATTCTTCACAAATAAGAGTATTAATTTTAGGAGATAGGCACAGGAAATTTCATTTCAAAAGTTATAGTTATTCGATATTAAATATTATTCACTTTCTTACATTTATTAAAAATCACAAAGAATCTCATTAATAAATTTAGTATAGATTATTATATAGATTTTATAAATTATATTTTTAATTATAAGTTATTTTAAGAATGCAACTTAAAATATTATATTTATTAAGGCATTTTCGAATTATTTCTAATATTCTCCTAATTATTTGTTATTAACACTTAAAAATGATATACTTTTTTACTTTAAATTTAAATAATTTAAAATTAAACTAAAACATTATTTAAAATTTATTATTTTATCTGAATGAAGAAAATAATAGTCTAATAAATGTAATGTTGTGTTATCTTCATGTTAAAGAATTTATTTAATTGTAATTTTACATCATGAAGAAAAATGATAAGAAATATATTTCATATTTTATCACTAAGTGAAATTTTATGATCATTTTAAATACATCTATAATTTCTATTTATTTTATAAAATAATTTTCTTTTCTTGTTAATACAATATCAACGTTTAAACATTTCTTTACTTGCTTAACTTTAATGAGAAAATTAAAACTTTGAATGAGTTAAGAAAAATAACTTTACTTTTGTGTAAAATTTTAATTAATTCTCTACAGATGTAATTTTATTATGATTTTAATTCATATAAGTTATTTTCTTGAATTTTTGATAATATATGAGTGCTACTGCACTTAAAATAAAAATATTTCATAAAAATCAATTAAAAATTGCTCTTTAATTCTAGAGAAGTTTCTTTATTTTAAACATTACAGAGTTTGTATTATCCATAAAATTTTTGGCCTAAATAAGTAATTTTTATATAAAGTTAAACGAACAGTTGAATGCTAAAATTGACATATTGTAAAATTATATAAATTCCCCGTGTTTGCGAAAATTACTAGATTGATAATATCGATGTTCTAATGCAAAATCACAATTATAAATTTTCACTTTATTAGATTTTGAAAATAGTTATATAATTCTTTTGTTTTTTGTATTTTATCTGCAAATATTTAAATGCATAATTTAATGCTATTTTGTCAGCAAAGAAAGCTTTTTTTAAAAAATAATTTGACTTTTATATTTGCATAGTTATAAATGCTTTAATGCAATTTTTAACATCACAAAAGTGTGGTTATATTACTTCTCTAAAACTTATTAACTTACTCATTTTTTCCAAGAAAAAAGTAGTTTTAAAGCAAGCGTTTATATGAATTCTCCAGAGAAAGTTTATCGGAACTAAAACCGTAAGTTAAAACAACTAGAGACGTAAGTTTTATACAACCTAATTAGGCTTAAGGGCTTACTTCTGTTATAAAAATATTGGTAAAATTCAGTACTCTCTCTTTTGGTTTAATTGTAATGAGTTTTGTCACTATTTATTCCAAATTTGACAACTATTAATAAAAAAATTTAAGAAAATGATAATGAATATTTCTAAAAGAAAATCGCGTCGGATGTAATAATATTTATTAAATTAAATAAACTGATAAATTTAATGCAAATATATGTTTTTTTTAAGTTTGAAAATAGATATTACATATAATTATATATATTTTTAATGCTTATTCTCTGAAAAAGCTCAAACAAGTATAAAAGCAAAACAAAAAATTTGTCTTTATGAAGAAAATAACACCATGTTGTTGTTAAAACGGAAGACGATTACTTTTCACTTTAATGAAAGCTACATAATATTTAGATAAATTATAAATTAATTTTTTTATATACCTTCTGTGGAATTATTTGAAATTCTTCTTTCACATAAAGATAATTCTAATTTAAAATTTGTTTACGATTTTTCACATAAATGCATTGTGCTTCTCTTTAATTGGTTTACTTTAAACTGGCGAAATAATTAATCACGATCGAAAATCCAATAATCTCTACTTTAAATCTTACTTTTAGTTAAACGATATTTGAAATATGCATCTACTATGGAAGAATTGTATCGTTCTTTTTACTAAGGAAGGATACGCATCGTTCTTTTTACCAAGGAAGGATACGAGTCGTTCTTTTTACTAAGGAAGGATACGCATCGTTCTCATTAATAATAAACGATGCGTACCGTTCTCTTTACTATGGAAGGATATGCATTATTCTCTTTACTAAGGAATGACACGTATCGCTCCTTTCACTAAAGAATGATACGTATCGTTCTCATAACTAAGGAATGATATGCATCTTTCTCCTAATTAAGGAATGATACGTATCGTTTTCTTAATTAAGGAATGATACGTATCGTTTTGTTTACTAAGGAGCGATATGTATCATTTTGTTTACTAAGGAGCGATACGTATCATTTTGTTTACTAAGGAATGATGCGTATCGTTCTCTTTACTAAGGAATGATGCGTATCGTTCTTTCTTAGTCAGTCGAAGATCCATCGTTTTCACTAATGATGGCTGGAGCACAGTCGGGTTCTTAAAATGTTCTCATAAAAAATAAATAATGATGGGAAGGGCACACCTGACGCAGGGCTTTCTGATTGGTTTATGCTACTAATTACAAACATCCACTCACTTTCGGCGTGACGATGTCACACTCCCAGCATTCCCCACTATACACGGTGCCATCTGCTGTAAATTTTGAAGTGTAGGAAAGTAAAATATAGCTAGTGAGACATGGAATTTAAAGAAATTGTAATCCATCAGCAATTTTTACAGTAAGTTATCCAGTTCCAATAAGGTATCAGCAATGACGTTTAGAATTTCTTTGTAGCACAAGACAGATACAGGGTGCGGGAGAACCGACTAAGCAGTTTCTATCGATTGCCGCTGGGGCCGTACTAGGGGTAGATAGTTGCATATGGTCTACTTTCGTTTAGTCGGTGACCCCATTTCAGTAGCCAACATGGTCTGGACCGGTGCACATCATGGTTTTGCGTTTCGTGCTCATTATGAAAACAGCAAATCTGTGATCGCTACACAACGAGCTTTTCGGTGACAGTGCAACATCCCACGCAGCAGTGCCGCTCCTGATGCCAACACAATTCGCTCCTGGGTTCGGCATTTAAAGGAAACTGGTAGCACACTAAGAATAGATACACATGGCCAACGAAGCAGCGGGGGAGAACAGCATTTCAATAATCGCCACAAAGTTCTACTCGACGACATGCTGTTGCATTGGAGATCACAGTTTGAAAAGGATTCTGCTATGGAATTTGAAGTTCCCTTCTTTCAAAATATTGATTTCTCAAGAATTACACGCAACAGACTAATCCAATCGTCAAAATCCGTGTGAGCAAATGCCTGCTCAGATCCCTCCGAATGCAGCTTGCTTCAGTAGCGACGAGTCATATTTTCATCTTAATGGGTGCGTGAATAAATAAAAATTTCGCTAATGGGCTGAAAATAACTTTGAAATTCATGAAAGACCGCACCATTTTTTAAAATGACAGTGAAATGTGCCTTATCACACAATATGGCGTAGTAGCCTCTTACATTTTTGAGGGTAGTGGCCGTGGCAATGAATACGATAAGCTATGTGGCAATGTTGCAAAATTTTTTGCAACCCAGAATGGAGGAGATTGTTGAAGAACATGGACTGGGGAACGTGTGGTTCCAGCAAAATGGAGCTACTGCTCACACAGCTTGAATTTCACTTGATATTTTAAAAGAAATATATCCGAGATACCTCGTCTCTTTGAGAGGTGATTGATGTCGGGTAGCCTGCGCAGTCACCAGATTTGAGCATACGTAACTACTTTCTTTGGGGATATCTGAAGGAAAAGGTTTTCAAAAACCGCCCTCACATCCTACCAGAGTTAAAAAAGCAGATTAATAACGAAGTGAAGGTTATACGCCGCGATATGTATGCAAGAGCTACTCGAAACTTCAGGGATCATCTACAAAAATGTATTGATGCTGCCATTTTGAGGGTATTATTTTCAAAACTAAAGGAATGCAAAATGGTATATTGTACTAATTGTCAACCGATAGTTGAGTATTAGAGCTTCTGACTCCTGAGCTGGATGGGGCTCAGGTTCAAATCCCGGATCGAGTATGGATGTTTCTTTCTCTGTTCTCTTTGTGTTTCTCTAATCTTTCTTCTGTGATGATGTATGAATGTGGCTCACCATATCAACGGATTTGTGGTAGTATGGCGCGTTCAACGCTACGGGACTTGGTTCACAGGTGGCTGCTAGGTAACGACAGATGAGTTGCAGTTTCTGGCCTTGTTATATCAGAATTCGTCACCCAAGTGTACACCGTTGGAAAAAATATTGTACTAATTTAGTAAATAAAAGCAGTTTTTCTCTATATATCCAGGTTTAATTTTTATTGCTTTTTAAAACTGCTTTATCGAATCTGCCGCACCCAGTATAAAACGTTTTGCCTTTTTCTTTTTAAAAATCAATCTTTTTATCGACTTATATATACATACTACAAAGAAAACACATCAACATTCTTAGAACTAAAACTTTTCTTTTATAACCTCAATTGAACATAAACTTCAACTGGACCTTATTTGTGAGATTTTTTTTACAACAGCAAATTTCCTTGATTGTATTTTTTAAGTATTGCTGTTTGATTTACAAAAAAATCGAAATTCTAAATTCCAATTAAAATCTTACATCATTTTGAGACAAAAACATTGAAAGTTAAAAATTATACTTTCTTCAGTTCTTTCAAATCAGCTACTTACCATGGAAGATATTTAATAATTTTTGCTTCTTCACCACATCAAGAATTTTCGTTTTTTTCCCCTCCTTTTATCATTTCACATATCCATAATACTGATAATGCAAACGCACCCATTAATTTCCTTAACTATGGTAAACAATCAAGCATTATTTCTTCCTATAAAAATTTATAACTTTATTTGAATAAAATAGAAAACGAATTAATACTAAGACTCACTTAAAAAAGTGAAAACTAGTGTTTAGAAATTTTAAAAATATTCGCTTGTAAATCAGGTCATTTTGTTTGTGAGTGTTAAATCTATTATTTTGCATACTTAAAAGCCTTTTGCAATAGTCAGATATATAGCTGAGTATATATATTATGTCTGAAAATCTAATTTAATAATATTTAATCTAATCTGTAAAATTATTTATGCTGTATATTAATTTTTAACTGTTTTTTTCTCGCAAAATAATTATGGTTAATGAAAATACATATTTTGAAGCTATACAGTATTATTCGAAAAAATCTATACCAGAAAGTTTAGTCATATTCATCAAAATATAAGAACCAAATAGAAATTTTCTTTGAAATTTAAATTAAGAACTATAAATTTCGCATATGTAATGTGACACTATTATTCACATTCATGTGATTTTTTTTATCTCGTTAAACATTTTTCAGGAAATTTTTTTCCAAATAAATTTAGAAAATTTGCTTGTGCCATCTTTTCACTTTTTCCTCGCATTCATATTTCTATTTTTTTTTTTTTTCCAATTATTCAATTTATTTCACTTTCCAATTTATTCATGTAAAAGAGATTTCTTCACATATTTCTATTCATCTCTTGAATTATTCAATGAATTCATGACATATTTATCACTTTAATATCGATTTAATATACCATTTTCGTGTGCTTACTTTATGCTATCATCTTCACTGTCGAGAAAAACTCCTTCAAATATATTTTTTCTACTGATGCAATTTACTGCATTTCAAATTGTATTTTACATTTAGTAAAAATTTTTTATAAATACTAGTCGAAATTTAATTCCTACTGAAAGTGAAAACAATTATTTTATTAAATAGTTTTTCAATTTATAAAAAATAAAATAAAAATACATAGATTTTTTTTTGCGGAATTTAATACTCTTTTTTGACTATGAATAGTTTTTCCTAATTGTGATAATTTTTATTTTTGCGTTAATTTAAAAAAATGAACTATTCACTTAGTAATAATATATATAGTCAGTCAGTTCTATATATTTATAAATAAAAATTATGGACAGTCTAAAATTTATAGTTAATGCTAAAATACTGAAATTCAAAAGTTCTCTTATGAAACTAAGTAGATGCAATAGCAATGTATTGAAGTTATAAAGAAATTTAACTCATTTATGCATTAGAGAGGAGAGAGAGAAATGTATTAATGACTGTTTCACTGTCAGTGATTTTATTTACAATTAAATAATTCATGAGAAATTTTCTAAAGTGATTGTAGACGCTTGACAAGTTATAAATACTCGTACTATAAATGACAAAATATGCTAGATATATACTGTAGACGTTAAAGGAAACTGATATATCAATTGTATTGAAATTATTATTTAAAATTATTTTATAAGATAAAAATAGCACTTGATGTCAAGCAGTAAAATGCAATATTCTTTTACCTGTAATTGTAAAAAAAAATAATAATTCTAAAACTTGTAAATTCTAGCATAAAATTAAAGTTATGAGAAAACCAGATAAATAATAAAATAAAGCTATATAGATAAGATGAGAAGATAAAGGAATCTACTAAGAATTGTGTCTTTTTCATATGCCTCAGAAATATGCCAACATGTTGCAAAAAAGTAAATAAATGACAATACAAATTTTTAAAATACCAAAACGTAAAAAAATATTATAAAGGAAAAAATATAAGAAATAATATACAAAGAGAATTTAATGTTGGAAGAAGCAGAGCTTTAGATTTAACACATTGCTTGAATCAATGGAAAACTGCTTTTCAAACCGATGCTTTAGGTCTGGTCTTCATAAAAGAAAAATCGCTTTATTAACAAAATTAGCTTCGACACTATTCTCAAACATTCGATGGTGAACTTCGCCTTGTTTGCTGCTGTTCGAAGAATGCAACTTGAAGGCAGGCAGGAAATTCGGTGAAAAGTTGTATTTACGACGTCGTCTCAATATGATGTTGTAATTAATTATGTGTAACGTAGATAAAAAACGTTTTCTGACGTTATGGTTATTTTAAACCAATGAGAATTGTAATAAAGTGATGTAGCCATAGTATTAACTGGAACCAAAGAAGCAACCCTTTTATGGTTAAAGATTAGATTATTTTCTCACGTTTTCCACCCCATGATCACCATGAGGCTGATTTTTTCCCTAATTAATTATATATATACATAATTAATCTTTTATTTTTACTCAATTTCATCATTTAACATAACTGACAACTATTTCAGAACAAGTAAGAAATATTCATAAATAATTAAGTATGTAAATCATAACTGAATTATCATAAATCTTTAAATATATTATATTTAAAGATTTAATTCCTGCTGAATATTTACATGTTATATTTAAATGCTTAAGTGAGTTTCCAATTTCTAGAAATTAAAGATCATATAAATTTCGTGAATAATTTTAGATTACAATAGAAATGTATGAATAAAACTTTAATTAAAGAGCTACCAAAGATTTTACTGTAATAGATAGTTAAATTATGAATTATTTTGAAATAATTTAAGAAATATAGAATATGTGGTAATAGAAAAATCTTGCAAAAAAGGATTCACAAAAATTAAAAATATTATTTTTCAATAAAAAATGAAATAAACTTAACTTTAATATTAATATTTATTATTTAAAATGTACATTAGAGATAGAATAGATTATTTAAACTTAAAAAAAATTACACTTGTATATCTATGTTGCTCATTTTAATTAGAATACGGATGTCAAATTAGAAATCCGAAAGATTATTCTTTTAAATCGGAAAGAATTTTGAATAAAATATTTTCCTCTATTAAAAAAAATTCGGGAAATTATTAAAACTTTCTGTATTAATTTTTAAGCTCGTTTTGAAAATGATGTTTCATTGGCCATCATTTTTTTTTCTTCGACAAAAGTTTCATTTTACATTACACATAGAAATTGAGAATACTCATAGTTATTAAAAAATAACTATGTTTGTTTTGAAAAAAGCCAAATAATTGATTGTGTAAATAACTCAGTTTATTTTATACAATTATTAGCTTCATAAAATAAAAATAAGTTTTTATGTTACTATTTTAACTTAACCATGTTTTGTATAAGTTTAAATAATCAAAGTAATATGAGAAAATATTAGTGTTTTTAAGTTTTAATATAATGGAATTTCTATTCAGATAATGTAGTTAATAAGAACCAAAATTTTCAGAAAAAAAAAGTTTTTTGAAATTTATACGTATCATCCCATTAATTGTTAAAATGTCACTCAATCGGTCTCAATTTTCAAACAAAATATTTTCTCTATATTATAAACATTCGTAACTTGAAGTTGACAATTGAGCTTTTTTCAAAAGAAAATTATTATTTAAAAAGTGAATTATTGACAGCATATTATTAAAATTATGGGATTTTTTTAAAAGGCAGATGCGTGTTCTTCCACTCCAATCTTAAATGAACACAAACAGATTAAAAAATCAGTTTACTTGTTCATTTTATTTTATATTTCCCTTGTAGTATTTCTTATTTAGATAATATCTCTTAAATACAATGTTCTGTTTAATGAAAAATCTTTTCCAAACAAAGAATTTGTTATAAATTACAAAAAAAATGATGTTTATATATTTTATTTTTTCTTTAACTAAGGTGAAAAAGGTTTGACTTTATTAAATAAATTAAAACAACTTCACAAGAAAAGCTTTAAGAATTTTCAACTTTTATGTACAACCTTTCAGACTAAATATTTTTCCTTATGAAACGTCATTAAAAGTAGCCTATTGGGTCGATATATTGAACACAGTTAATTCACAAGGTCGATATCTGAAAATCACTTCTCCACCCCACGTTACAGCAGTGGAAGAACATTGAAATAATAACCAATATTGAAAGCCCCAGATCTCTTAATAAAGCTAATTAATCTTCAGCTGAGTCCGGTATAGAACAAATTACCCCTTGACCACGAGAATGATGGTTATCCTAACAAAGCCACGAGGACAGCTGATTCTCTATTATGAATATATATGGATCTTATAATGACCTTCGCTACTACCACTAAAGTGTCATATTTGCTCTTCGAAAAATAAAAGAGTTTTATGATGAGCATAAAGGGTATACATATACATACATACACACACACATATATATATTATATATATGTGTGTGTGTGTGTGTGTATATATATATATATCTTTTAAGTATATCAATTTATTTAAAAAATGTGTATTTATTTTTAATATTAAATCGTTTGCCTATTTGAGACCGTTATCATTACGAAATGAGTTTGCCACTGCTGACTCATACCCGACACTGCCGATATCGGCCAATCAGGATGACGATAAACTTGTTTTCTGTGAATTTTACAAAAGGATATTCAAAACAAATGAAACATGGTAATCTATATATTTTTTAAATTTCCATTATTCAAATATACATATGTTATTTGGTTTTTATCATAACCGAAAATTAATAGCAATACTAGTAGATAGGTTTTTCCACAACTGATAAATTGTTTTAGTCATAGTGGAAAATAGATTCATTGAAACAAAAGGCCACAAGTGTATTTGTTCCAACTCAATCCAATATTTGAATTTTTTTTGCGGTCTTACCCACATTTTTTGGATATTACATTTAATATGTAATAGTTAGAAAATATGGGCAATACAGAAAAAAAATTTCAAGTAATAACCATACGATTTAAACAGAAATTTTGAATTAAGCAAATGTTTCAAATCAAAAAGGCATTGAGTTTCTTTTTATTTTTCAAAATATATATTAATTCTCTCTCATTTATAATCCTCTTAACTGGATATTTTATCGAAAATTAAAAAAAAAAAAAAAAGGATAGAAGGAGAGTAATAATAATAATATTTTTGCAAAACTCGTTTACAGTAATCTAGTTGTAACTTTAATCTTTTGTTGAAAACTGAGTGCTAATGCAATTGACATTTTTATGAACTATCTTTTTTAAATGTTAATTTAACGAAGACCTGCTTTGAAGCGAAAAAATATAGATGTCGACATTTTATATTTGTTGGTCATATTAAAGTAAAGTAATTCAGCATTTTTGTTTCTATCGTCTCCATTTCTGTCTTTTGTCCTTTCAGTAGCTTATTATGGATTTTTCTGATTTTTAAAAAAATTTGAATATATATATATATATATATATATATATTATTAGCTGAAATTAAAAGTTGATAATATTCATTGGCAATGACAAAAAGTGGATTCACATTTATCTTAGAAATATTATGCAACAAGTGGCTGACATCCTATAAATAGTGAAATATTTTTATTTTTTTCGGAGTCAAATTGTTGGCAACAGTTTTACTTACCTATTTTTCACTCAACTCTTAATTGTTTGGATCTGATTTCATTTCACCCACTGATGAATATTAATGTTGCTGAAGGAGATAAACTTTAAAACATGAATGGAGTGACAATATCATATTTTATTCTCTTGTAATCGTCAACGATTTAGCAATCGTTGGAGAGTTGGTTAATGCAAAATATCATCACTATGTATTTTATAACGCAACAATCCTGCGATTTATAATTTTTATATATATATATTTATATACATATATATATATATATATATATATATATATATATATATATATATATATAATTCGATTACCCAATTCCATGGTTTCAAAATCACTTTAAAAAATTAATTGATTCAAAGTGATACCTCATTTTAAGTGTTTAACAATTGAAATTTTAAAATGATTAAAAATGAATTAAATTTTTACGACTGTGTCAGAATTTCCCATGCCGTAATTCAAAAACGAAATATTTTTGAATATATGCAATTTCGCATCAGGAAAATTGCATAGAGTTTAAATAAATATTTAAATCTTTGTAGTTGATTCAAAGCGAAATAGTTAAATGGTATCTATCGTAATTTATTGAAATAATATTTCTTACTTTAAATTCAAGTGACAAAAAATTTAACTCATTGCTGTTTGGAGACATGGCACTATATCAAAAAAACAGCATTATTTTGAGTTTAAATACTGTATTTGTAATTTTTTCTGACTTTTATTTGGGTTAATTTTATGATTCTTACTGTTATCATTGTTACTACCTTATATCATATTTCTTATTATTCAAACCTCCTCATTCTACACTGGTGTGCAAAACTTTAACAACAATGTAAATCTTTAGTCGATAGCCACGGTGTTTCAGAAAAGAGATTCTTGCGATCAGTGCAATGTACACGATATTCAGTAAAAAGTTCATTCAAAGTATGGAAATATCAGGAACTAAACGTCGCAAGTGATCTGAGCTTGCGCAAAATGACTGCAATCGGCGAGTGCAACTCATGAATACAATGAATTTAAGGATGGAGACGCAATTAAAGATTTTTCCTCTTTGTACGAAAAAGTTGTTTTTATCAGATATGCCTAGAAGATTACATCTTGAAAACTTCACACGTGAAACAATGAAAAGCTGGAGAAGAGGCTGAAGAGTTAGGAACCAACAAAGTGTCGCTTCATGCGCTTAGAAAGTTTTCACACCATAAGTATAGTTGTTAAGAAAGCTGGCAATGGACATCCCCTGAAAACCCCTAAAGTGAATGATTAATGTATTGCATTGTATACAAAAAGAGTGAATTTTGACAGTAAGCAGCATTGATCAAAAACACTGTACAACAGCACTGGAACGATATCACTATGTGTTCACAAAAGGTAGCTAATCCCCCACCATACTGAGTGACGCATTCTTTTGAAAACTGACCATCGGTGTCAAAGTTTTGAATGGTGCAAGGAGCACATAGACTTTACTTTTCACCAATGGTACTGTGTCCTCTTTAAGGATGAGAGCCGCTTTAGAGACAAAAATGCTTCTTAAATCCTTGTTGATTTGGAGAGAGGTTCATGGCTTCTTTTCAATAATATCACGGAACGATACCGTCAAGTTTGCCCTGGAGTGCCCTTTAGTTTAGTGACACAAATACTTCTCAACGCTGGTTGATTTGGCGCGAGGTCGTATCACTGTTTCTTTGAAATAGCATCACAGAAAGATATCCTTAATTTTGTCCTGGAGTTGTGAATTTGGTTGTCCGGAAGTGTCCAGAAGTTCAGTAACACAAACGCATCTTAATGTTGGTTGATTTGGGGAGAGGTCGGATCATTTTTCTTCGAAATAATTCCACGGAAAGATGCCGTTAAGGTTGTCCTGGAACTGTCGTTTGGAGAAGCAATATATTGAACGAGTGGACAGTACTCCATGTTTTTGATAGAGATTTCTGTAATGGGAAATTTCTTTGTTGCTGTAAAACCATCATTCCCCACGTGTGTCTATTCCGTGGTGACATTGGAGCAAACTTCATTTTCATGGAGGACAATACACGGCAACATCGGACTCCTGCCATTCAGTAGTTATTGAAAATGGTAGATATCACTGGAATAGATTAGTCAGAGTACTTTCCTGATTTAAGTCCCATGTAACATGAGTGGGATGCCTTAATGAGAAATGCTTCAATTCGATTATACCTTGCTTGAAACGCCTAAAAATCGAAACACATGCTGGGCTAGAAATAGACATTCATAAGCCCGCCACACACGATAGGATTTTTCCTATGGAAAAGTGGTACCGTGTGTGGTGAAGTTGGACAGGTTCAAGAAAATTTAAACAAGATCTGATTTTTCTTTCAACAGGGCTTTGTTACAGGAAGTAAGCTGTGCATACTTCGAATTTGGTTTCCTACATTTTTAAACGAAAAATGTTGACTACGATGTTACGCTAAACATGGCTTTATTCTAACTGATTATATATACATATTTACATTGACTCTTTTACTAAGGCGGCGTAGCGCCATCTGATGAAAAGATTCAGAAGTTTTTCCACACACTCCCCACCTGAACTCTGTGAGGAGTTCAGGATCAATATCAAATTAATCAAATAAAAGAATCAAATTCGTAACTTACCGTTACAATTCTTCAAATTTAAATGTAATATCTAAATAAGAACACAATAATAAAAAACCCAAATATAAACTAAACTAAATCATACAAATATAAAGTAATTGAACAAATTAAATTTAAGGTTGTAAAATATAGGATCAACTATATATATATATATATATATAATATTTTTAAAGATTGTCTATAGTTCTAAAGGATATAAATGCTGGATAGATCTTTTTAAAAGACCCCTCTCGACGTTTTGATTCCATACGAACGAATCACGTCCACGAATAGCTCTCGCGATGATTCCACGTTTCCAGAGCAGTTTATTTTTAGAATCTTCTTGTATTAAAACAACATCTCCTGCTTTCAATTCTGCTTGCCAATTTGGATTTTTTTAAAGTATGCGCAGTTCGAAGATCTAACAAGTAATGTCTTTTCCATTTGAGTCAAATTTGTTTCAACAACATGGATTGATATTTCTTTCTTTTAAGGAGAGAAGGTCTGTTCGATCCGTGTTTTATTAATTCTGCGACATTGTTAGGAAAACATGGTTCTTTGCCGAAATTAAAAAAAATCCATAGGCGTGAGGGGCCATTGTTCATTGTTTTCACTGTAAATGAAAGTTAAATATCTCATATTCAGGACGGCTTCTACCTCAACAAGTAAGGTTGATATTTCCTCGAAATTCAGTAGAGCCTTTCCGGTAATTTCTCAAACAGTCTTTTGCGGATTTTACCAAGCGTTCATAGAACCCTCCCCATCATGCAGCTCGCTCTACTATATTCTTCCAAACAATTCTTTCTTTAGAGAAAAATTCCGAAATCAATTTATCTGATAATATCTTCGTAAGGTCTTCAATTTCCCTTTTAGCTTTTTTGAAGGTTTTCGCGTTATCTGAGTAAATAACTTTGCAGTTTCCTCGTCTGCCTAAGAATCTTCGAAGTGCAAGTAGAAAGGAATTTGTTGTCATATCACTTACAAGTTCAAGATGTATGGATCTAGTTACGGCGCATGTAAATATAACTATTTAGGACTTCTTCAATTCTTTAACATTTTTCACGTAGATAGGTCCGGCGAAATCAAGTCCACAAACTGAAAATGGTGGCGTGGAATTAATTCTGTCTTCTGGCAAAGGTGCAGTAATTTGATCAGCAGATTTTGCAAGATATTTTTGACATATCAGACTTTTTTTTTATGACGCTCTTCACTAACTGACGTGCTTTGGGAATCCAAAAATGCTGTCGAATTCTTGCCAATGTGTAAACTGTTCCACTGTGGATCACCTTTTCGTGTTCTCTACGAACAATTAAAGTGGTCAACCATTAATGTTTTGGAAGAATAATAGGATGCTTCTCTTCCGTTGATAAATCACTGAACTCTAACCTTCCTCCTAATCGTATGATATTGTTCTCATCTAAGAAAGGTATAAAGCTGAACCAGATGGAGTCTTTCTATTGGATCACCGTTTTTTCATATCTTCGTATTCTTTTTTGAAAAATCTCCTTTGTTCAAATCTTATAAGATCGTTTTCTGCTTTCAATAATTCAGCAGTGGTTAATATACTGCATACATCGGATTTCTTTTTAAACTTTTTAACAATTTTCTTCACCCAAGCATAGACTCTTATCAATTTTTCAAGATTGCTAAATTTAGTGATATCCATTAGATTTCCTTGTTCTTTAACCAGGCACTGACCTTGGAAAACGTCATCTGGGAGTTTTCTAAACTCTAAATCTTCAAAATCTATTTCTTCTTTACCTTCAGACCTTGGCCAGCATTCTGGAGGATTTTTTTTAACCATTTTGGACCAAACAACCAGGTTGGATCTTCCATCAATTTCAAAACCTTTGCTCCCCTTGAGACAATATCAGTGGGGTTGTCCTTCCCAGGACAATGATGCCAATCTGAATGGTCAGTCAATTCTTGAATTTCTTTGAGTCTATTTTTGACGAAGGGCTTGTAGTTATAGGCCATACCCTTTATCCAACACGCGGATATATTCGAATCAGTCCAGAAGTAACATTTCGTTTCGAACTTTAAACACTTACTCACCAGTTTAGTTAATCTGGCAGATAATAAACATCCCATCAGCTCCAAACGTGGCAAAGTCAATAATTTCAGAGGAGCAACCCTATTCTTCGAGCATATAAAACTTACAATTACTTTGTTATCACGAGTAGTCCCTCGGAGATATAATACGCATCCATATACTGCTACTCACGCATCTGAAAAAGAATGAATTTCAAATGAGGTAAATTCATATACACTACACTAAATTCAGTAAGATAATATCTAGGGATCTTGATACTATTTAAATGTTCCAAACCGCTGCACCTCGACTGTCAATTGTGGTCTAGTGAGAATGGAATTTTATCGTCACAGTCAATATCAGGTGCCCATAGTTCTTGGAATGGCATCTTTAATCTAATGATGAATGGTCCTAAAAATCCTATTGGGTCAAATTTGCGACCCAGAATATGTAAAATGAATCTTTTCGTATTGCATCCACTAGAAAGAATGTTAATCAACTTGCTGACGTCAAAAAAGATAATACCTTTGTCTGTATCCCAGGATAGTCCCAGAACCTTTGTCGAAGCACCACCTTCGGCCATGATGGTTTTGTCTTCGTGAGTTTCAATACTTGCTCTTTTCCAAGCATCTCGAAGTTTTGTGGAATTCGTTTGCCATTATCGAATCACCATTCCAGCGTTTTTCAATATTTCCACGCTTTCGGTGGTAATTTTCAGAGCTGCTTCAACTTCTTCAGTTCCTCCAACAAGATCATCTACCCAGAAAGATTTTAAAAGTGATTCACAAGTTTCTGGATATGAATTTCTATTTTTTCCCAAATGATATTTCAACGTAGCGGCGAATAGGTAAGGACTAGGTTTAAGTCCAAATAAAACACGCGTAAAATTTAACACTACAATCTTGTCCAAATTCAAATCTTCTGTCCAATAAAATCTGGTGAAACGTCGGTCTTCTGCATCTATTGAAATTTGCAGAAATGCTTGCAGAGTATCAGCTATGTATGCTAGATAATTTTCTCTAAATTTGATCAAAAGCTCAAATAAATTCCGATACAGGTTTATTCCTGTTTGGAGACAGTCTTTCAATGAATATTGTCCTTCTGCGTGAGCTGCTCCGTCAAACACTATTCTTAGACGACTGCTGACTTTGTCTTCACGAACGACAAAATGGTGGAGAAAATAAAATTAAGACTCATCAGCTAACCCTTCCAACGAACAAATCTCCACTATTCCTTCCTTCAAATAACCATCAACAACCTCGCGATACTCTTTATACAATTCCGGATCTCTTTTAAACCCCTCGACCGAACCCTTAAAACGCCAATGCCACTTCCCTATTATTCCCCAAATTCTCTCGCATACCTTCCTTCCAAGGCAACTTAGCTCAATATCTATTTCCAAATAACTGAATCGATTCATTAAACCCTTTCAAAACTTCTTGTTCTCTCACACCTGTGTCTATATCGCCACCCCTAATTCCTAAACTTTTCAATTCCCAAAAGCGTCTCATTTCCGTAGATATCGATTCCTTTTCATTAAGAACGAAATTCACTAACGTGCTTTCAGTAAACTCATCACTTCTACCTTGAAGCAACCAACCAAACGCAGTTTCTAAAGCCACCATTGACGAATTCAAACGCTGAAATCCTTTCACCAAATCTCAGTAATAATCAGCTCCTATTAACAATGAAATCTGACAATTGCTAGACAACTCATTCAAATCAAAAGTCAAAGCAAATCCCCTATCTTCCATTTCATCACACATATCCCGATCTGGAATTCGAACCAACGTTTTCGATATTTCATTAATTTCCAATGCCTGTATGATCACCTCATTTCCATCAAAAATATTTCCCAGTTTTACTTCTACCTTACGACAAACCTGCAACTTGGGTTTTTTTAGTTCCAAAGGAATAAATATTCAATTTTCCCGACCCAACAACTTTTAAATCCCAAATTCTCAGAAATACTCTTCTTGACAAATGTGCGTTCACTGCCGTTATCGAACAATGAAAATATACAATCCGATAATTTAGGTCCGATCATTACTATCTTTACGTATTACAATAAAAATCCCTTCTTATCGTTTAACATATAATTAGCGGTAGTAGCTACGATTTCATTAGATTTTTTCTCTCGGTCATTTTTTCCATTCTGAGATTTTGAATTTTCTAATTTAAAACAAATAGCCCTTGCATGTAATCCATTACAAAACGAGCAAGCTGGCCCATTGCATTTCTTAATAAAACAAGTTAGATTACAACACATCAGGCATCTTCTATCACGCAAAAGTTTATCCCTCTTTTTTTTTAGTATTCGAATTCTCGCATAAATGCGATAGGTGAGCTTGAGTGCAGAATAAACAACCGCTGGGAGCTGCATTAGTCATAAATTCACTAGTCGATGACACTAATTTATTGCGATTAACAGCGCCGAAGTGTCGGCGAACTGTTTGCTTAGATTGAAAGCTCGCGTTGCGAAGAGAGAGGGGGTGGGGAAAGGAGAGTACATTCCAATGGTTCTTTCACGCATACTTGTGTAAAAACGTCAATTCTTCAAGATAATGATTAGAACTAGAAATTTGAGTTTTACTAAATTCTAATGCAAGATCGCTAGGAAACAGTTTCAAAATAATTGCACTAAGCAATACGCTATTTCACGCCCAAACTACCCAAAGAATGAATTTGTGTTTGACGTTTAAAATATAAATTTCTTAACTCCTGCAAATTAGAACTAGTCTTCACCGGGTTCATATTTAATAAGTTCGATACATGGGCATTAGTCAGCACATCACTTTGGCCAAATGTATCTTTTAGTAACTTAATGGCTGATTTATAATTATCATCGGATAATGCAAACCCTTTTATACAAGAAAGCGCCTCTCCTCCTAGGCAGCTAAATAAATACGAAAATTTTTTCACTTTTGAGAGCGATGTGTTTTTATCCACCGCGTTCTCAAATTGGTTCCAAAAATTCAAATACTCCGCGGGAAATCCATAATTAGTCTGAATTTTTAATTTAGGTAATTTCGCATTTGAATTTCTGGTATGATTTGATGAATTTTGCCGAATACTATCACTGTTTAACTGTTCCGTCACGGATTGTAATTTTGTTCTTAAGTTTTACCGAGTTAAAAACAATAATCTCATTGTACTCATCTATTTTTTCAATTTCCTCCTCGATTTCCACGAGATCCAAAGCATTCTCAATTTTATTATCTACGGCTTTCAACTGTTCGTCTTTAAATTGATTAGTTAGAAGGTCTTTATCAAAAGACCTTCCAACTAATCAATTTCAACATCTGGGCTAGTCAAACGAGTGTATATTTCAGAAATTAATTTTGTAACCTGCCTCTTATGAGAAGTACGTTGTTTTTTAAAATTTTTCTAAATCTTTTTTCTCAGCCATTATTCCTTTTACAATACTTCTACACAAGTTTAACAATAACACATTCTACATAACTTCAAATTAATAGAACTCTTAAGATCTTGAAATCAACAAACCGTTAACGAATAAATACATCAATTCAAATTTTCATTTCAACTATAAAATCGAAATGATTATAAGCATCAAATTCAACCATACGAAACAATAAATTCTAAATCACTTCAAATAATACATTTCAAAGTTCAGCAAAACAACAAACAATAATCAAATATACTACGACTAAAATTTTACTTCAACTATACAAATCAAAACTTTCAACTTCTAATTCTATACGAAATTCAAACTATACGAAACCGATATGATTTACTATAAAACCGAAACGAAACTTCGCTTACCCCACCAAGCTAAGACGTTCCACTTATTAGCAATACCGTGGTTCAGAAAGAGATAAACTATAGTTCGATTCAACAAATTACAGTTCATACAATATGTCCCGGCCGAAGCACCATTTTGCATACTTAGAATTTGGTTTCGTACATTTTCAAACGAAAAATGTCGACTACGAAGTTACGGTAAACATGGCTTTATTCTGACTGATTATATATACATATTTACATTGACTCTTTTACTAAGGCGGCGTAGCGCCATCTGATGACAAGATTCAGAAGTTTCTCCACAAAGCAATTTCTTCTCGTTGTCACGTGTCTGTCCCACAAGGTTGCAAATTGTTTCTTGGCAACACATGGGAAAATTAATATTTGAAGTTTCTCATTTACTGAAACTTAGATTCACGTTTTACAACACGTCACGAACATTAGATCCCTTTTTCAAAAATATCCATGAAGCAAATATTGCAGGAATTTGTTGAAGTTTATAAAGATGAGCCTTATTTGTGGCAAATAATGAGTGTCGATTACACAAATAAAATAAAAAGAAAGTTAACTTACGAAAAATAATTAGAAATATATAAAAAGATAGATGAAAAGGCTTTAATTAACGAAGTAAATTAATGCCTTCCGTAGAACCTATAAAAGAGAAAAATCAGTGAATCGAAAAAAAGTGGTGAAAGCACGGAGGATGTATATGTGTGCCGACTTTATGGTACTTCGAATATTTATCATTTTTGGAAGAAACTGCAATTCCACGTGCTGAATTATCTTTCATGAATTCGGACACAAGTTTTGTTGAGAATGGTGATGAAATAAGTTACATTAATTTATTTTGTAAAATGATTCTCTATCTGAATGAATATATATAATTGCACATTTAAGCTTTATTAGAAAACAATATTTAATTTTTGATTTCAGAATGCTTACAAATCTTCAAAATAAACATTTTAAAATTTTAATTTTCTATATTTTTAAATATGAATTAAATTTAAACAATAATATAAAGGTATTAGTTAATATTATTCTGTTGTTTTCTTTAAATATATTCTTTATACAACTAAACAATAATAAAATAATATAATTAAAAATAATTAATTGATTAATAATAAAAAAAGGAAATTATTTACCTTTAAGCGAAATTGAAATTAAATGCACTTTCAGTTATGATTTATCGTTTGGTAAATGTTAATTTGTTTCTCTTTTATTTAAAAATCATTTAAGAAAACATTATAAAATGTAAGAATACTTGGAAAATAGATAACAAATTAATAACTGATTCTATATCTACTAATAAATAATAATAATTAATACTCGATAGATAAACTTTTCGATGTACTAATGTGGCTCCTTAATTAACACTCCTTGTTAGAAAGCACTAAATTGCCTTTAATGGTTCATGAGAACTTAAAGATGAGAGCATGGATGTACCTTTTCTTACAATGAAAGTTTTTACGTTATCTAAGAACATTGCATACAATTTTTCATTAATCCTCATGTAATTAAAGAAATCTTTATCTTCCGACTGTATTTCTGTAATCAAATTTAGATGTGAAAGAGTTTCACGCTGGAGAAACCATTTTTTTTTTTTGCCCATTTCATTTTTTTATTGTTTGTTTTCTTTTCACCATCATCACCGTCCAAAGCAACAGCCAATAATACTTGTGTGCCTAATTTACTCATGTTACTTAACTTACTATGATAACATTCAATGGCAGACGTTGCAAGCAGACACAAATGAGTACAACAATAAAAACTGAAAAGACACATAAATACGCCAAGTCATAAAAGTGACTGAAAAACTCTTTTAAATGACTGAAATTTTTGGCGACTTTCGATTTCCATTTCCAAGGCACACATTTTAAGCCAAAAGCAATAAATGCTGAAAAATGGCACTCTTAAAAATAATTCCCCACTCCAGATGTGCCTCCCCTACTGTGGTCAGCAGAATTCGAAGGAAGTGTGTGTTTAATTACTTTCTACATCCTTCAACAAATCCATAGGAAAAATACTATCGTGTGTGGCGGCGGCTTTACCTTATGAATTGTCAGACAATCTGCTGCTGAATTTACTGCATTAAGATGAGGGCATTTCCCATTCTAAGAAATATCTAATCATTTTTCTTTGCCGTAGGAAAAACATTCATGCATAATGATAATATGTTTTTCAATGAAGCCTTTTTTTTATTTGATTTCTGTATGCATTGTATTCATTACAGACCAACTATTTTTTCGTCATCGGTTGAGTACTAAATGATGTTTCTCATTCTGAATTCTGAATGGTACATTTTTAATGCATTCTTTTACAAAGAGGGATGTAAGCGATGAGTTAAAATAAAAAATCGCAATTATTCGGTTCAATTTTGTATTTTTATTTTTTAAACAATTAAATGCATAATTATAATGAAACAATATTTGTATTTGTGTACGTACCAGAGGAGTAATATTTGGTAAAATGATTAGCGAAAACAGTAAAAAAGATGAATATACAACTTAAAATGCCTATCATTTACAAATGATTAGACGTAATCTATAAATTTATATAAAAGAATTATATGCATAAGATAGATATTTTTTTAAAAATCTGTAAATCCCAGTCATTTTGTGATCATAGCTATTATAAACGATCCCGGGTTCGTGGTAGCTTAGTGGCTAGGGCATCGGCCTTCCATCCGGAAGGGCGGAGTTGGATTCCCGATAAAGACCCACCGAGTAAATGCGACATACGTGCTCATTAAATCTGTGGAATCGAAAGTCCTGTGGTTGGTCGTGGAGCAGTTACCATGGGTACAATGGTCTAAAGAAATTATTCTCCCCTTCAGATCAATGTCAAAATTGAGGGAGTGGATCCTCTGGTGGTGCCATCTATCGGAGGATTTAAAAAGCAAAGACTTACTTTCACCTTAAAACGATAGACGCTCCTTATTGACTTACATTCGTACAGCTAAGGTATAGCGAGATTGGCTTGTCCAAATGTCATAAGTGACAACAACAACATAATCGTTACCAGTAAGACTGATAGGTAAAAGTAAATTATAAGGATGGTTTAGGAAAAATGAGAATAAAAGTAAAACGATCAAATCTTAAAAATAAATGTAATAAAGGAAGCAAAGTGAGATATATAATAGTATTTATTTTATTACGTACGTGAGTGTTCTGAGTGTCAGTGAAGTACTCTAAATATCAGAAAATAGTGGTCTCTCTATCTTAATTATATAGAAGCATTAATTAAATCAAATTTAAATATACTTCACTACTAAATTCATATTTTTTGATGAAGGATTATTTTTTATATCTATTTACAATTATATTTTTCTAAAATATTTGATTCAACTATTACAGCGTCTTCAAGTAAATATTTTCTTGAATTAAAATTTCTGATATGCAGATGGATTTTGAAATAAAAGATAAATTAATAAAAAATAGAAATTTAAGATATTTAAGATTTTTTAATACTGCTTAAAAAACATTCAAAGAATACTTTGGGTGAATACTTCTAATAAAAAAATTCATAAAGTTAAATATGTATTATTTATTATATACCTATATATCTAATTTGCATATAATATGGATAAATAATAAAAATACATTAAATAAAATATTATGTATAAATATGCTTACTTTTTCACATAAATATTTCCCTGTCAATCTGTATCTACAATTTTATAGTTCAAACAAAAGTGTAAATATTTATATAACACATATTTTATTTAAAGTAAGGAAAATTTTTCCAGATAAAATGTAAATAGTCATTTAATTTCATATAATTGATTTTTAGGTCCAAAATTAAATTATATGTAAGAAAAAAGAACAAACAAAAAAAATGGTATTTTTAAAGAAAATGTCTTACTTTGTAGACTAATGGTAATTCTTGCCTTTGACTGGTTGAATTATTAAAGAATTAATAGCCTCATTAAATTTGTAAATATTACTTTATCTGACACACTTCTTTCTTTATTTTTTTTATTCTGTATTTATTTATAGCAATAAAGCAATGCATTTTTTAATTATTTCATTGAGAAAAAACGTTTAGAAAGTTAAGCAATATATATATATATATATATATATATATATATATATATATATATATATATATATATATATATATAAAAGTTTTAATTTTGGAGATTTAAAATTACATTTATTCAATATTTTTTTATTATATGAACAACATAAAACTCGAATTTGCAGTAACTTACTTTTATTTACGAAAAATAAGGTTTGTTTCTTTTATTCTTAATATTAAAATTAATAAGATTAAAAATTAAATTTCAGTATTGAAGTAACAATTTTCTCACTTTAAATATTTTCCTGCAAAAAATTGTAATA
Source organism: Latrodectus elegans (assembly GCA_030067965.1). Classification (NCBI taxonomy): domain Eukaryota; kingdom Metazoa; phylum Arthropoda; class Arachnida; order Araneae; family Theridiidae; genus Latrodectus; species Latrodectus elegans. The sequence goes on from CM057821.1 coordinate 13,607,045, forward strand.
TATTTTTTCTAAAAGACATATCTTTTACGTTTTATAAAGTAGAGTTAGGCATTTTTTTATATTCATCAATTTATATGTAACCAGGAAAATATTTTTCTAACATCTTGGCTACACAAAATGTAGGTGTATTCTAGTTCCTTTTTCCTAACTGATTTTGTATTTTTTTTTCATCACCAATCATGGTAGCTTTTTCTGGGAAACATTCTCGTCTTTTTTCTTTGTTCAAACATTTTCTCTTTTATTGTAACTTCTTTCTCACTGCGAAATAACTCATTTGCTGAAAACGCCTACAAAAACCACTCTCCTCACTTGAAAAAATAACCAAACGATAACGAAAGTCGACAGTATTTGATAAAAAAAAAAGAGAGGGGGAAAAAAATCCATGTTTAAGTAGAGGTTGTAGCAGGTTTGGTAAAATATTACAATTCATTCAAAAAATAAATGTTTTTATTAATTTCTGAGTTTATTTTGATTTTCATTCAGATAGTATTTTTTACATTCGTTTTTATAAAAAAGAATACCGGAAAAGATATACAACAAATATTTATTCAATAATCTCTTGCATAATACCGTATTTTTATTTCTGATGATAATGTTTATCATGCTCTTCTTCTATAGCTTTTGCTGCATTAATATTTACAACGATAATTATGCTGCAAAATTCGTAGCTTTAAACGATTTTTTTCCAAAAATTTTTCTTTCATCGAATTTTTTTTAAAATAAATTCTTATTCAAATCCCATTTGCTCTTTTAAATTTACTCACCTATAGCAGGTTTTGAGATTTACTAATTACATTGATTGAGTTACACTAATTACTTCGATTAAAATTTTTTGGCTTGAACTAATCCCGAGAATAAATTAGAAATTTTATAGCTAGCAGTGAATTAATTAAATTGTATTTCGAAATTATATTTTTAATGTAATTAATTAAATTAAAAATAATAATTTCCTAGTACATTTTGTCTCTAATTTTGAAGTTACAAATAAATATCGGCTTAATCTGACTAAACATATTTGTCAAAAAATCATGCTTTTTCGATTAAAAGATACCCGGTTCTATTCAATTCCCGGTTCAACAACTTTTTTTATGACATATTTTTTGGAATCCGTTGATGTGTAGGGGTATGACAGGTACCCATGAAAAATTATTTTGAAAGTTTTTTCACGAAGAAATGTTCCTTTTAAAGTTTTATACAAAAATATATCCAAGAAATTTTTGCAGGAATTTATGATTTTAAATTTTATTAAAAGAAACATTAGTTTGCTTAAAAAACATTTCTTTAATTTTATTTATTTGGTATAACGTCATTGTATAATAATTTGTGTCCGTAAAAATTAACAAAAATGGCTTAAGCTATCCATTTTTCTCAAATATATATTAATTGTAATAAACGTTAAGTTAAAATTAATTTCCCATCTAATTTCCTTTTGCTATTTTAATTGCAGTGAATTTTATATTACGCAACTTTAAAATAGAACATATTTATTATTTTATTGTTTCAACACATTTTATTTCTTTAAATATATAATTTTATATTTCATTTTAACTACTTCTTAAGAATCATAGTTTAAAATAAAGCTTACGTTGAAAAAAGCTGATTTTCGGACACACGTGTCCATTTTTTTATTTGTAAATCTTGTACTCAGAATTTACCAGCTTCTAAAACGATTTTTCGTTTAAATGTATGTCAAATAGAAGTCAAGTTGGAAAAAATTTTAAAATGTCAGCTTTTAAAGAACAAAACAATAAATTGTATTTTGAAACCAGAAGTGATGAAAAAAAAAAAAAAAAAAAAAAAAAAAAATGTGTGATATTTTAATTTTTTTACTATTTTTTTTAACTTAAAAAGTTATTAATTTAAAAAGGCGCAATGGTCGCTAATGGGGGATATTCTACTAGTTCCTTAGTTTTAAGTAATTTATTAACACCTTAGTGATGCTTTATTGAAAAGTTAAAACCATAAAAGCACAAGTTTTATTTTGATATTATTTCTCGGTTTAAAAGAATAATTTGTAAGCATTGCCAATAAAGTTCTTAGCATATTTTTATTATTATGAATATTTTTCTGAAGGAAAGAAACACGTAAAACATGGCAGCGAAAATACAAAAAATAATTTATTGGGTACTACTAGATTTTTCGAATATTTTTCATTTGCTTAAAACTTCTCTTTGATTTCGTTTTCCTACACTTTCATATCGAAGTTCATATTCAATTACGAAGTAAAGTATATCTTTTTTCTAGCAAAACAAAAAACACCTTCACATTTTGCTGAATTAAAATTATTAAACTTTTCTACACTGTTGGAATTGAGAAAATATGTTACGGTATCATGGAGTTCGTCAAATGCATGCTGAGCTGGCAGCCAAACGGTTGGCGTTTTTTCTTAGGTTCAACAGTTCGTGGGTTCGAATCCTACCTTGGGGCATGGATGTTTGTAGTGATTCGGAATCCACTTTAAACAGTAGGACCCGGTCTATTTAGCCCTCATGTGCAAAAAATCACTGTTGAGTGACAAACAAACCAAACCAAGATAGTAATACATAAACAAAAAGAAATTGTAAAAAAAAAAAAAAAAAAAAAAAAAAAAAGTTTACGATGTTGAAAATGTAAAAGAAAGATATAATAATAATTAAAAATACATATAAAAAAATATATAATAAATAAGCAAAATGAAAAAGATGCAAATAATAAAGAAAAATAAATTGAAAAAAGAACAGTTTACGATGTTTGGATGCTGGCGACAACGAAACACAACAAACGTCGAATAAAAAACTCGAATTGAAAGTAAAACGATAACTTCAAATGCTGTTTCCACTGAAAAGAATCATATATACGACATGAAAATCATATAAATCACGAGCAAAACCAAATCTTGCAACAAAATTAAATCTGAAAAGTAACAAAAACTTAAATGGCAACATTATAATCAAAACAAAGAACGCTAAATTTGGCGAGAAATCACTTGGGGGTAAATATCATACTTACACTAAAATTAATATTAAATCATGTTTTAGATTGATAGAGTTCAACGGCATAATACGCATTTACTCTGCAATAAAAGAAAAAAACTGGAAGAAAATGCTAGTAGATAATAAGAATTATCTTTAGAGATTTGATGACATCACCCCTAATTCCCCTAGACTTGATCCTCTTCGTTTTTTTTTTTTTTTCTCCTACTAGATGTACATTATGTCTTAACTTCACATATATTGATCATGACTTCTGAATTGTTTATTTACAAGATATTAAATTATTCCATATTACTGACTTATTTATTACTAGTTGCCTGTTTTGTTCGGACATGCTGAATAAAAGCTAAATATAATTTATTTAAATGCATTCAAAATTAATAGCTCTGAAATATTATTCTAAAAATATAAATTACTTACCTCGTAGTATATTCATCTTTTAATATTTTTAGGATTACTTATGTTTTTTCTTTTTTAAATTGCAGCATAATATTTATTTAACTTATTTGAAATCTAGTAAATATCTTAATATTATTATTTTTTAATACATTTCTTACGTTACACATTCCGATTGACACAGGAATAAAATTTATATATAACGGGGGGGGGATTTTACTTATAAAAATATAGTATAGTTTAATGTAACTGGTTATAAGTGAGAACATATATTGTGAAATTTTACTTCTAGGAAAACAATTAATTTATATGTTACAAGATTTTCGGTAAAAACTTACAATCGGGTGCCCCTTTGATTCTTTGGCGATTATTTTGGTGCCAAGATGGTCGCCAAGACATGACTAACAAGCTGAATAATAATAATATGTAATTTGTATTATTAAATAATATATATAATTGTAGAAATTATAATAATAAAAATAAAGTAATAAATAAATAATAAGACTAAAAATATTGGGATTGCCAGAAATTGAATTTTATCACCGAATTCTCGCCAAACTAAGGGGCACCCGATTCTACACTAAACCCAGATTTTCTTCACTTTGGCGAACAATAATACACCTTTAATATATATAGTTATACCACTGGAAACAAAATGTGAGACTGTTTTAAATTTATGTAGAGTTTTCATTAAATTAACATCATCGATATATTTGACGAAGTTTCCAGTGTAACTACGGTATTTTGTTTTCCTTTGTATTAAGAATTTAATGATTAAAACACACTTTAGTTTAAAATCTAGCTTTATTAAATGTTTTTGGGCACAGGTGTCGTATAATCCAGTTTCTGAGTTTGGTGATTTTTTGGCGGATTTTCTTATGAATCTCGCAACCTGGTTTTTATTACTTCATAGAGATGGAGACATATAAGAGTTATGCAGAAAATTTATTATGGCAACCCTATTATTTACGTAATCGTTCATGTCACGAAACGTCATCTTGGCAGCATTTCTTCATCACTAAAAAAATTCAGAATTTGTCATCCTGGATTATATGGCACCCGTGCCGTTTATTGATGTTGCTAGCATTTCTTAACAATCATGAAATGTAATTAAATTTTGAAATATAGCAAAGATCAAGTGGTTTCTTTTGTTCATTATGATGCACGTGGTAAATCTTTCATACAAGTAATTAACTTACGTATCGCATTTTAATACGTTTTGCATTATATTTGAGAGAAATGTGCAGAGCACACACATCACTTTCTTTATTAACTGCGTGGTCATAAAAATGTAGCGCTATGAACCGATGTACAAAAATCTATGTAAATTACGATGCATAAGTCGTACATGATTTATGCAAATGATGAAACACGTGGGTTTCTGGATCGGATAAAGTAAAATATTAAATGAAATATTTGCAGAAAGCCGTTAGTTGTATTGTTTTAACTTTTGAAAACGATATGACTCAAAAATCAAGTCATTTCCAGCAGACACAGGAATTTACCAGCTGATAGGTACTGTATACGTCCGTAGTAGATCAAATGGGACAAAGAGGTTTTAAAGGAAAGGAATATAATACATTTCAAGAGTGGTGGTTTTGTCAGAGTGATGTAAAGATATGTACCCAGCTCACTTGGGCTTGTGTTCTGGATCCGCAGACCCTTCCATCGATATTCTGCTCATCGGCACATACAAAATGCTCATTACTTTCATATCAAGCAAGATCATTAATAGCCGGTTGCCATCATAGCTAATCAACATTCAAGGCATCTACTAATTTTTGGCCTTCTTAAAGAAAGTTGTCATTGAGTCAAGGTAAAGATTCTCAACCGGCAATAGTGTCAAGACAGAACCACGAGTTTTCGAATGACATGACATAGTATAGAACTCCATTTATTCTGATCAATTAGGACCGAAACCTATTCGGACAGTAAAAAATTTTGATAATTGGGGTTTTTGAAAAAAAAAGGTCAGTTTTAATTCATTATTGTGCGGTTGAAAATGAAAGAAAAAAATTACCTATTTTTAAAGAAAAAACTTTAAACAATTAAATGAAAATTCAACGCTTTCACGTGTAAAGGTGCTTAAAAATTCCATATATTAATATACTATATATACACATCTGAAAATGAATGACATTGATTTCTGAATATCTGAGTCTGAGTGTAAGTTGTTTCATTACATTCATTCGGTTTCGGGCAGTCAAGTCGCGCATCCGTTTGAGAATCTGCATGTTCTCATACTCGAGTTGATCCTCCATCCACTTCAAAGCAGTTTCAAATCCTTTAAATGCTTCATTAACGGTTGTTCTCTTGCTTGCTTCTCGCTCACAATTTCAATGCCTTCAGGAGTAATTTTTGAGAATCCAGGAATTTTCAAAAGAATGTTCTTGAATTCATCAAGTGACATGTCATTCTCACTTTCTTTTTATATCTTTCCTTTTCTCCATTTTTTTCATTTTTCTCATACTCCTTCTCTTCTTTTATCTAATTTATTTTTCTGAAATTCTGAAAGTGATTCGGATAATCAACGAATCCGATAAAGAGTTCGGATAAGTTCTACTGTATTTTAAGATGAACGATGTGGGATGCTTTGTTTAAGACCTACCAAACACTATATAAGAGTTTGGGGATGATGTTGTGGAAGATCCAATTTGGTTTCAGCTAAGAAACGGACGGAGAACTATGAAATGCCATACAAGTAAAAAACCTTTGCACTGACCTAACTCAGCAGGAACAAAGCACTAGAAGGGAAATTATTTTTCATTTATGAGGAGAGAAATAATTCATCAGTTGCATACTTATGGTCCCACTCTGCTATTCAGAGGACACTTAAAAATAATGTTCTAAAACTTAACTAATACTAATATAGCTCTGATTAACCACCAATGTGATAACGAAGTACATTCATATAAAAATATCTCAACCGAGTATTTAAAGTATGTACTCTGAAATCTAATAATAATATAGCTCTAATTAACCACCAGGGTGACAACGAAGGCTTACTTTCATATAAAAACATCTCAACCGAGTGTTTAACCTATGTACTCCGAAATCTAATAATAATATAGCGTTGATTAACCACCAGGGTGATAACGAAATCGTACTTTCATATAAAATTATCTCAACCGAGTGTTCAAAGTATGTACTCTGAAATCTAATAATGATATAACTCTGATTAACCACCAGGATGATAACGAAGGTATACTTTCATATAAAATTTTCTCAATCGTGTATTCAAAGTAAACTGAAATCTAATACCAATGTAGCTCTGATTAACCATCAGGGTGACAGCGAAAGAGTACTTTCACATAAAAATATCTCAACCGAGTGTTCAAAGTATAATATGTGCTCTAAATTCTAATAATAATACAGCTCTGATTAACCATTTGTGTGATAGCGAAAGAATACTTTCATATAAAAATATTTCAACCAAGTGTTAAAATACAAAGTAAACTGAAACCTAATATTAATATAGCTCTGATTAACCACCAAGGTAATAACGAAGGCGTACATTTATATAAAATTATCTCAATCGTGTGTTCAAAGTATGTACTCTGAATTCTAATAATAGTTCAGCTCTGATTAACCATTTATGTGATAGCGAAAGAATACTTTCATATAAAAATATTTCAACCAAGTGTTCAAAGTAAACTGAAACCTAATATTAATAATAGCTCTGATTAACCACCAAGGTAATAACGAAGGCGTACATTTATATAAAATTATCTCAATCGTGTTTTCAGAGTATGTACTCTGAATTCTAATAATAATTCAGCTCTGATTAACCATTTATGTGATAGCGAAAGAATACTTTCATATAAAAATATTTCAACCAAGTGTTCAAAGTAAACTGAAACCTAATATTAATATAGCTCTGATTAACCACCAAGGTAATAACGAAGGCGTACATTTATATAAAATTATCTCAATCGTGTGTTCAAAGTATGCACTCTGAATTCTAATAATAATACAGCTCTAATTAACCATTTGTGTGATAGCGAAAGAATACTTTCATATAAAAATATTTCAATCAAGTGTTCAAAGTAAACTAAAAACTAATAATAATTTATCTCTGATTAACCACCAGGGTGATAACGAAGGCGTACTTTCACATAAAAATATCTCAACTGAGTGTTCAAAGGAAATTGAAATCTGCTACTGCCAAAACATAAAAACCACTTCCTCTAATGCGATGAATAAACAAAGTGCCCAGAGGAAAGAGATATAACTCACGTAAGAAGAAGCTAATACATAATCTTACATGATATAGCTGTCAAAATATTAGTACGAAGCAAATACTGACTTGACCACTTGCTGTTTTTTGCTGTACTTTAAATAGGATCATCCGACCTCTTACTATAGTAATTGCGAAGTGACTTGATGTCGTTTCTATATTTGATCTTCATTACTTTGAGTACTAAACAGCATCAGATTATTTTAAACTTTGATAACAAACCACTTCAGAAAACTGATTGTGCTAAATATCTCGGTATTCTTTTAGATCCAAGGCTCACTTGAAACAAACAGGCCTCAAAAATCACTGAAAATGTCTCAGGCCGACTTAATTTATTAAAAAAACTAGCTGGTGTTAAGTGGGGTACCACTCAGGATATTTTGTTCACTTCTTTTAACTCTTTCATCCGACTGGTCTTCGATTATGCAGCCGAAATTTTAATCACTGCCTCAGATACTGTTTTATCGAAACTCAATGTTGCTCAAAACAGTGCTCTTAGGCTTATCACTGGGGAAGCCCTCTCAACTCCAATGCCAGCTTTTGAACTTCAGACTGTCCTTGACTGTTTGCACGATAGGAGAGTTTTTGCTACTTTGGTTCTTGGTGAAAGGTTACTACGTAGTGAGGAATTTTTGACTAACTATCGACCAAGAACTCTGAGAATAAAAACACAACGAACATTTTTGTCAGAATTACAGAGAATTTCCAGCTCATTTGGCACTCCAAGTAATAGAGCCCTTACATCCAGACTCCCTGTCTTCCCAGGTATGCTGAAATATGCCACCCCTGTTTTCGACCTTGTCCTTCCTGTCCAGAAGGGAGTCTCCCCTCAGGCAGAACTCAGGGCTGCTGCTCTTGCTACTATTAATGAGAGATACCCTCTATGCTACTATTAATGAGATTTTATAAATGAGATCTAGTGGCCATGCCTCTCACGTTACCGGAACGTGCGCTTATGTTGGTGGAGTATCAAATCTGTCATTTCTAAAGGAGAGCATAACGAAGAGAGTGCGGGATATTCCTCGTGATACATTACGCACGGCTGTGGAGAACATTGTGCGCAGAATGTACGATGTTATTTCTGAGAACGGTGCTCACATTGATTGTGGTCTAATTCCTCACCGGGGAATTTAATGTAGTAAATAAATATTAATAATTTAACTGCATGATTGTATGTTTTAGTATTTTCCTTTTGTCACATGTTATACATTGTAAAGCGCTACAAAATGCCCTAATGGCAATTTTTGGAACTAAATTTTTTTTCGTGTCTTGATTAGTCTAAATACCAAGTCTAGCGCCATTTCGGCTTTTAGATCGCGCTACAGGGCGCTCCAAACACTATCACTTTAAAAAAAGAAGATCACTCTGAATATCTAATAGATAAGGATGCAGAAATGAAGCAACCATTTCTCTTTGCTCAATAATAGATGGAATCGAATCTATGATCCTTAATTATATAAAATATTCATGATTAGTATAAGAATATTCATAATTATCATACTTCCACCGATAATACATTAATGTTTCGGATTTGAAAATTTTTTTCGGATCACCAACAATAGTGTATCTTGCAGATTTACAGCGTTGTCTTTGTTAAAAATGCCTATAGAAATAATATTAAAAGGCACAGATGCCGTATAATCCAAGATGCCAAATTCTGAGCTAGCTAATTTTTTTGGCCGATTATTTTATGCATCTGGCAACCGGGTTTTTATTATGTCATAGATATGGAGATCTACAAGAATTATGTAGAAAATTCCCTTTGGACAACCCAAGTATTAACGTCACTGCGCAATTCAGAATACCAGTCATCCTGGCAACATTTCTTTATCGCCAAAAAAATTCAGAATTGAGCTTTCTGGATTATACGGCATCACAGTGCCTATTAAAAAATGTAGAATTTGAACATTAAATATTTTATTCACCAAGAACTTTCGTAATATTTTATTATTAACAATAAAATACTATATTAATTAATAATTTATTTTTCTAACTTGTCTGACTCGCGAGCTTTTCGTTTATATTTTATTATGTTACATTATAATCCAAGAAATGATCTAAGATTTAATTCATGTGTTCAGGAAAATTCTTTGAGTGCTTATCCAGTATATAGTACTTTTTTTACAGATATTTCATATATTATTATATATGTAACTATATATAATCATGTATTTTATATTTATGACTACTGTTCATACATTTCTTTCTTTTACTGTGTCTGTTTTCGTATATATATCTTGCACATGATAAAAATGTTTTTCTTTTGCGTATTGTTTGGGTAATGGGGTATATGTCATCTAGTGGGGCATTTCCATCCTTGACTATAATTTATTTTATGTTTGGAATTGTATCTACTAAGCGAAATAACATTTTTATATTAATTAATAAGAAATACTTCTGTTTCCAAATTATTTTTATAAACATAATAAAATTCGTTTTTCTATTGAATCCTGCCTAATGAAATTTTAGATACTAGTGTTCTTTAACAATAATTGATTCATTTCATTTGCTGTGTTTTAGAGTGATAAAAGGAAATATTGTTAATATGTTTCAACCGATTTTCGTATTTATTTAATTCACATATTGTATTTACTATGTGTACTATTTTAAACTCGATTCTTTGTAAAATGTAATTTTAGGTATTTCATCTCACCCAAACATTATTAAATGAAACGTATAAAAGAACAAATGTCTTCAACACCTCCCATCGTTCAACATGTGCTGCAATCGAACTTGAAGACAAGCAGTCAGAAGAGCACCGTTTAAATTTTATTCCAGAGTGTGCACCAAAAAAAAATTGTGCTTTCATAACACAAAAACTTTTATTTATTTTTACGTAAGCCTGTAATGTAACGTCAATGAATTAATAAAACATAAGATAATTAATAAAACATAACTAACAAAATATAACACAAGCTTTTATCAAAAATATTTATTTAAGAGATAATACATTCAAAAATTTCTGAAGAAACATTATGATGTCATAATTGCTCTAAACTGTCACAGAATGTTATATTATTATAGTGTTATAAGAATAGCATTTGACAAAATTATTAAGATTACAGTTAATTGTTTATGGAAATATATAATATTTGTATAATATTAAAATATTTTCTGCAGGATTATTAGCACACACACACACATTTGTATAGCTGAAAGGGATGGTGAAGACTACATTCTATAAATGCAGCTACCATCTCAAACCTGGATATTTATCATTGCTTAAAATCCAAAGTGTCTTCCATTTTTATGAAATAATTTAAATGGTTACTTATAAATATTTTGCAAAAAATACTAATTCAAAATATTTAAGGTTTTAATTATTTTCCGGATCGTTATTCCAATTGATATTATTATTTTGGTTGTTAATTTTTTATTGTTACTTATGACAGTTGAACAAGACAAACTCACTATGCCCCGTTGCCTATGCGAATTTAAGTCAGTAGGGTGCGTCTTTCGTTTAACCAGAACACCACGAAAGTGAAAGTACGATTTTTCTTTGAACCAATCCGATAGATAGCATCACTAGAGAATCCACTCCCTCAATTGATCTGAAGGGAAAAAAACTTCTCCAGACCATTACACCCATGCCAACTTCTCGACCACAGGAATTTCAATTCCAGATGTTTAACGAGCATGTATATCGCGTACACTCGGTAGACCTTTGGAGTCATTGGGAATCGAACCCCGCTTTCCGAAAGCCGATTTTCTACCCACTAGGCTACCACGGCCCTTAATTTTTTTGTTAGTTATTTATTATTTAAAAGTGCTTCTCTATTATAAAATAATGATACTAATATAAGCCATGCTAAAATATGATTGAATTTTGTTCTATAATTGTTACATAACTTTGTTGTAATAAATTCGATTCAAACTTCATGTATGAATAGGTATAATCATTCACAGAATCCTCTTAGTTTCATTAGTTTTATATTGAATAAGTCTTCGTGAATGAAAAAGTGAATTTAGAACAACACACACCAAACTGAACTTTTTTACTATTGTTCTGAAATAATAATACTAGTTTTTAAAACGTATGTATGGTGCTTTTGAACAAGATTTTTAAAGGAAGTTTTGTTTAAATATTTGATGTCAAATTCATCTTTATGTAGAATTTATTGTAACGAAACTATGTACAGAATATAATCTTGATCTCAAATAAATTAAAAATTTTTGACGATCATAACAAAAATTATTCAGTAAAGTATTTACATTATAGTATATTCATATAATAGTCGTATATTTAAATTAATAAGATAATTTATAGAACTTATAAAATGTCTAATGATTATATTTGAATAAATCATGACTTATTAAGTTACTGGAAAAATATTTTTAAGGGATCCCAATTTGCAATTTTCGTTTTTATTTAGGAAATTACTTTAATAATAATTATAATTTATAACATATTAAATTTAATTAATAAGAAATGTTCTTAAAAATGCTCAAATTATTTAATAAATTATTCTAAAAATGGATTATATGAAATATCTCTTACCTCTCTGACATGTTGTGAAATTAATTAAGATAATTTCGATAATTTTGAGTATATATTCATAATAAAGGTTTTAAAAGAAGTTTTTCTGTAGATATTTATTATTTTATCATTGTAAGAGTATTTGTTGAATTTGAATTTTAACATTTTTGTCCATATACTAACTCATATTATTCACAGAATTTCTTCAATCACTGGCTAAAGGGATTATAAAGGGAAAATGTAGAATTCGAGATATTTTTTTGCTTCTCATATTGTACTGATGAAAAAGTCTTATTTATAAAACTTCATTTAATATAAAAAAACTATAACTATTAAAGAATGACTTTTGAAAATTGATTAATATTACATGAAAGGCAGCGTATTATCATGGAAAATACTAAAATATATGTTTGAAAATATCTCTTTCCAATATCAAAACTTTGCCGTATTTCTGTACCACATTTAATTTAGATTTAACATAACTATCAGAAGTTTAGAAATTTTTTTAATTATTCTTTCTTTACTAATAAACTTTTATAACTTTTCTACTTCATTAATGTTAAATTTGAAATTCAAATAATACTTTTATTAGACGATTTTTAATCTTAAACACTCAAGTAACATTAATAAACAAAGCTAAATATATTTAGTCCCAATAAAAATAATTTTTTTTTTAATATTGATAACGGAAAATATTATCATTTTAGTGACGATGAACTTTCATTGAAAATATATGGTGTCCAAAATTAATTTGATTTTTAATACAACTGAATTAATTGAATTTTCGTTTAAAATTAGGTTCTACACATATAAAATAATTCGTTATCTTGAGTGCTGAATTCATTAGTAATATGTTCAATAAAAATATCACTTAGAGCAATAGACAATTAACATTGCAATTGTTATTTTATTTATTTTGAAATATTTTACAATATAATAAGAATAAAATTTCGACTATATATATAAATATAAAATGAATACGAAAATTTAATATTTGATATCACAATATGATTTTTAAATTTTAAAAGCAATGTCATACCGAAAATATTTAATTTTAATTACTTTTTTTCAAAACAAGTTGTATACTTTCATTGAATAGAAATAAATTTTTTCTTATTGATTAATGAAACTAAATTACTAATATTTTTGATACAAAAGAAGAACAAAAAATTTAACTTTTAAATTGTAGATCAAAGCTAATACAATTTGAGAAATCCGAAATATTACTTTTGTAAATTGACAGCTGAAAGATTTCTGGAAAGTGATACGTTGTTTTAACAACTTATTCGAGAAATTCAGACCTTGAAAACTTGTCTGTTTTGTTTCAAATAACAGTGACAAAATAATTCCTAATTTTCGTATAAATTAATGCGACAATAGTTCCACTGATACGTCTTTTCCATTTATTATCCATTAAATATATATTGTTTGACATATGAACAAAACACTGATAATTATAATTTATTGCTCAAAGAGAATAATCTGAAAGCAATTACATAGGAAGAATACTATATTATTTCGATTAAAGTTCTTGAATCTGATTGAAGGAGAAATACGTCACTTAATATGTGAACTCTTATATTTAATGTTGATTCTTTTGAGAATGAAAAAAAATATTTACTGTCCATTATCTTTGTTATGCTTGCATTTGTAACAAGTTTCATGTGATAACAATCTTTCTGTTCATGTTTTTACACGTTTTATGACGTCAGTAAATAGGTGTATTTACGAAAACTGACGAATGAATGGAAATTTCTTTTGCCTTATGGCCTTTTATATTTTTCGAATACTTAATTTTAGTTAATCATAATAATAATCTGCTTTAAATTTATTACAATAATTGAATTAATATATGAAATCAACATTTATAAATTATACATTATTTCTATTAAAGAGCTTGCATCTAATTGAAAGTAGAATAAGTATTTGAATATTTGAACTTCAACTATTATATGTTGATAATTTTGGGAAATGGAAGTACCTTTACTGACTATTTTCTTTTGTATGTTGACATTTTTAACATGCTTTATTTGATAAATATGCTCATGTTCTTACTTGCCTTATGACGTAAAACAATGGGCGTGTTTACAATAACTGACCAATAAATGCAGATTTCTTTGGCCAATGGCCTTTTATATTTTTTCTGTGTATTTAATCTTAGTTATTTATTACTAAAATGTACTTATATTTATTATAAAATATGATATTAATATAAAATTATATTTATATATTAAAATTGCTCAAAACTCTTAATAATTAACTACATTAATTTTTTAAATTAGAAGAATTTAAAGGAAAAATTAAAAATAAATATATTAAATTATATCGTCTGAAGAAAAAATACATTACACATGTGAACTTTTCCATAATATAATTTGAATATTTTAATATCTTTTTTTTCGTCTTTATTTAGTTACTGAAATATATTTCAAATTATTATCTAAAAAATGCATGACATGCATAAAATTTTGTATTATTTGTAATTTCATTTTTTAAAGAATAAATGTTAATTATTTGTTGTCTTTATTCCAATAAAAATCAACGTGCGTAATCTTTTTTTTTCATTTATTTCATATTTTTTATTTACTAAGAATGATTTTATTTATTTCAATAATACATATAAAATAAAATTAATAAATGTTGTAAAATAGCTTATTGTGTGTGTGTGCAAATAAATTGCTTCATAATAATAAAATATATTTTTAAATCTTTAGTTTTTCATCTTTATTTAGTTACTGAAATAAATTTCAAACTATTATATTTAAAAAATTGCATTATATGCATGAACTTTTGTATTATTTGTAATTTCCTTCTTTAAAGAAAAAATGTTATGTTATTTGTTTTATTGTCTTTGTTCCAATAAAAACCAACGTGTGGAATTTATTTTTACATTTATTCCTTACTTTTTGTTTTTATCAAATAAATATTTGTAAGACAATAAAAATTATCTTGCGTGAAGAATGAACAAATATTTAGTTATTTTTTGGACCATGTAAAGGCTATATTTCATTCATGTTTATATACAAATTATTTTTGCTAACAAGTTTCTTTCAAATTGCAAAATTCTTTGCGTAAAGTTTGATTTTATGATAGTAAAATAACTAAAAATAATATATAGCAGTAATTTTGATAAATTTTAAAATACATAGTGTAAATCTTTATAATCTAAATTAGGAAAAGTTTCATATATTCTGCATTTTTTATAAAATAATATAAAAATTTCTTTTAGAAAAGTGAACAATTTAACTATTATTCTTTTATAAATAACTATCAAGAACAGGATAAAATAAAATTTGAGCCGACATACAAATCTTAATTTTCTTAAAAAGCTTGAGCATTTTATTTAGAAATTATCGATCCTATTTTTGAAATTTGCATGGTTAAAAAAAGTAAAAATAAACAATAAAAAACTCTAAGCTTATTATAAGACTTTCAAAATAGAAAAGTAATTTGATAACTATGAATAAAGAAAAAAAATTGGAAGACAACTATATAAATTTAACGGATGACTTCTTAGAGATCCATTTTCAAATCTCAAACAACAAAGCAAGTTTTTGCAATAATAAATTGAATAATAATGATAAATAAATATAACAGGAATGATTTCATGGTAAATTAAATAAAATGATAAATTTACAGAAACTATATTTACAATGAATATTTCACACACAAATTGAGTTGTTAATTATAAACATACGAATATATTTTATGATATTATATTTTGTGAAAAATATTTTGAATAAAACTTTTTATATTAAGAACTTAAACAAAGTACTGGGACATGGAGTTTTGAATTATGAATGTTCTTCAAGATTCCCACAATGGTTTAGTGATCCAAAATTTTTGGATAAAATATGATTTAATTTTGTGAACATTTCAAGTAAATAATACATCATTACTTGAATTTAATTTCATAATTTGATTTGAAATATAAAATAAGATGAATAATCAGAAGTTCACCAAAATGCTTAAATTCACTGATGACTGACATTTGATGTCATCAAAGGATTTAAATATGTGGATATTAAGAACTTAAGCAAAATATTGGTATTTAAAGTCTTGAATTACGAATGTTTTTCAAGATTCATACAAGGATTTTTTAATTCAAAATTTCTAGAAAAATTATAATTTAATTTTGTGAAAATTTCAAAGAAATTAAGGATAATATATCATTTCTTGAATTTAATTTCATTTTTTGATATGAAACATAAACTATAATAAATAACCAGAAGTTTGGCATTCACTAGAATGTTTAAATCCACTGATGACTGACATTTGATGTCATCTAAATTGATCCTCCCAAATCGCTTGGCCACTGATCCATGAAGTTGCTAAATTGACGTAAAGAAAAGTCTAGAATTAAATATCAAGCTGCTGAAAATAAATCACGCAAAGGTGAGATGCGCTTGCCATGCTCTTGGCACCGGGCAAACATCAGCTGACAACTGTAGAAATTGGGATTTATGACTTCTTTATCTTTCTCGATGGAACTGTGGGATAGTAAGTCTATTCTCTAGATTTCTATACGTTTAATTTCAGAGTATAATTTTGTGCTTTTACTCAGAGAATTCTTTGGGACAGTGAAAAATAACTCAATTGTATAAATCAGTCTTCCAGAAAATGGTTAACAATTTAATTTACCTTTTTTAATAAAAGTTTAATTAAATTTTTTAAATTGTATTTTTAAAATAAGAATACTATGAAAACAAACAAAAGCAATTTAATTTTTTCCATTTATTTTAATTCTACATAAACACAAGATTTAATGGTAACAGAAGACGATTACCAAATATATTTTAAGTACATCGACAGATAAGCTATATATTAATACAACAAAAACAATTACATTTATACATAGAAAATGAACTTTGCGATCATTAAAAACTCAGTACAGCATTTCTTTACGCTTTCAAACAGCTCTGATTTTTAGAAATACTGAAAATGTTAATTTTTATTACACTTGTTCTGATGGTGTCTATATTGTCTTTCATTGAAACTATTTTGTCAATATCTGTAACATGATAACTAAAATTTACTTGTTGTTGTTATTACTTATCACACAATTGGATAAGACAAGCTCGCTGCGAAATTAAGTAGAAGACTGCATCTTTTGTTTAACCAGAGCAACACGAAGGTAAAAGTACCTCTTTGCTCTCAGACTTTTCCGATAAATGGCGCCACCAGAGAATCTATCTCAAATTTGACTTTGATCTGGAGGGGGAGGAAATATAAGCTTCATACCATTACACAGCCATGGTAACTTACTCAACAAGACTTTTGATTCCACAGATTTAATGAGCAAGTACATCGCATGCACTCGATGGATCTTAAGCGGCATTAAGAATCGAACCCCACCCCTTCGGACGGTAGGCCGACGCCCTAACTACTAGACTACTACAGCTAAGTTTTGTTAACAAAATAAGAATTAAAGCAATTAATTCAGTTATTACACTATATACATATAGTTAGAGGAACAACGCACCCCATGATGCCAGCCTAGCTGGCACAAAACAACATCAATAGTCGGTTTAAGTTAATGTAATGCGATATTTATATGTACAAAAGGTTTTCTGTTTCATAACTCATCAGTTTACACATTTTTTTAAAAAAAGAAAATATATCTCTTATTGTAAATCATAAGTGCAATTTGTAAAGTTCCTTAGAGTTTTCTTTAATTTGTGAAACAAACTCTTCATAATAGGATTTAATATAAAGTAGTGATTTAACTCTCGATTTGATCTATTTTATATTTAAGTTGCGAATAAATTAACTACATATTTTATAAAAATTTTTTGCACTTTTACTGCTGTATTTTTTCTGTAGTTATATACTCGCAATTATAAATTATAAAAATAAAACAAAATATCTTAGCATATTATTCCAAACCTTAACAAATGGACATTATGAATATACTTGATATAATGAATATTTTTTGTCCAATTTTTTATAAATAGCATATTTTATAAAATTTTTTTAATATATATTTCAGAAAATATAAATTTTATTTCATCTTAAATTTTTTATCACAACTTTCTAGATCAGATTAAATTTCATAACTAAATTACAAGTATTTAAAAAGCAAACAATGATTTCGCTCTATCGAATTAGTTTTCATAAATATGGTTTCACATCCACTAAAGCTGTTTTAATTCTTTTAAAGTAGAATTTCCTTGAATGACTTCTACTAACTTCATTGGCTAAATAATAACTTAAATAAGAATTGAGTCAAATAATTGCTTGATTTTATTACCAGCCTTATAAGATAAATGATAGGATTTAGAAAAATATTCGGAATTCTTAACAGCAGTTATTCTATGAGCGGTATCTATAAATTCATTAATATAACAGAAAAGGAGCTGTGGTAGCCTAGTGGTTAGGGTATCGGCCTTCAGTCCGGAAGGGCGGGGTTCGAATCCCAATGCCACCAAAGACCCCGCCGAGTGCAAGCGATATACGTGCTCTTTAAATCCGTGGGATCAAAAGTCCTGTGGTCGGTCATTGATCAGTTACCATGGGTACAATGGTCTGGAGAAAATTTCCTCCCATTTCAAATTTGTATGTTAGGTTACAAAAATGTTGAATTTTTCCTTCTATTTAAATTTCTTGTTTTTTTTCTTTGCTGACCACTCTGATGTAAAGGGTATCGAATGGTACTCACAGACACTGGATGATGCGTAACAGACTGAATGAACTTAAAATTATCGAAATCGCCAACCCTTAAGTAGCGCCAAAAGTGCAAGTAATGTGCGTCTGCGCTGAAAATTCTAATCATTTACATATCTCACCTCCGCTAATACATATTGTAAATTTCATGTTATTTGCATATTTCCTTCATTTTGTTGCATTTACGGTGGTTAGCAGTGTATTTTAAGATTCAATTTATTTAAAAATTTCAAATACGTGTAAAAAATATTATTATTTTTATTTGAATTGAAATTATTTTAATGAAACTGTGTGGCTTTATTCTATCTTTATAAATTTCAATTGATTAATTATTCTTCAAATTAACTTAGACCTTTCAATCTCCTTTTTCATTAATTTTATATAGTGTCTATGTTTTAGTCTGATTTATCTAGCTCCATTTGTATTTTAATTATTTTATTGAACAAAACTAAAACTTAATTTAAAAAAAATAATTTTGCTCCTTTATTTGAGTTGTGGTGATCCCCATAAATATCATGCAGCATTAGCATTCCTGATATCGGAAACAATTTAACTGTGCTTCTTCTTTCCCGTGATGTTATACGAACGTATTTTTATCGTTTCAAACGTTTCTTGAGTCATTGTAGGTATAAATTTATATAATTTAACAATTGATATAGTGACAAATATTGTGATTTTTAGTTTTCATAATGGGTGATAATGAAAACTACGAAAATAAAGCAACAAGGAAAGACATTTCATTAGAAAAATAAAATGCAAGTAATTATAAGATTAGATACTGGTGATTGTCAACCTAAAATTGGAGCTACACTTAATTTGGCAACTTCAGTTAGGATCTTTCTTAAGAATAAAGAAAAAATACTGTCATCGGCAACTGAAATTACTACAAGCTCTGCAACTTGAATTATCCGTCCTATAAATAATGCAATAGAGGAAATGGGAAAACGACGTTCTGTATGGATTGGCGACGAAATTGAAATTGAACTTAATATGTTTCTAAGCTAATTTATTATAATGAAAAAAGCAGGAATAATTTTTAATTACACTAAATTTGGGGCAAGTGACAGAAGTGAAACTTTCGTTGCAAGTCGAGGATTTGTTAATAGAGGTTTAAACATTGAAATAATCTTTACAATATACAGATTACAGGAAAAGAAGCAAGAAGGTGACAGGAAAGCGGCGGCTGAATTAACAGTGATATTAAAACCAGTGGTTGAAAGAGGAACTATCCTTCAGAATTGGATTTTAATGTTGATGAAAGAGGCTTATTTCTTAAAAAAAATGCCAAAAAGAACTTTTCTATCCCGTGAAGTAAAACATGCACCAGGATTAAAAGTGTTACCCTATCTTAACACTTCTGCTGATTCGTAACGCATACGACGATTTCAAATTAGAACCACTAATTGTTTACCATTCCAAAAACCCAAGATTGAGGAAAGGAGTATCCAAATCAACTTTATCTGTAATTTGGGAGCCGAATAAAAAATCATGGATAACTATGAAAATTTTCCAGAATTGGTTACTTGAATAATTTTGCCCGTCTGTTAAACGCCATTGCGAAATTAAAAAAAAAATTGAATCAATATCACTACTTTTAATTGATAATGCTCCAAGCCATCTAACGAATTTATATGACTTAATAACATGCATTCCAGTCAAAGCGTTTTTCCTACTGCCTAACACAATTGCCTTAATCCAACCAAAGGATCAAGGCATTATAACAAATTTTAAAGATTCTTACTTGTGGCAAACATTTCAACAGATGATTGAAAAAAACAGACGGAGAAGAGAAGCAATTAATTAGAGTTTTGGAGAAACAACAATATCATGAATGTTGTAGAAAAAATTTAAATCTTTTTTTGGAATGAAAAAGAAAAAAGCTTGAAAGGGGTATGGAAGAACATTTATCCAGATATAAACAAGGGCGGTGACACTGCTCACTCTGTCGATATGAATGAAATAGCTGAACTAGCAAAACAAACCAGTTTAGATGAGGTAAATATGGAAGATGTCGAGGAAATAGTGCAAGAAACAGCAGCAAGTTTTTCTAATAATGAGCTCAAGAAATTAGTGGACCAAGAAGAACAGAAAAATATGGAAAGTAATGATTCTAAAGAAGAGCAAAAACAGCGTTTATCAGCAATACTAAAAAACAATTTGACCACTAACACAGAAATTACGGATCAATTTATTGAAAATAATTCAAATTTTGACATACGTTCAAGTTCAAAACGGGTTGTTATGGATTCCTTATCCATTTAACAACAACTTCTTTCAGAGGGTAGAGAGTAAAGGCAAATCGCATTAGATACCTTCTTGATAAAAAAAAGACAGAAAATTGGAATACAGAAGAGACTGAATAATCGGAAATGTAAACATGCTGACTTAGAATTTTATTTTTATATGTATATTCGCTTATTATATTTCTATAAATGTAAGAAATAAATTTTTGTTTTATTGCTATAAGAGACATAATTGATGATGAGATAATCTTGTTTAACGCTATTTCATATTACGCTGTACTTTGATGGAACGTACACCACTTTTGGGGTCTTACAATATGCAAAAGAAGGAGATTGAAAAAATATACAAGAAAAATTCTCATATTTTCACAATGGAATGCATTTTACTTTACATATATCAAGATATTTCTTTATTTTCAGTAATTTGAGTTGAGAGTAGCTTTCATGTAATATTCAAAATGAAGAATAATTTTGTGAAGTATCATTTTTTGTTTCATATCTGTTCACTAGAGTGATCGGGGAGATATTTATGCACACCTCATGACTGTTTAACTACGCAAAAATATAGCTTGCTTTAGAAATTATACCTTCGACTTCGACTGAGCTTGCATATTGTCTAGACTCCTGACTGTCTCTAAATCTTAGCTGAACTCTAGAGTTATTCTGAAATATTCTTTGAAAAATTTATTTACTTTTTAAAAGTTATTGAGAGTATTCCATGCAATATAATAGTTGTTGTTGTTGGCTTATCCTTTTTAAAGATCTGACATTTGTCAGATCAACTCCATTAAATTTTTGACAGTTATAAAGTCATTGACTAGTTGGGGATCTGAGGATAAATCATCCCAGGAAAGCCCGAAGCAATCCAGAATATGTTTCAGTGAGGCTGGTTGGTGACAGCATTTTATACAAGTGGGATAATTTTTTGTACCACGTTCAAAAGATAAACTTCCACTTGAAAATCTGGCCTAGGCAGTTTGAGATTTTCCGTCACATTTTATTTCTAGAAGAGTTCAAGGAGATGTTCCAAAGTACCATTGGTGTGTTGGTGGAATTTGCCAAATTGAATGAAGTCTAGATTTTTCATTAAATTTCTTAACATGTAAGTGATGAACCAGTGGGCGTACCTTCCTCACAGCCCTCCCTCTTTGGCCAGTCGATCTGTGGTCTCATTGCCACTAATATTTACATGGGATGGACTCAATTAGAGATGTACAACCTGGTCTTGGAGATCATTTTCAATTTTAGCAGAATAGATATACTTGTTTCATCCTTTATAGAAGAGTAGTCATTGAAATGTTGTGGTGCACTGCGGCTGTCCGACAAACTCTAAAGTTCTCCAAAATCACAGTTACTGGAAATGATAGCAGCAAGTCCCCACCTTAATCGCTACCAACTCACTTCCGAAGACTGGAAGTGTCAGGGTTACGTTGTTTTGGCGTAATTTCAGCCTGAGGTGTTCTAATATAGACACCGCTCACAATATGGTCTTTTGTAGATATATATATATATATATATATATATATATATATATATATATATATATATATATATATATATATATATATATACAAACATATACATACATATATATATATATATATATATGTATATATATATATATATATATATATATATATATATATATATATATATATATATATATATATATATATATGTATATATACACACACACACACAAAAGACCATACTGTAATAATCCATGGGTGTTGATATGGGTAAAGCACGATTACTTTTCCACTTATATACATATTTATGTCACGTTGCTTTACTACTTAAGATTTTTACAAGGATATTCACTTATGTTTTGCTATGCAAATCTAGTGATATTTTTATGATTTTAATGCGCAAATAGCGCTAAAAGAGCAACTGGTGTGTTTTAAAAAAAAATTACTCTTATTACATGTTTGTAACTGGTAATGAGAGGATGAAGTCTAGTCTATTAAATATAGATAACCAATAAAAGCTTCAATAAAATAATGTATTCACATGCCATGCAAAATTATCTTTTCGATGACCTTAAATAGCTTCATTGCTTATTATATAGTATTTCTATAAAGTTATTTATACTTAGTAGTCTACTGATTGTAAATAATTATCATGAAATATAAATAATTATCATGAAATATTACATCAATGAAGTGAAATGATAACATTTCTCAAAAATAAATGCAAAATGATGATTTAAGCGCAAATCACAAACATTATTTATGATCCTAATTACTAATCATTCATAACTATTATTAAAATACATTGAAGAGTTAAGATAATGACTACCAGAGGTGAATGCAAAATAGTTATTTAAAATAGGTTCATAATAATTAATATTTATGATTAGTAATTTACAATCAGTGGCTGGGATTCATATCTTAATGGATAGTATATAGGTAATAACCAATTTAATGGATAGCAGACGATAAATAACTGTCATTAAAACACATAAATTATTTAAAAAGTGCAAATTTCTTTAATTTAACAATTAATTTATAATTATTAAATAAATATTTTACTGATCGTAACTAACCGTGAGAATACATTAATGCTTTTAAACAATATTAGAAATGCGTATATAAAATGATAATTTAACTATATTTATTCATACTAATTATTTATTATCAATAATTCACAAATTATCAACTATCCTAAAATCAAATTAGTGAGTTGAAATAATGATGTTATTTAAAAAATTGAAAATTATTATTTCATTTTCTATTCATAGTAATTATTTATGAACTATTAAACTGATTCTAAATAACTATCATGAAAGAACGCATAGTGATGATTATTTAAATACAAAATGATAATTTAACTTCATTTATTCAGATTAGACATTTATGATTAAGCATTTACTAACCTTAAATAACTATCCTAAAATCACATCAGAGAGTCGAATTAATGAAATTATTCTGAAACGAATGCGAAATGGTTATTAAATATTCTATTCATAATGTTATTTATAAACTATTTAACTGATTTTAAATAGCAATCATGACAGAACAGTCGCCCAGCCAGTATGGTGGTTAAAGCCCTCGGCTTCTGGGTTCGGGTTCGACTCCCGAGTAAGACGTGGTTGTTATGTGTGGATGCTTCGTTTGTTAATAAAATCTGCTGTGTTTGTCTAGTAATCCTGTTTGTCTACCATTCTTCATATGTATCTCGGCATCTAGGGTGCGATGGTGGCCCACCCTCTGCGGTGCACCCGGGGAAACGCCTCGGTGGAAAAGAGGTCGCTGTTTCCGGCCGGTTCTTTGGGTATAAGGAGACAATACATCCCAATATACCCCTACCATTGGAAAAAAAAATCAGGAAAGAACATCGAGTTGAATATATAAGTGCAATATGATGTTTTAATAGTAGATTGATAATAATTATTAATGATCACTTATACGCTAGTCATAAATAACTAACATGAAGACGCATCAATAAGTAGAACATTCAGAAAAAGTGTTGATATAACAAAATTTTTCTTAGTAGCTATTCATGATATTTAATGATCATAAATAACAATGATGAAAGAACATTAAGTTGAATATTTAAGTACAATATGATGCTTTAATGGTAGATTAATCATAATTATTAATCATGAGTAATATGCTAGTCATAAATAATTATCATGAAGACACATGAATGAGTAGAATATTCAGGAATACTGCAAAATATTAATTTAACAAAAGTTTTTTAGTAAACTATTCATAATACTTAATGGTCATAAATAACTAACATGAAAGCACAAGAGAAGAATTAAAATAATAATATTCTCAGAAATAAAAAGAAATGATAATTTAAGAACAGAATCTTGCGAAGTGCGTTTTAGGGCACAGGTGATGCATTTCTTACAGGAAAGGGGGGTAGGGTGATCCGAAAGAGCGTAGGAACAAAAGACAAAATATTTTCTTGTTATCTAAGATAACTTTCCCTTCTTTTTTCCCCCAACTACGCTTAAGAATAACACGAAAGGGTTGAGGTGAGGATATTTTTGGCTCAAATTGCCCTTCCCAGAGCACCCGGAGCGGAGCCCTCTTTCGCCGAATGGATTGAAGACAGAAAGAAAGGATTTTTCAGAAAACGAGTGAAACAACTCGGATGTTGTTTACGCGATCCCTAATCACCGGGGACCTTCTCTTTACAAAAATGACTTTCGATGCTGAAATTTATGGAAGAACAACTCTTAGATTCGGTTGCTTGGCAAATTTTACTACGCTTTACTTGTTCGCTCAGTTGCTGAAAACTTACGCACTTGACGTAGCAGCGCTTGTTGAGAGAAACTTCCGTTTCGCAGAAATGCATTTGAATTTAACTCTCTTTTATCAGACCAAATACGCCACTAATTAAGCATCGTTATATTCATATTCTGTAATGAATGAAAGACATTTGCAATAAGAGCTCACATCAGAAATAATTTCACAATCTTGAGATTGTGCAGCAAATGTAATTCTTTTCAGCCGACAGTAATAATAGTATTTTCCCTAGAGATGATTTTCTTTAAGAAGTTAGATACTATCGACAATTTCTATTATAATGAAAACAAAACTATTCAAACTTAGGTGAAGGGAAATACCTCAATATTTTGTTTTGCACTCAATGGTATTTTCTATGAGATTAAAAATGTGGAAATATATGAATTTAAGAATGATTGGGAGGTAGAAATATAATCTGACAAATTAACAACTTCATCACGAACTTGACAAAATATATTTTCTCAACTAAAATAGAAAGATTTCTCATATTTTTAAAGTTTCTTAACCGCAATTCTAGACATGCGTTATTAGACGATGATAGTAACCTCTTTTGTATACACATACCATTACCGAAATTTGCATAAAAACCTGAATTATAATAATAATCTTCAAAGAATTATGCTTGTTTATAGACCAATAATAGTTATGGTTTTGTAAATTGATATAATCAGAATGTTTAAGAAATAGATTTTATATTTTTCATTTAAATATGAAAAAGAAAGAATATTTGTATAGATATTAAACGTATAAAGCAATTCGATTTGTTAACCCATCTAAATTTTACAGAATTAAAAACTGTAATATAAGGTTCCTATTTATTTATATTATTTAAAGTTTATTGTAAATAAATATTTTATTAATTTTTACTATTTAAAACTATGACTTTAATTTCTTGGACTCTGAAATTCAGTATTTAGGATTCATTATCTTCCTTTATATTTCTCTAGTACAAAAACATAAATTCAAAACATTGCTAGATAAATACAATTTAAAGAGCATTTTTTACATGTCTTAAATAAGAATTTAATAATTATTACGGCAAACGTGATTTGATGATTATTTCATAAGTTTATTAGGTAATAAATCGAAAGCTAAATTGTCTAGAGCTAGGAAAATATGTAATTAGATTAAATGTGAAAAAGATGGCTTAAATATTGAAATTTTTATTATAAAGAAATAAAAATTTAATAGAATAGAATGCTATTATACAGTTACTACGTCTTATTATAAAGTAATGTTATAAAATCTTATAATAAAGTATAATAATTATATTAATATCTTAATATAAAGTAAGCTTTATTAAACAATTATCATTAAATTAACGAAAATTTTCAATTTAATACTCGTATTACTAATTATAGGACCTAATAGCGCTTGATGCCTCCAAAATTAACAACATAAAAAGTTATTTAAAAATTATAAATTTTAAATTATAATAATTTTAAATGAATTATTATACTGTTAAGTTAAAAATTATCTAATAAAGTACAACAAATAGAATTTGAAAGAATCATTTTAATTTATAGGATTTTGTTGAAATGGAAAACATTTTCTCATAGAAGACTATCATATTCAATACAGCTGTAATTTGATATTTATTGATATATGTGATGTAGTGTATATATGTGCAATATTAAGTTTGATTTTGTACAATTTTTGTAATGGGAATTAAATTCAACCATAAAATTAAGTACTATTTTTTTTAAATGAAAGTATAAATAATTCAAATCATGTTAAAAAATTCGAATTTGAGGATTCTATTAGACTAAAAATGTATTTAAATAAATTTAAGAATGTATAAAATACCCGATTCGATATTTAAAACACATATAACTTCATAATATGTGCGCATCTAAATACTCTGAAGTATTGCAAAACATATATTAAAAGATACATTAATAATAATAAATAATAATAATACAATAACAATTATAACATAATATTTAATGTAATATTTAACAGTAAATAATGTAATAACAACAACTGTTAACAACTCCGTAATATTTAACAACTGCAGCCAACAGAGAGACCAGCAACTACACTCTCTTGTTATACATTTGAAAATCCTCTGTATACAAACTGCCTGGAGTATATTTATTAATTAGAGT
The DNA here is from genome assembly GCA_030067965.1 of Latrodectus elegans. Classification (NCBI taxonomy): domain Eukaryota; kingdom Metazoa; phylum Arthropoda; class Arachnida; order Araneae; family Theridiidae; genus Latrodectus; species Latrodectus elegans. The sequence goes on from CM057821.1 coordinate 13,634,400, forward strand.
ATAGTGACAAAGCCTTGTTAAAGATGGAATTGAAAAGCATTATTCTGTTTGAGATATCTCATTTTAAACACAGTTTTAATAAAATGTGTAGATTTAGTTGCACACATGTAATGTGTGTTTGCTTCTAATTTAAAAATATTTTCTAGAATTCAACCTCAGGTATTCCATTTTGGAGATCATGATTTCCTTTTGGACTGTGTTGAGATAGAAAATTCGTAATGGAGATGAATATATTAAACAGAAATGTTAAAAAATAAACACTTAAGTTTTCTTCATTATCATATATCTTTAGAAACATTTTGCCAAAACTTTAAAGTACTTATAAGCATTTCTTTCTTTCGTAAATATATTTGGCTCAGAATAAAATATTACTAATTGTAAGAAATATATTTATATATATATATATATATATATATATATATATATATATATATATATATATATATATATATATATATATATATATATATATATATATATATATATATATATATATATATATATATATATATATATATATTTATAACCATTTTCTTTTTTTATAAATGTGGGTACTGGGTGACTAACTGTACACCACAACAAGACCGAAAATTGATAATCATCCATCGTTACCTAGTGGGCACCTGTGAACCAAATTTCTGAGTTGAGTAGCATAACCCACGCCATACCACCACAAACCCGTTTATAGAGTGTACCAAATTCATACATTGTCTCAGAAGAAAGGACAGAGAAACATAGCGAGAAAGAAACATCTATGCCCGATCAGGAATTCGAACCCCGGACCAACAGCCTACGAGTCAGATACTATCGGTTGGGCATATATATATTTATACATACATATATTATATATATATATATCTTGGAAGCATCTGGTTCGGAAGGTCTGGATAGTTTCATTTGTTTGTAGAATGAAATACTTACTGAAAATTAAGTTTGCCTCATATTGCATTTGATGTTAATGAGAGACTTCTTAATGTTACAAATTATTGTATTAAAAAAATAATCTATGTATCCATCTCTTACTCATTCTCTCTATTTATCTATCTGTCTATCTATCTATCTATATATATATGAGAGAGAATCAATATCATAAAATCAGTAAAAATGCAGACCACCTGAAGAGTCAGTAAGACAACTGTTACATTTTTCATACCAGTTAACAACAGCGGGGTTTCTTACACATTTAGTTTCATAGCTTTCCTTATTCTTACTTTAATCTTTTAGGCAATAGGTCACATATTTAATAATAGAGTTTTGAAATTTTTAAGAGCTTATAAATTTACAAATATACAGAAAGAAAGAAAAGAGAATGCGAAATAACACCGGTTTCAAATATCCGAGATTTAGAAACAGGAAAGAAGATTTAGAAGCAGCCCTCCTTTGCTAAAGTGTCTGCTACTTCATTGCCTCCAATATCCACGTGAGACGGGATCCATTGAAAATAGATATTATGCCGAAAGGAGACAATTTTAAGCTTGTGTAGAACAGAAAGACTTTTTTAATCACCCAAGCTGGTCTAATTTTGCCGGTGTCGAATTGAACTACGGCTATGACTTAATACCCAGGCATCACTATAATTAGTTTCACTCATGATAGATTCCAATCCGATGTTGTTGGCTATTAGTTCGATACGAAATACCGAACAGAAGTCGGGATTACGTTGACAGAGAGAGAGAGAGAGAGAGTTTGTCATGAGGAGTCTCGATGAAAACTTCACTACCAGTTGATTTATTTTGCTGCCATCAGAGTAGATTTTTATGCCATTTGGTGGTATATTATTAATGATTTCCAAGGCTAGTTGTTTTAGAAATTCAGGTAAACCCTCCTTCTTGATGACTGCCGTGATTGAAGTGAACATTGGAAAGAGCCTCAGCAGGTTTCAGACCACAGTGAAGGGCATGTGGTTCGACATTGTTCTCGATTAAGTGTAGTGAGTTAATCAGACTGAAGGGACTGTGCTTCTTTAATCTTTGGAACGGAGTCCAATTTCTTAGGTAACTTGACGTGAGATTGCCTTAGCCATAACTATTTAGTTTATTGTAATATTTGACTAGACAGGATTGTCTTCTGATATGGATAGGTTGTAAGTCTGCTTCGAAGAGTAATATTTATGAAGGACAGCTGCGTTTCAAGTCAGTAATCATGCGTGCAGCACTTAGTTGGACTTTTTCTAATTTTTCCAAGTTGGAATTAGAAGCACAACAGTAGATTGGGAAGCCATATTCTAAAATGGGCATAATGAGTGCTAGGTAGGTAGTTCTAATGGTAGTTGCATCCGCTCCCCAGTCTCTATCAGCAATGTATTTCAGGATGCGTAGTCGTTTCCTGGCTTTCAAGGTAATGTATTCGATATTTTTGTTGCATGTAAATTCCGGGTCTAGAAAGAATCCCAATTATTTAGGATGTTTCTCGTAAGTAAATTTCTGATGATTAAGTAACAAAGAAGGTTGGTAGTAATATAAGTGCTTATCTGTAGTAAAGAAGATGGACCCTCTTAGTCCTGTTAGTGGCCTCACCGTGGCAAGGGTGTGTTCCTGGGAGGAGTGTACGTCTGGAGTTTTTACTCCCGGTAGGGTCACCCAAGGCATGAAGGCCACTCCATAATTACCAGCTAACACTAACAGGAATGGAAAAGTAACATCAATAACTAACTAACATAGGATATTCATAGACTAACCGTACTTTTATCGCAATGGATTCATCAACGCAGATTGGATAACCCATTAGTAGCAATTCTAAGTCATTTCAATATCAATTAATTATATCTATTATATAGACTATCCTGTTGTATGATCTTTTAAGGGAGAACTTTTCGAAGTTAATTGGCTGCATTCCCGTGTAGCAAAGAAACCAGAAAACTTTCAAGCATTCGTTTTAATAATTATTCACGCTCGAAACAGAAACATAACAGTCCTCTTTCTTTGTGCAATAGTGGATGGGATTATTTTATAATCTCCTGCTTCAAAAAGAGTGAACCTTAGCCCTATGTTAAGGATTCTGAGAAAATGTAACCTTATTATATCTCAGAAGATTTTAGGTAAGAGATTTTAGGATTTTAGGTAACGCCCTTCATAGGTTTTGACAAGGAGCGGAAAAGATGGTAATCGCGCGCGGTCGGTACAAGTTTCGAGAACGCGGTGGATGCTGCCAGACTTCCCATTCAATCTCTTGGAGTGCGGCTTTGACGATTTGTGTAACATGGGGCCTGATGTTGTCAAGAAGAAGTATGGTTTGACCATGTTGATCAGGTCTTTTCAGTCGAATAGCTTCATTCACGCGGTGTAGTTGGGCAATGTAGAGCTCCTTGTTGACTATGGCATTCTTTTCGAGCATTTCCCTGTGCACGAAGAAATCTTAAAAAAGTGGCTCAACAACTTCTTTGACTCCAGATCAGGCGATTTTTGGCGGAATGGCATCAACAAATGGGTCGAGAGTTGAGAAGAGGTTGTAAACAGTAACGGCGAATATATTAATGATTAACTTATTGATATAATTATTGTTTTTTTTAAAATAAAAGTCTTTGGTAAAAACGCCATGAATTTATTCGAAAACCTAATATATTGCTTAAAATTATTTAATATGTACAATTAATAAGAATTAAGATTATAAATTTAAATTCAAAAGATTAAATTTATATTATTATTTAATTTACAGTTATATAAAATTAAGAATATACCATTGAAAATTTCATACATTTAAATGGAAGATTATTTCGAACAAGTAGAAGAGAGACTTAAATAAAAACAGTAAAAAATGTGCGTGTTTGTGCCTACACAAAATTTAAGTTGCATCATATAAGTAGAGAAAAACTAAGAATAAAAGTAGCGTTTTCTAGAAATTGTGTAATCATTTTAACATTCAGAACTAGAAAGATTACAGTAAACTTTGCGGTGAAGAGAGTTAAAGCCTGTTTTTCATCTAAGTACAATTTTACAGTCAGTTAAATTCTTAAAGAATATACCCTTAAATGTAGAACTGACGAATAAAATTATTGGTAGCTTTTAAACATTATAAAACAAAAATTTAAGTCATTAAATTTTACTTTTTAGAACTGAAATTCATCAAATCTAAATATTCCCTTTTCTTAAGTGTACAACATAATGAAGCATACCATATAGAAGAGTAATTCACAATTACACAAATACAGATATATTAAACATTCTTAAATGTAAAATAAAAGTAGTAATAAAAAGCAACAAAACAAATTTTTCATTGTTTTATTTTGGTATTATTAAATTACATTTCAAAGTGCTCTAATTAGTTTTTCCTCATTAAAAACAAACATCAGCCATCATATGAAATGGTAAACTAAATATTTCATATAAATTTCATTAAGGCTGATGAATTGTTGATATGCGTTTTCATTTTTGTAACTTATGCTGCTCAGTTCAAAATTTATAACTATTTTTGAAGTGCTCTTTCAATTTCAATCGTTTTTACATTTATTTTCCGATTTATAGTAAATTTTTTTGTCAGTCTCATAAATTAAAAATTGATTTTAAAAAAATTACAATAACTATACATATAACTATTACGATAATTATAAATGTATGTAGAGTAAAAATGTCATAAAAAATAAAGTAATGACATTCGTTATATATAAAAGTTCATAACATAAATAATTATTATTAACATACTTATTTATAAACAAAAATTCTTTTACACTAAATTCAAAGCAAAATCAGTATATGTAAAAATTGCTGTTTTAAATGTTTTTTTTTTAGAAATTTATTATAAACATAATTACAATCAAAATTGAATATTGTTTCTATCACTGAAATTAGCACTTCAACGAATGATTGATTTCATTCATTCAGAATTGATTTTTATTATACATATTGAACAGCCAATTAATATTTCATTTCGTCTTAAGTTTCTTTTTTCTTTCCTGAAACTGTGTCTTAAACTTCCTTTTCCTTTCTAGAGAGATAAACCCAGCGCGCAACAAAAAACAAAACAATCAATTAAGTTTCTGGAAGAAAATTACAAATGTATATTAAGATTTTATTTATTCAATGATCTAAATAAATACGCAATTTTTAGATTTAATTATCACACATTTAATTTTAACTTATGTGTTAATTGTTTTTCTTTCATTTTTTTTTATCTTACTGTTAGGTAATGCCCATAAAATTATTATTTTTTATTTTACTGTAAAATATGAGTTTCCTTAAAATTTTAAAATTAAATTCTTAATACGCGATTATTGTATAAAACTAATTTGACTTATTTTAGTAATTTATTTATTTTATAATAAAATATAATATATATCTTTCAACATTGAAATCGAATTTGTAATCGAACATTTAATGCCCTAGTCTTCAGTTCAACATATCAGGGGTTCAATTCTTGCTTCGATTGCTGATATTTACAACAGTTCGGAATCTCCTTAAAGCTATAGCTTCGAATATACTCTTTAATTAAAAATTAATCATTAAACGATAATCCATCCAATAACTTTGTCAACTATCATTAAATCTAATTGTTCAAAGCAAGAAAAAATAGGTCACAAAATTTTGCTCTATCAAAGACATTTTCTTTTTATTTTCATTACAATTAAATAACATCGAGAATTTAAATATTCGAATGGGCTAATAATAACTGCTGAATTCATGGCCATGTCGTGGTGTCATTAAAAGTCATTGAAAGTCATGCATGTTTAGCTTTATTTGATTTTTAAGTCTTTGACATAATCCACGGCGTAAACAATTCAGACTAATAAAAAAAAAGAATAAAAATGTCTATTTTGCGATTGTATTTTAATGACAATAGTAGGAGGAGGAAAAACGGAGCTAAAAAAACGAATCTAACCTGAGTTTAATTTCATGGCCTTGAAAACAACATTTTTTTATTTCTTTAAATATAGAATGTATGCAGACATTGAGGATTTCAAATAACATATTTAAAAGTCAGAAAATTATTATTAAACTTATATTTTGAAAAAAATAATAGAGGTTACCTTCCCTAAAAGTGTCTTTTGGCAAAAAATTCTTATTTTTTCAATTTGTCTCCGAGGATAAACACTATGCACAGATTTTTCTTTTCAGAAATTTTCTAATTTGGATTTATGCAATTAATAACTCAAGTACTTGTTTATAAAAGTGTAAGAAGGGTTTATAAAAAATTTATATGCATACAAAATCATTTCACGTTTTAGAAAAGAAAGTATTTTCAATGATTGACAAATTTATTTAAAAATGAAAAGAAATTTCATCAAAACGAAAAATTTCTAAAATTCTTATTGTGTTAAATTTAATTTTCATTATAACACGGGAAAAAAATTGAGTTAACAAAATTTGAGTAGTCACAGAATAATTCTTCAGATACTGACCATACTTTAATTATACTATTACAATTTTATTCATTATTCTTTTATCTTATTAATATAATAAATATGTTGATAGACACACGCATATATATACAATTATAATATTATTCTAAATATCTTTATATATATTAACTTTTTACACTACTTTCGATTAAAACCACAAATAATTTCATTATAAGTGTTAGCAATGAAATATTTTAAATGTCTATTCGAAAAATCTTGCTAAAAATTCTCCAATTATTTTTATACATAATTGGTAATCCGTGGAAATAAATGGCACAATTATCATGGAAAATTATTGAAATTATATAAAAAAAGAAAGAAATTAATATAAATAATAATCATTTGAATCGATTCAACAGGTATAGCTTACAGAAGCATAGTTATTATTTGAGGAATAATAAAACATATTTAACTATACACATTTATCCACAATTTAAATATTCAAAAAATGAATATTTGAGGAATAATAAAACATTTAACTATGCACATTTATCCACAATTTAAATATTTAAAAAATGAATAAAAATTTATGAGCTTTTTTCTTTTAAAAGTATTATTTATAAAAGTATTATAAATAATACTTTTATATTCGATTTTAAATTTTTGGAAATTAGACGACGACGTTCTTATTTGGAACCTTTATATTTTTAGATGATGAAATTCCATTATTTAAAAACATAAAAGTTTTTTACTGTTAATATAAGGTCGTTTTTTTGTTGAAAAATACTATAAATATTATATAGCATTATTTTAATTTTAAAGATTTTATAATCTGCCACCGGATATTTTAAAAATTAAAATTTGGTATCACACTATATTAATATAGTTTTATATTTTTAAAATATGGAAATTTACTCGAAAACAGAAAATATTACGCCATACCAACAAATACACAGCAAATTTTCGCTTTCAAAAAATAATTTAAACCGATGTTCAAAAGTGTGCAAACTAAATTTTGATACAACCCCCTCTGATTGAAAGCTAATTGTTAGACTTGACGAAAGGTTAACAGAATCATTCCCTGTGAAGGCTTGTTTATGTTAAAAAGACATTAAGAGGCCACAGAGACGGAAACTCATTGGAAGAGGGAATACATGTATGGGCGGTAGCTTATATTTGCCTTTCTCGTTTTTATGCGGAAGCTGAAAGAGCCCTCTCGCAGTCCGAAAAGCAAAAATGCATTCGGTCAGCTTGGCGTTGTTGCTCTTATCGCTGTGTGCTTCACTTCCTCGTTATCGGACCTCTGGTGATGACAGCATGGGAAATTCATTTGATGATTGGGTAGAAGTTGAAAACGGACACTTACTGTCTATACGAGAAGAACGTAAACTGTTCGAACGCAGCGGGATGTGCGCGTCTTTTAATCGTTCATTGTATCCGAAGACGTGTGCGGAAAATGAAACGAGTTCCGTTGAGAGTCTACGTACGCTGCAACAGACGTCGTGCTACTGTGACTACTCGTGTCATGGTTACCATGACTGTTGCATCAACAGAGTTGGGAAATATGATTTTGGCGTCAAGAAAATGGCATGCAGGGAAGTAAAGGGCCCAAATGGATACAGCATTCCCATGTATGTCTACCAGCAATGTCCAGAAGGCTGGAATGACCTTCTAGTCAAAGATTTGTGCGAAATGGAAGCTTCAGAGAGACAGAGGTTGAAGCTGCATTACGACCATCGACAGGATATACCAGTTCTTAGTGAGGAATCAAAAGTTTTCTACAGAAACGTATATTGTGCGATTTGTAATGAAGACACGCGGCTGGTGAAGTGGCAGACATATCTGTTTTGCAATGGTTTTGGGAAAACGACCAGAGTTGGCTTTGAAGACACTCCTGATTTTAGCTCTGCAGTATATGCCCCTCATACTAAGAATTTTAGAGGAGTTAAAGTTTACAATGTCTCAAAGAACTGCAATATTGTAGTGAAGGATTTCATGCCTAAAAGACTCGTTGGTGTACACGGTGGAAGGTTGTGCAAAAATGTTGTAGATAGTTGCTTAAGTGACGCTGATCCTATTGCTGTGAGAAAGTGTAAATTGTATACTTCGTTTGTTTACGATATTGGTTTTCTACTAAAAGAAATGAAAGTTTATAAAAATTTTCATTGTGCTCAATGTAATAATGTGTCATTACAAAGGGTTAGCTGTTTCGAACCATATACAGGTATACTTTTTACACGAATGGAAGAGGCATTTAAGCAGGGTTTAAGCATGCTCTTTGATTTTAATTTTGAAGGCAACGAAATTGAAGAATCCTGTGAATTAAGAGATGGTAAAATCTGGGATCCAATATACCGGCAGTGTCATAATATTACTTGTGGTGCATTTTACAAAAGAAAAGGTACAAAATGTGTTCCTCTAAAAGAATCAGTTTCAAACCAAAGTGGGAAAAATTGTTTAAAAAAAGTGCTGAGAAGAAATATGTTTCACATTTTACCAAATAATAGCGTGTATATAAACCATTCCTTGGAGACCTTATCACCTAATTCATATGAAATTTTCGAAAACGACAGCGAAGGAATTTCTCGTATAGCAGTATGCTTGGACACAAAGCTATTGCTGCTTCCTGTATCTGATGTTCATTATTGGCTTTCCGTCATCACGCTGAGCATATCTGTTATTTGCTTAATACTACACTTGGCAATATATGGATTGTTGAAGAAACTTAGAAATTGTCCAGGAAAGATTCTGATGTCACTTGCAGGATCATTGCTGATTGGTCATTTGTTTCTACTGCTGGGACCACATTTTGTTAAAACAGCTTGGCTGTGCTATATCGGTAGTGTGATTACTCACTTTGGATATATGGCTGCTTTCGCTTGGATGAGTGTGATGGCTTTTGATATTTACAGAACATTTTCAGTAACACAATCTCAGAGATCCAGAAGAGGGACTGTGTTCATTAGGTACTCCATTTTCGGTTGGGCTGCAGCGGCATGTGTGGTGTCTTTGAGCATCAGTGTGGATAATTTACTCGGTTACAGCAACCGATTTCGCCCAAAGTATGGTGACCCTATTTGTTGGTTCAATCACAAGTATGGCTTCTTGATATTTTTCATAACACCTGTGGCTATCCTTCTTTTCGCCAATTGTGCTCTCTTTGTGAAAACTGCTTTAAATATACGTAACGTGTCTCGCCAAACCAAAATGGTGAACAATTTTTCTGAAAGAGAAAGGTACTTTCTGTATCTGAAACTCGCAGTGGTGCTTGGCCTCACATGGACACTGGGCTTTGTGGCTGGTGTCACAAGAATGAATATCTTCTGGTATCCGTTCATCATCTTGAATGGATTGCAAGGTGCCTTGATATTCCTTTCTTTCTCGGTTAAGCGAAACATCTGGAACATGCTGGCAATAAAATTCCGAATTCGATCTGACAAATATAGCATGGGAAAGCGCACCGGATTAAAAGCTGCAATGTACACAAGTTTGTCAAATCTATCATCTCTTCAGGCAACACTTAGTACACAGATTTCCATTGCGCCTGAAAGTCAAGAAATATTGAAGGCAGTCCGGAAAATTAATCCAGATTTGACCGCAGAAACTAAAAGTAACTAATGGGATTTTAAACTGTTTAACTTTACTGCTGGTCAGCTCAATGTGATTAATTTGTATGTTTAAAGATGATGACATGTAAAAATGCTTGTTTTTAATTGTTGCTACGATTCTACCTCTACATTGGATACAAAATGTCAGGTACCTTTTTATTAGCTTATTACATTTAGTTTTAAATGATCGATTCTAAAATATCATCTTGTTTATATTTTTAAGTTATTATAAATACATTTTGGTGTGTTTGTTTGTTCACATATTTAAAAACCATAAGTATTCATTTAGTATTTTTCATTGAATTTATACATCATTTTGTAATACACTAAATAATTATAAAAAAATATTATTTATTTGGTAAAAATGAAAATAAAAGTTTCTAATTCAAAATTAACAATGAATCACTAAAATTACCATTTACAACTATGAAATATTGAAAGCTTAAAACCTTATGCAAATTTTAAATATATATACGATTTTTTCTTAAGAACAAAGCATATTTAAGGTACCCTTACACGTTGAAAACGTCAATTTCGAGCAAAAATGATAAATTTATTTTGTTCTTTCGTTAAATAAGAAATTTAAAGAGCTTTCTAAAAAAAGTTTGTTTTTGTCTCTACGTTAATCAGATTCCCAGATATAAAGGATTTCGTAAAGATTAGGGAACCAAAAGTGGACATATTTAAAGGACCGGAAGTGGGCGTTTAAAAGGTAGAATGATGTTAAAAACTAGTTTAAACAGTGCTTAATTTTGAAATGTAAATTTAGTAAGATTTTAAAAGATACATAATATAATTACTGTTCCGGAAATCAATCAGAAAATCAAATAAAAAATTAATCAGCAAATATGAGTATTTCTTATAAAGACACAACACTTTAATCTTTAAATGCGATTTTCTCAGAACTGGTTTTTACCTATAATTTGCACGCTTCAAAAGCGATAACTCAAAATATTTTTATAATATCACTATGGAATTTCATGAGCGTGATCTGTATAGTGTTTTCTAGAGAATGTACTGAAAGAATTTTAATCACTTTAATATTTCATTTTTGTTATTTTTTAACAAAAGCTTAAAATTTTAGTACATGCTCTAGATAACAACATATAGATTATTTGGTATTCATTTTTTTCAACTATGTTTAATAGTTTTTGATGTAGCATTTTTTAAATTTTTAAGAAAATGCTTAAAATTGTATACATATTTAATATTTCTGAAGAATAATATTGAAATACATCAAATTTTATAGTAGCTCAATATTAATGTTTTCTAAAATGAAATAAGAAAAAATCGTTACAATATATATATATGCAGTGTATTTAAAAAAAGTGCTCTGAACGTGTTCGGGTACCTTAAATGATTTTCACATTGAACAGGGATATATTTGCTCTTCTTCTACTAAATAATAAAATTGTATATAATTTCTAACAATTAAAATATTAGAAATTAGAATTTTTTAAATATTCTAAGTAACTTTCTATTATAATTAAAATCTTTGTTATAGGCATTTGAGAAAAAAAAAGAAAAAAGAAAACTTATTACTTTTTGTTAGTTTAAAATTTCTTAAATAAACAAAATATTTTTCAGTATAAATGTAAATATTTTTCATATTACAGGTACCTCAAAATTGTATATAATTGATAATTCTAAATTATTAGATATGTTGATAGTATATTTGATCTTAAAACACACTATACTTTGTAAATTACTGATATGTATATAATTATATTTTTTAAATAAAAACGTTAATTAAATTTTTAATATTTTTAACTTACAATTTGAGTTTTTCATTTTGTTAGAGAAAATACTTAATATTTATCCAATGTTAAGTAAAAACTTTAAACTATGGGCTTAAAAATAACTTCTCAGAAAATAGATCGTTACTTTCATAAATTAGAGACAATAAAATTTGCTCATATACTTATTGTTTGAATAGTAAAATTTTAAAAATATGCATTTTGGTAATGCACATTGAATTATAATTGAGGAAAGATAAATGCTCTTAACTGCAATGCAATAGTTCATGTGTTCGAATCTGGGTCAAACTGACCTTTATGGTGAGAAAATAATCTTAAATCTATAAACCTATATCCTTAAAAATATTTGAATTTACAAATTGCATTGTTTTCTTGATAAATAATGATAATTTTATTTTATGATAAATTTATTTAAAGCACATTGCTAAAAATTATCATTATACTAGTCTTGAATTAACTGAATAAATTACAATACAATATAAATTTAATATATAAATTTTGTATTGGAATTAAATTATGTATAATTTATATAAATAGTTTTATATAGTATGTCTTGTAAATAAAAATATTGTGAAGATGAGTTGACTTACATATGAAGGTTTTTTTATTACTGTGATAAATAAATAATATGAAGTGAAATAATTTATATTCATATTGACTATAAAAAATTAGAAAAGACTAAATATGTTACTTATTCCTATGCTTTTTTATTTATATTTTTATTGTGATTAATTTTCGTATATTTTGTTTTAATCATGTATTTACACCTTACAAAATTATTAAAAAAATTTTTGTATGCCTTTAATGAAGAATGAAATATTTATTTACCAATAATTATGGATATCCATACTAGCAATTTTTAATTAGACTCATTAATATTTTATTGAGATGGTTGAAAATTATTGTAAAAATTCTGTATTGCATTATTATAGAATAATTGAAACTGACTTTCATGAGTAACTGTTCGTAAATTATTTAAATAAAATGTGATTTTTTAGATTTTTAAATATGTTGAATTATTTTTTATAAACATAAATTTAAAAATTTTTGAAAATTCAAATATTTTATATTGGAAAACGTACTCTACAAAGCGTAAGCAACATTCTATTTTTTGTACCATTCATTAAACAAATTGCATTCACTATCATTTTATTAAAGAATTATTTTACTCATTATTTTAACAATATTGCTAATTAATTCATTGTACAGTCAGAATATTAAATATTTCTATGGTTAATAATTAGAAAAAATTGTTATAATCGAATATTTTTAAATTAAGCATTTTAATTTGAAATAACTACAGTTAATATTAATTTTTAAATAAGAAAAAATTACAGTACAAGCATGTGTTTCTGATAATTTTTAGGAAATTAAATTCTGTATCAATGATAATTTTACTTAAAAATTAGAATTACGAATTTACAGAAACAAAATTAAATTTAACTGATTTGTGAAATATTATTAAAAAATTAACCTTTTTAGCTGAATATTATTACTTAAAAAGTCGTTGTAAAGTTAAAGGTTTTAATATTACATTAAAATCTCAAATTAATATGAATGATATAAATTAACAAATAATGATACAATAAGGATACAATAAGATATCTTTCTATAAAAAATTATTTTCATTAATAATTTACTAGCCTATTTGGTCTATTGCCCTTAGCCTTGCATTATTAGCCTATTGGTGTGATTAAACTATTATTTTTTTTTTAAGTTGCTTCCTTAGATTAATATGAGACTAATCCGAATTGCGTTAATGTTAAATTATTTTATACCTCAGTAAATAAATATTTATTTACTGTTGTTTGAGAGTCATTAGCTCTATAGATGATTACTTTGAATTTTAGTAAAAGAATTTGTTGATCTTTTTCATTGTTTGAGTAGAAAACATTATTTTTCTTAGATATTTAAAATTTCGTATTCGCATATTAAAGAAATTCTCACAAACTATTTACATGAATTTGAGAATTTTTTCGATTGCAGTATTTTTTTTTTTGTCTTGTGCCAGCTAAGCTGACAATATAGGGGTGCGCTGCTTCACTTTTTCATACTGAGCCATATTTGGTGTGGAGTCTGACTGCTTCAGTACACACATGCCATAGGGACCCCTTTATAGGGTAGGCAACCATTCACACCTCATTCATACACAGAAAGGATAGATAGAGAGAGAAAGTACATCCATTCCCGAACCGGGATTCGAACCCAGGACCTCCCTAACCACAGTCAGGCACTCTGACCACTACACAGGGCGGTCGGTGATTACAGTATTAATTTTATGGATTAAAACGAATCAATTTTCTATACTGATATTCAGCAAAAATAACTATTTTATGCTACTTTTTATGTTTTTAGTTTTAGGTTATTTTTGTTTGATTCCCCACAGTTTGAGGTCTGTGATTTATTAGAAGGATGTTGACCTCAATGGAGATCTTGTATGTTGATGTAAGCGGGAAGTTATTTCCATTCTTGATCTTCTTCCGACACATTCTAGAGTTGTAATGGTCATTAGACTATTTATCTGCTACTTTCTACTCATTTATTGCTAAGAAAGGATGGAGTTTTTCATGAAGCAGGAAATCTTAAGTGACTAAGAACATATTTTCCAAATCCTAATTTTTTATTTAGTTAATCATTTAAAATAAAAGAAAACTGAAATGCAGTGTAAGAACCGTATTTATAAATTTATTCAAATGTTGTAATTTAATTTTAGGTTTAACTTCTTTAAATTTATAATGTTGCCACGAAATTTCTTTATCCCAAAATGTAAGTAAATAAGATAAATGCAAACGTGACTATTGGTTTTATGAATATGAAGATTTATATAAATAGGAAATTTGATATTATTAGAAAATTATTTTCTTTTTAATTATTTTTTTTAAATTTGCCGATTACTATTGATAATTTCGAAAAAGTGGTAATATTACTGCAACTTATCTCTTGATATTATCACCCCAAAATTGATAGTTGTGATATAAATAATTATAAACTGGTTTAATATAAATGAATATAACTATACACCACACTACAGGGTAGAACAAATATAAACTGTATCTAAATATTGATATTGCAAACTAAATAATACAGCTAAAATTAAATTGATTCCTTTGTGTTTCTCCTCTATTGGAAATAGTTTTTGAAAATTTAACATCAATCAAAATGTATTTAGTACACTTTTCGGCAATCAGACTTAAACTTCTGAACCTAAATGGGAAATTAATCTTCTTAAATGATTAATCATTTGTGATTTCATAAACAATCAAATCAATAAATTAAGGAATATATTTTTCCTAAATTTTATGGAGCTTCACAATGGATTGCAGAGTTCTTTATAAGTTTTGAAACTAATTGATTCAGTTTTTTCAGGTTGCACATATAAATGAGTTTTTCTATATATAAATAATTTGTTATTTATTACATTTTTAAATAGAATATTCTTGGCAATAATATTTCAAAGATAAAAACATGTTAATTAACAGCTGCAATTTGCATATTGTGAATATTTTTCCAATGAAATAAAATAACCTCAAATTAAGGGAAAAATTAATTTTTATCTACAAATACCATTAGCTTAATTTATCTATTTTAATAATTTTAATTTTTATTGATTTTTTTCAAAAGTAATGCAGCCAATTTTTTTAAAAAATATTTTAATGCAAACTTGTTTCCAAAGCGTTGACAGTTTTCTCACTAGAAGAATGAGAGAAAATAAACATATATATATTGCTACGTTTTATTTCTTTCATACTCAAATCATATTATATAAAAGCTATGAGATGAACATAATAATAGAAATTAGATTAAACTGTTGATTTAACACAAAATGTTTTTATAACCAATTAATGACAACTTAATAAAAGTCTATAGTTACAACCTTATAATTTTTTCTGACAGGTATTTTTAGTTTAATTTTATAAATGAATTTATGTATAAAACTGCTGTTAATGATATTTTTAACATTTGAGTAATGTTTTTTCTTTCAAATGTTTAACTTTACAACTCCTATTTAATAAAATTTCTTTTTGTAATTTTCGGGCCTATTTCAACAAAACTTGAAACATTCGAATATATTACTTAATTTATTTGACAAATCAGAAAATGAATAATTTTGATTTTGACGATTTCTGGCAATACGGAATGACGATCCACATTTATAAAATTATATTTGTGTTGTGTGCCAGCTAGGCTGGCAATATTGGGTGCTCTTCTCCACTTTTCCAACTGAACCATAATTTGGTGTGGAGTCCGACTTTCTCAGTACACACACATGCCATAGGAACCCGTTTATAGGGTAGGCAACCATTCACAGCTCATTCGTACAAGGAAAGGACAAGGAAAGGACGAAAACAGGATAGATAGAGAGAGAAAGTACATCCATGCCGAACTCGGATTTGAACCCAAGACCTTCTTATCCACAGTCAGGTACTCTGACCACTGGAGAGGGTGGACTGCTATTATACTGGAAAAAATAAGATTTTACTCACGTTATTTGTTTACATAAAAAATTACTTTGCAATTTTACAGAAAGCATTTTCTGTGAAATTTAAAACCAATTCAAAATGAGCTATATCAGTTGAAACCTTGAACCTATATTACAAATGGGCAGTATAATGATAACAATACTGCACTCAGAATTCATAAAGTGTTTCAACATTAAGAAAATGTATTTTTCTAGAAACGTTACTATATTCTAGAACTCTAAATTAAAAAAAAATACATTTAAGATTGAAAAACTGGTATTAATTATGCATGAAAATAAGTGTTTTAACATACACAAACGCTATAGCTACATAAATAGTATGGTTATTAAATAACTTAGGTCAGCTGACACATAATTAAAGTTATAAAAGTAGAATATTTAGATAGTGAGTTATCAATCATCACAAAAAAGTTTTCCTTATTCCGTTTGATTTATATTTATATTGTATAGTTTATTAAATAATAATATACCGACAGCACAAAAGGTTTTTTTTATGAAGGAAAGAGGATCAAAAGAATATAGCATAAGAAATACAAATCTCTTTGAGGAAACCAACTATAGCCTAGACAACGTTTTCGTGATTTTTATGAAAGAAGCTGAAAAATGCATTTCTTCCCTGAAGAAAGCAGGTATTCCAGATTCAAGTTCGAATATTTTGAGAAAATAAATTCAAAATATATGTATTAAATTATTGAGAATCCATCTTCTTAACAATATCACATATCTTGCTGATATTTGGTTATATATATATATATATATATATATATATATATATATATATATATATATATATATATATATATATATATATATATATATATATATATATATATATATATATATATATATATATATATATATATAACCAAGTATCAGCAAGATATGTGATATTATTAAGAGATGGATTCTATATATATATATATATATATATATATATATATATATATATATATATATATATATATATATATATATATATATATATATATATATATATATATATATATATATAATATTTTAAGTGATTCCTCATATCGCAAATCCTAAAATGAAAATTTTAAATTCTCACTAAGATACATTTGGCAGAAAATTAGAAATTAGATATTTAGTAAATATTTTTTTCTCCTATGTTATTACTTTTAAATTTTTTATTATAACTTATTTTGAGAATAATTTAGGTCTACCAAAAATTTGTTACAGATTAGTTTCTTTTCCCTAAGACTTATAAACAGTGAGATATGCATTTATATAATTTAGTCTACATGCAAAGTTATTAAATTAATCATTAACATTCCTGATATTCCACGTATGAAGTTGATCTTCACATACTAAATCATTCGTTAACGGCGATACGACGGCGTCGAACGATTTTTTCTACCATTCAATCCAGGGAAAAGCCGAGCTTCAAGTATGACATTAGACTCTCATTTCCTTATCATTATCTTCCTTGAAATCGCATCAATCTTTCCTTGGGGTTTTAAGAAAGGTCGTTTATTGGGATATTTATTGTTTCCCATGAAATGAATACTCATCTGTTGAAAGTCCACATTTTTTTTATTATCTCACATTTCTCAAAGAGTCCTTGACACGAAAGCTTGAAAGAAATATTTCACATGAGTACTTCAATTTCCACACTGTCAGTAAAATTGTCTTTTTTCTATATTATTTTTGCTCATTCGAGTAAATGATTATTTAATTGAGAAACGTAATTTTGCAATGTTTTATTCCTTCTAATCTGTATTACTATTTATAGTGTATTTTGATTTGTATTAATATATGGGTTAATATTTTAATGAATTTAATGGATAAATTTTTAAATCTAAATTACATATTCACTTTTTTTAGTTCCTCATCATTATCTACCGCTTTTTGAATAATCTTCGTATATATATATATATATAGGTAGGTAGGTAGATAGATATAGAAATGTACAAAGAACCAAATTTTTCAAATATCATTAGACTACTTGATTCAATAAGAAAGAATTTAAAATAAAAATTCTTGATATAAGTTTTTTGACAAATAGCACTATGCGTAAAAGTTAGATTTTCTTTTCATTTCACAATCACATATTTTGCACATGGGGGCTAATTAGGCTGAAAAGCATGATTTAGAATGGGTATCCCAAAACGGAGCAAATACTCTCACATAGTGTGAATCGAACACACGATCTAGCAGGCAAAGCAGAAACTATTTGATTGCTGGTTCGGTTAATTTATATTTGTGTATAGAGCGAAACATACAAATTTGTCGTTAGAGTATGTGAATAAATAGGATATACGAAATGTGTGCTAAGACCACTTCGATTTAGATTAAAAATGAGCTTCATTTTATCATTCGATAGGGAATAATCTATTTGATATCTTTTGATATTGAATAATGTCAGGTCAAAGTTTGAAATTTTCCCGATCATTGATTTTGCTTTCTTGAACGCTTTATTAGGATTTGAATCTAGATCCGAGCCAATAGTTAAATAATCAGCTATACAATTTGAATATTTAAATTACGATTTAGATGGTAAAGCTGAAGTGAGATTATAGAAACAAGAGATATATCGCGTGAAATAATATGCGCACAATAATTTCAACAGTAGGAGTATAATGCAATGTACCTCTGATAGAATACTTTTATTCATATATTGATTTCTCAAATTTAATGTGAATAAAAATCCGCTATTAAAACACTATATCTCAAAAGTGAAATGTTATGTCATCTGCCAATATAACAGTACTATATTAAACGTTTCTCTCGCCAATTTTAATTTTAAAGATCAATTAATTTCATTATATATATATATACATATATGTATATATATATATATATATATATATATATATATATATATATATATACATATATGTATATTAAAGTAAAATTGTAATCATGAAACTATTAACTTTATACAAGCATATCATGTTTGTTTTTATTCAAATTTAGCAAAGTGTATTTTACTCAAAATGTAATTTTTAATTTTAACTCCTTTTGCTAAGGAAATTCTTTTACATGTTGACAACATTATTTTTAGTTCTTAATTTTCTTCTTCAAAGTAAATATTCTGGATAAAAACGAATTCATTTTTATTATGTTGCTGCTTTGTTATATTACTTTATGAAATTATAAATTTAAAAATTCTCTATATTAAAAAATCTGGGCATTAATAAATATGATTCTATTTTTCATAATTGAATACAACTTTCAAGAGGGCTAGTTAAATAAACAAACAAACATGTTTTTTTTTTGAACTTGTTTATCACTTTTTCAAGAAAAACATTTTTCTGAGAGCATGAAGGTATTTTTTAATCAAAATACTGATGTTAATTGAATGAGGAAAGGGAATAAATTATAAAAGAAAATTTCTAATGCAAAATTGTTCTCTTTAATGTTTTTACTTTAGCATGCAAATATTTTTTGTCTAAAATAAGTAAAGATATCAAAATATATAAAAAAAATAGTTTACAAAGTATACTCGGTTATTAGCTTCCTATTAACATATATTTTTATATTTAAAGAAGGCTTAGGATTTTAATATAAATGCATGAATGATTGTCAAACAAATAGTAATATAATTAAATTGCTGGATTATATTTGTATATATATATATATATATATATATATATATATATATATATATATATATATATATATATATATATATATATATATATATATATATATATATATATATATATAATGCAAGATTAGATATAGAACTGAAAAGTATAAGAATAGATAAACGCATTAATGCTTAGTATTACATTCAGCGCAAAAGCAGCTAAAGTAGAATTACTAAAATATAATTAATAGTATATTTCATAAAATTAATAATCAAATATTAGATGGAGAATAATACATTTAAAATACAATGAAAATACCAAGTGGAGAATAATACATTGAAAATACAGTAAATAGTTGGGAAAATTTCAAAGAAAATAGAGATCAACACATTGAAAATATGAAATGTAGTAAATATTTGGAAAATGTTTTTTCTAAGAAAAATATAAAATGGAACGAAGTACCAAAATGGCCAGCTTCGTTAGAGGGTGTTGATCCCATTGGCACAAAGTATGGCTTTTCTACACTGGCCCAAGACATAGTCTTAAAGAAGCCAGTACACCCCAAAGCCACACCAAAAATTCATACAATACAAAATTTGAATTGTTAAAATTAAAATAAAATTTTATAAATGAATTGATTAAGCATACATAAAAATTCCTAAATAAATATTTAACTTAATTATTTAATTAATATATTCTAAAAATCAAAGTTTGGAAAATGGGGAAAAAAATTAAAGTGTTAGATTTTAAATAAATTTTTATCAAACATCTTTCTTATAAATAAAGAAGTATTGTTAGAAAATAATTATTCAATTTGCACTACAAGAAAAACGCATGCAAAATAAAATACAGATTAATTATTATTATGTTGCTTGAATATCATTTTTTCTATAAATAAAATCAATTTGATGTTGTTTTTCTGAAAACATGTATCCCAGCCCTTCTAGCAACAAAATCACCCGTTTTTCGGACGGTTGTTTCATTGTGCTATTATCTTTTACTGCGATATTCTACAATTTAAGCACCTAAAATATTCTTATTCCCTACAAATCACATCTAATTCTAAATTCAAATTAGAAATAAAATTTCTTATATAGTGTATTACTTTGTCTATATTCATGCTTAAATAATTAGATTTAGTTCAAAACATCCTGTAAATTTTTTTTCGACTTACTTCAGATATGGTATTTATCCTTTTCTTAAAAAAAAAAAAAAAAAAAAAAAAAGAAACTAAATTATGATTGTCAAAATAATTTAGACACATTTTATTTAGCATTATTCCAAGCATACACTGCAAATGTATTGCCCTTAGAAAATCATTTTTGAAGTAAACTAATTTTTTTAAAGAAAATATTATTTTAGATATTTTGGCATAGATGACGTATAAACCAAGATGCCAAATTCTGATTTTCTTGGCGATGAAGAAATTTTGCTAAAATGACGTATTGTGACGGATGCTATGACGTAAATACTAACGTCACCAAATTGGAATTTTCAGCATAATTCTCAGTGGTCTCTATATGTATGACAAAATAAAAACCAGGATGCCAGATACATAAGTAAATCCGCCAAAAAAATCAAGCTCAGAATTTGGAATCCTGGATTATACAGCATCTGTTATCCGATATTTGACCTTATAGTTGTTTTCACATGAATTGTTTCAAGACTCGAGAATTCAGTGTAAGAAAGTTATCCTCAGTTGAAAAGACTACGATTGTCTAGTGAGCAACATTGATCCAAACTTCCTGATCATTTTTCCATAGTAATTACCTGTCTTTTACGATGTGATATTAGGATGGGTTGTTTTTCAATGAAATTACTTTCAATTGAAATTTTCATTGTACTTATTTTTTTCAGAAAAAATAAATAAATAAATAAATAAAAAAAAATTAAAAATTCAGAATTACTGCTCTAAAATGTTTCAACAGGACAGAATTTTTGTGGTACTATATCCATTCCTCATAGTTTTTTCTTCAACTTATTTTAAAACGTCCAGATTCAGTTCTTTAAAATTTCATATTGTCTCGAACTTTTTATCTTAATTGCAATCGTTTTTCAGAAATAGGAGAATTTTCTTCATTACTTCAACTGATAATTTCGTTCAATTTTTCAACTGTGACAAAACTGATATAACTCAACCAAATGGACCCGATCTCTTTGCTTGACGAGAGCATATGAGTCTAAAATAGTTACACGCCAGAAAAAAGTACTTTTAACCACATTTCTCCCCTTTATATACATTGTCATACATTAGAGCAATAAAATTCGACATGACAACTTTATTTCCTTATCATATATCTGCTGTTTCACTTAACTGTGACCGTTTCGCCAAAAATAACTGGCATGTGTCATTTAGTTCTTCACAAACGAATAGACAATCTTAGAACTTGCATTTTAAGTGTTCTAAACTTTTGACGAGTTTTATGAAAAAACTTAGTCTTACTCAATGCGATATAAGCCTATGAACATAAAGCTCCAAAGCTTTCTGTCATTTTACTACTAAAAAGTCACAAACGAATCAAATTTTTAGATGTCTTATAGAAACAATAGAAAAAATTAAGAAAAACAGAAGCTACATGAAAGTAAATTTGCGAAAAGAAAAAGAAAATTTAAAATTTTAAATCATAAAGAAGAATTAAAATTATCATAGTTATGGGACAATGTTAAGGACCAGCCTTGAAACAGCTAGAGTTCATTAGTTGGAGGTTTTTAAAAAGATTGTACATACAGTTTTTTTCAACAAAAATTTAGAGGCTTTTAATGATCAAGATTATTAGCAATAAAATATGATTTTACAATTGCTAATATAATATGAATAAAATGTGATTTAGAATAGTAACTATCTAACAAAGCATTGTTACCATGGTAATATGAGTTTCTGTGCTCATAGTTACTATTGTAACTCTCAAAGAATAACAGTTACTTTCTTATATACGGCAATGAAGAAAGGTTTATCCATTTCATTGTTTTCCTGAACTTTAGATGCATTACGTCATTAACCATACGTCATAAGAAACTTAAATTTTAAATGTTCAGATTTGAATACGATATGGTAATATCACTGACACCAAAAATTAAGATTAAAATTATAAAATACAATTGAAATCCATAATAATATGGATTGTATTACTCTCTATATCTCTACAGATAAAACAAACTTTAATATAGTTTTTAAAATTATTGACTCTTATACTTAAAAAATAATAACTTAAAATAAAGTTATTTTATGAGTTTTTAAATTTAACATAAAACAAATTGAAATAATGTAAATTATTATAAATCTGATCATTTCATTTTTAAAGAAAATCACATTTTAATAAATATTTACAAAATAAACGTTTTTATTTCGTGATTGGTTTGATGTATTATTTTCAAAACTCATAAGAAACTAAATTCGCTTTATTATTCTTATTTTATTAATTATTATTAATGTTTCAGAGTATTTTTGCAGAAGAGTGAAGAAAGAAAAAAAAACTATGTATGCTAATGAAAAATATGCATTACTTATAGAATACGAGAAATCTAGGTATAATCAAAACATTCAAAAAAATATTCAATATTTTTAAAATTTTAGTAAAAGGACAAAAACAAATTTGCAATTTTTTAGGTACTACTTATCGTTTCCTTGAAGCGATGTGTGTAAAAAAATCATTTTTGTTAAACTAATCAAATAAAACTTATATAAGCTCTATCCAAGTAATGGCACCATTTACATGAAAAATTGTCTTTTTATTCGAACAAAGTGTATTTCAGCTTATACTTAAGACAAGATATTCTTAGATGAATTTTCAAACACTTTTCACTCGGATTTAAATCTTAACATGCAAAATAAAATTCAAGCATTACAAATTTCAGTTAAAATAGAGTGTTTGATTGTTTGAAAAATAATTTTTGCATAGAAAATTGTAATAATTTTACATAAGAAATTTTACACAGAAAATTGTTTTAAATTCATATAACGTCACAAATAGGCTAATTTTTTTATTTTTGACTTACAAAAACAATTTCTTTTTGATCATCAAAAATTTTGATGACTCTAATTATTATAATCGTTTCTCATTATTAGTTAAAAAATTCAGTAAAACTCATTGAACTAAATAAACAACAATGAAATAAAAAATCTTTCATTAACTGTTAAGTGCTTATATGAGAAAAAGGATCACGATGAAATTTTCCGCTTAGAAAAAATTGTCATTTTAATAATAATAGCAATATTAGCTGGAAAGTATAGCATTACTTAAGCCTAATTATGATATTTTTAATAGATTTAATGGTTTTTAAAATTATTTTCATTTAGGCTTAAGTATAGCAAATAGCTGCATATTAGTTAAAGTATTTTGAATATATTTTAAAAAAATATTTAGTAAATATATTGTTGGATCTATATATTCCATTAACTACACAGTTTTAATTTTCGAAATCGGATTTATGAAGCTTGATTCTTTCCCTGCATTTATTTTAAATTAAAACGATGAATTAAATGCCATCTCTTCTTGTTAAAAGCAACCTTAATTTGAAATGTTTGCTTCATTTAATCTAAAATAATGTTAGCATATGTGTATCAAGTTCTCTCTCCTTCTTTCTTTAAACTTCAAATAGATGTTGAGAAATACTCAGTTAGATTGAAAGTGTTTGGTTTTTAAAAGAAAAGCAACTTGGAAGCCTTCATGGAAAATTAATAGGGTTTATTTTAAGTGGTTTTTTTTAACTCAAAAAAAATTAAAAAATAAAAGAAAGGGGCATCTGATGCTTTTCAATGTTAAGTGTTACTGACTAACAGTAAGCAGACGATTTTGAATGAAGCAGGGGAAAAACCACTAAACAAGACAAGGCACCATTATAGCAAATGAAAATACAAGGAAAATGATTTTACAATCATTATTTCATTTTTAAATTTGTTTTTTTGATTTGTAGTTGTGTAAAGAATAAAATTAAAAATCAAAATGCTAAAGAATATTTAAATAGCAAGGAATTTTTTTGTTAAGTGTATTAAATTGTGTATTAGAATATTGTTAAAGTGCTTCCTGATAAGTTTTTATTTAATTGAATTTAAACTATTAATTGAATTAACTATTAATTTTTAACTATTATTATAATTAACTATTTATTTAAACTATTAATTAAACTACTTAATTAATTGAAAACTAAAAAAGAATAAAAAAATTTTTATAATTAAGACATTTAATGTTAAAAATCTTGAAAATAAACATTTTTATTAAATACGCGTTATTTAAATATTATTTAATGGAGAATTGCTTAAAAAGTATAAAAAAGTATTTTACATTAAAATAACTAATACAGAATTATGTTCAGCTCAAAAGTTTACTATAATATTCAAATGTAATAGAAACAAATATGTCATTAATTAATCGACTTTCGAAAATGAAAGTCGATTAATTAATGACATATTTATAAACTATGGCACTAATCGCTCAGCTTATAGCTGAGCGATTAGTGCCATAGTTTTCAGTGTTTGTTTGTTCATCATTGTTTTAATCTCGTAAAGGGTGAGAAAGTTTATAAAAGATCGGAATCCATTTTAAAAGGTACAGTGGGTGATCGGTTAACGAACATAATCTGTTCCAAGGCTATGTCCGCTATCCGAATTGTTCGTAAACCGATCATCGATTTACCGTAGATTTTTTTGTGAAATCGATTAAATCGTTTTGGAGACTCTAAAAAGGAAATTAAAAGAATGCATATATAATTACGTATTATACGCTCTGACACACAGTCGGACGTTGGAACAGGGAAATTGTCATCTCGGAATAACGGACGTTCTCCCGGTTAGAGAGTTTCAAGCGTAGGTTGATTTGTTTGTTTGTCGCCCACGAGGGCTAATTAGACCGGGTCTTAAGGCTTAAAGTGGATTCCGAACCACTACAAACATCCATGCTCAAGGTGGGATTCAAACCCACGAAGACTGAACCGAAGGCAAGAGTGCTAACCATTCGGCTACCAGCTCGGCGAAGCATAGGTTGAAGATGATCTACAAGAATGTTTTGGTAATGGTCACCTTTGATCACTCCCTCAAGACAATGAGAGGCTCCAATACGTGGGCAGATATAGCAGCCCATATCCTCACACAACCATCTCCATGTTTCACAGTTTGAACTAGGCAGTCAACATGAAATGCTTCTGCCGGCGTTCGCCACTCGAACACGCGTTCGATGGTCTGGAATAGTGTAAAAGAGGATTCATCAGACCGGATTACCTGTTGCCGTTTCAGTTGTGTCCATTTTAGGTGGTCTTGGCACCTCTTTAATCTCTTTAAAGCATTCAGCGCTGAAATTAACTGGTTTTGGAATAGCTACTCTGCCATGAGTTAGCAGCATGCAGCTCCCATTGAATGGTTCTCATGGATACGGGGGTTCTAAAGGTGGGTATTCTTCTCGGACGTCATCACCGGCACTGCAGTCTTGCATGGGTCTGTCCTCTTCAAACATCGTGTGTTGAAGACAGTGTTCAATTTCCAAGGGCCCCTTTCTGGCATATAGGCCCTGGGCATCGTGTGCTCAACATCAGGATCCGAAAACTTTGAATTCCGGCCTCTGTTGTACTTTGCAGAAGACACCTTATCCAACTTTGTGTATGCCGACAGAGTCCTTCATACAGTGATCCTTGAAACACTCAAAAGATTTGTTGTTTTGGACATGGACTGTCGAGCGAGGCGAGCTCCGATAATCATGCCTCATTTAAGGTCAGAGTGGTCGCACATAATCGCGCTTTGCTAGGAGCAGATTTTTCTCATGCAACTATCATATTGTCAAATGCTAGACTGATATCTTTCCTTTCAACACCACGATTGCGACTTGTTCCCGCCGATCACCGACAGGTCGAAGGACGAATAAATTCTTTCACAGGTGTTCTTATGATTTTGCCCAATACCTGTAGTCTTACACATTAATCTCTCCTTTTCACTTTTTGCTTATTGAACGCCAATGAACATTTGCAATGCCGATTATCTTTCTCTCTTTTTCAGGATTTTTCGGAATCAATTGAAAGCATTGTCATCATTGCCATTGTAAAGTGATTTATAACACTGTTATTGTTTAAGTGATTAATAGCATTGTAGAGTTTAGAGAAACTTAATAAACATGTATTAGTTATACTGACATAAATAAGTGATTAAATTTAAAATGTATTGCTTTTATTTTGCAAACCATTTGATATCTCTGTGACTTTTTCAAATGGTCTCCCTGCTGTATTTACGTTCGAAGCAATATTCTCCAAATATTTCGTGCTTGGTGATTTTCGTGATTTAGTGGCTTTTAAATTCTTTTTTAGAGCTAATGATATTTCCGACTGCAAAAGCTAAAAACAGTTATTGATAAACCCAAAATTTTGAAAAGCCGTAATTACTGTGACTCAAACAGTTTGTTAATGACTCAATTAGGATAAGAGTTTAAAATGCAAAGCCACCCATTTAAGACATGAATTCCACAAATGCCTTTCGTGGGGCAAATATTTTTCTTAATAAAATTGTTAATAAGAAAATGAGAATTGTGTTTCAATAAGCTATTATAACACATTTACAAACATTATTTGTATTTGTCTTAAAAAATCTCAGTTTGATCGGAAATAATCAAATTTGCACATTCTATATTGAAAGCGGTATTTCTAATCATTTGGCGACTTGGCAACCTTTTGGCGAGATCGTCGGTGAGTTAGCGAGAAATAGACACTTCTCAAAAAATCCGTCACCGAGGCTCTAGGGTCAATATTAAGCGGGATAGCCCAGAACCTTCTAGAAACTTGGCGAAACTCGGAGATTTTCATGCCAAGTCGGGTATGAAATATGTTGATGTAAATCTATGGTTATGATAACTAATTGTATACATTTTAGATTCTAAAATATAAATTCGCGTATTTCACACTAAAGAACCAAAAACAGTTGCCTACATTTAGTAAAAAATGTTCTAAATCATAATCAAATTTGAAAGCGGTATTTCTAATCATTTGGCGACTTGGCAACCTTTTGGCGATATCGTCGGTGAGTTAGCGAGAAATAGACACTTCTCAAAAAAATCCATCACCGAGGCTCTAGGGTCAATATTAAGCGGGATAGCCCAGAACCTTCTAGAAACTTGGCGAAACTCGGAGATTTTCATGCCAAGTCGGGTACCCACCATATGAGTTATGCGTTTTATTGTTATATGATACTATGGTGTAGATTACTTGATATTTAACATTTCTTAGAAGGCAATTTTTTAATAAATAACATTTATTGCAAACAACACAGCTTAAGCAGAAACAAAGAAATTTAGGAAGACTAAAACAGCGCATCCTCTTTAGCATGAGATTTGGAGAGCAAGTGTTCTGTGTTCGGTTCAGATCTCACTGAGAGAATGAATAAAACTCGCCTACAAAGTGTGCTGATTGGTTGGTTACATTTCATGAAATTAATACCATTGGCACAAAAATTTGATTGACAAGTTTTTAGTTTCACTTCGCAATTTTCAATTTTACTTGTTTGGTAAAAGGTCAACAGTTTCTCAGAAAAGATGTGATGAGTCACCTCAACTTCTTAGAGAAGTCGCGGTGAGTCACCATAACACATTAAAGTTTTATCGTTATTTAACAGATCTGCTTTTTTTTGTTATTTACACAATTTAAAATTTTTATACGTGAATACATATGAATATGATTCGCTTGATGCAAAGTATCGCTTGGGCTCCTTCACTGAAATAGGTTTCATTTAACACCACGACTGTGTATTTATTTTCTTGTGAAACATTTCTCATATGGTGGGTTTTAATCACATGTTTTTAATAAGGAAATCAGAATATTGCTAAGACACAGATGACAAACGGGAAGACAGAAATTATAATTACAGCAACCATCTGTCATTGTTCAATAGTTAAGGACTTCGTAGACAGGATCTTACATTTCGAAGCAAACAGCAATACTGTTAGGTTACTTACTGGACCTTATTAAAAAGTAATTATATTATCAATCGTATAAAAAATTATGAATAATAATAACAATGCATCAGTTCTAAAATAACTGCAAGCTTTGAATTTTGTGCTTAAAAGTCTATTGTCAATTTTGTAATTATTCATTGCTCGCTCAAACGTGTTTTTGACGATATTTTTCTTCTTTTTTTTATTTCTTTAATTATATAATTTAAAAAATATATTAATGCTTAGAATGACATCAGTGTAAAAAAATTGAAAATAAGTGCAGTAAAGTTAATCTGTGGCCTGTCTTTTATTTCAATAGTTCGTAGTTCGACTTCCACTTTGAAGGTGGTTGTTTGTGACAATTTAGAGCATTCTTTAAAAGTATAAGTGCTGTCAAACTAGTTTTCTTGAGTGAAATGTTAACGCAACAAAATATAAACCATACATTGTTTAATTTTAACCCTTATAAACATTATTTTGAGTAAATGCATGTCGAAATATGATGTAATATTTCAAATTTAATATTTTGATAATAAAGTAAATTTAGTGATGAATAAGTAATTCGATGATTATAATTTAATTTTATAAAGATGGTTGTTTGTTGTAATTTGGAGCATACTTTAAAGCATAAGTGCAGTCAAATTAACCTTCTTAAAAGAAATGTTAACAGAATGTAAACCATACATTGTTTAATTTTAACCCTTATAAACATTGAGTAAATACATGTCTAAATGATGTAAGATTTTAAATTTAATATTTCAGAGGATAATATTTTGATAGTACAGTAAAATTAGTGATGAATAAATAAAAATCGATGATTATATTTTTTCTTCGATCTATAAAAAATAAAATAAATTTAAAAAGTTAACAAAACTTGTTATATATATATATATATATATATGGATGTGTAGTTCGAAACAAAATTTTTAAATTCAGCATCATAAGAATGCATTAAATTCTTTTAATCAAAAAACTTAACTATCATGGGAATACAAAATCCATTAAAACCACATATTTTAACAAAAGCGAAACTAAAAAAAAAACGATTTTTTCTTCATTTTCAAATAATCTTATTCTATTGACTCTGCTGCACTTAATGAATATTCTTAGTTGAAAGAGATTTTCATTCTGTACTGCAAATCACAAAATTTTATTTCGGTTAAAGAATCTGCAATTTTATTTATTTAAACATTTGGAGAACTATGAGGCCGTTATTGTCTCTGATTTCAAAACAATTGTTTTAGTTTCGAAATTCTTTGCTAATAGTTTGAAGTTCTTCCAAGTGCACAATCCTGCTCTTTGCAGAAAAATGTTTTTTTTTTTTTTGTTAAAAGTCTTAAATGTTTTTCGTTTTCATTGCTTGAATAGTATTGCTTTCAGTATGTATTATTTCTGTGATCAATCATTCGAAAACATTTTTGAAGGACCTTAAAGTTTTACTAAAGAAACTTTTTAATGATGAATTTAGTCCTAGTACACTAAAAGAATTGCTCGTTTATTCTTCAGTCTGCTTGGAAAACTTTCTATGAGATGTAGTCTTGGTAATGATATTGAACTCGTTACTGAAATGTATTTATTTTGTTTTAATTTTGAAGGGCAAAAAAAGAAAACCCTTCTTTATCCACATTGATGGCTTAAGACCATGAATAACATATGATGAAAATTTAATTCAATATTAATAAACAGATTTAAAATAAATAAACCATTCTTTTTGGAAATACTATCTTCAAGAATATTAGACTTATGCACATGAATTATACACTCACTTCCAAAAGTTAAGTACGAAGATGTAAAATGCAAAAATATCAACAAATACTGCTTTGATTGACACAAAATAAGGCGGGAAAGTAGCTTATATATTTATGCATAAAACAAAATAAATAATTATATACAGAAATCGAAACAATATTAAGTTTTTGTAAGTTATCAGATAATGACATACTGGAGATGTAAGCAGAATTATGTATAAAGTGCAAATAAACAGCATAAAATGAAAGAAAAACTTTAATATTGTATGTGATCCACCCTTCTGTATACAAAGTTTGCATCTTGTGACCATGCTTTCAATTAGGTAATCAACCACCGCAGAATTAAGCAATAGCCATTCTCCTTGTAGAGCAGTTTCCTGCCTAATAAGAAGGGCTGGAGAAGAGAAACGTAGAGGTACAGCACAGCTGAGAGCATCCCAAAGAATTTCAATAGGATTAAAGTCGGGCGAATATGCTGGCCACGATATATGCGCCATCCCTTCACTCTACAGGTAGTCATCGAATATGTCAATTCTATGGGAACGTGCATTATCGCCCATTAAAACAAAAGTAGGGCCAACTGCTGCAGCGTACAATCTCTCAATGGGTTCTAGGACTTCATCTCGATCCCGGACAACCGTCACAGATCCTCGTTTAAAGATGTGCAGGTCGGTGTGATGATCCTAATGAAATCCCTGCTCACATCATAATGCTTCCGCCTCGGAAATCGTGATGTTCGGTAATGTTTTGGGGATGATTGCGTGTTTCTTGTTCACGCCATATCCACATATTCTTATCATCTAGTTGCACAGGAAATCTTGACTCATCGGTAAACACGACAGTGCCCCAGTCAGATACAGTCTAACTGACATGTTTCCGGCACCACTTTAATCGTGCCCCTCTTGATTGGACGGAATGACATACACAACCTCGAGTTACTGGGGCGTACAGTCTACTCATGTGTAATCTTTGGCGTACAATAGCTGCAGATATCACCTAACCAACGGACACTGTAACCGTAGATGTTACACGTGTAGAGGTTTCTCTGCTATTCCACTTGGCTAAAATCATAATATATCGATCATGGGCAAGATTTGAACCCTTGGGTGACCGGTTACTGGCCTTCGGACAACTGTCTGCGTGGTTTGAAATTGTTTCCATAAACGTGAAATTACAGAATGATGAATGCCGAAGAAAAGAGCAACATCTGGGATCGATTATCCTGCTTCAATGCACCCCACAGCACGCCAGCGCTCAGAATCTTCCATTCGTCTTCTGGAATTCATAGAAACACGTATGTCTTGAAAACAATTTATACGAAAGTTTTAAACACCTTCTCTATCAGCACTTACAGTCAACTTCTGTAACCCTTCATAAAGCTGGTATCTTATAAGACTGCCCTCTTTTGCATATTTCTTGACATGAAAGCGCGATTGGCTGTTACCTAACATATTTGCATACTTCCATCTACCTCTGCAGCGATTTGCAATCCTCTTCAGTTTTGATTGTATTCCAAAAATGAGCATTTTCCTCTCCGTGTTTAACTTTTGGAAATGAATATATGAAAAGAACCCTAAATTCTTCAAGTTATAAATCCGATGCAAACGTTTATTATAGGCATCTTCGTTGAAAAGGCACACGTTTAGAGGATAATCAAACTCATTCAATATATGTAGAAACAAACAACTGGTGTCATTGAATTCCTGACTCCATGTAAAATGTTTTTAAGTCTATTATTTTCTACACTGGTGTGCGAAACGTGGCAATTTTTTTGAACCGCAAGATCGCGAAATGGTTCTTTTATTTATTCTAACTGTTCAGCAGCATTCAGGGCCCCACTTAGCCTGAATGGGGGTGGCCCAAATACTTCTTTGTGGGCCACCTCTGATTCACAACAACAATGAATAAAAGACAATTAATTAGAAATTCAATGCAATGCAGAGTAATTGTAAATAGTACAATAATACAGGGTGACAACTTTATATTGTTGACATAATTGTACTGCTTTTGATTGGTTTAATTCATGTCCCCCACTTTTTATAAAAATTTGATTTGCTTAAGAGATCTTAATGTTAGTTAAACAAATAGTTAGTATTTATTTCCTTATTTGAAATAATATGCCAAAAGTAACGACGGCAAATAAATGCTTTATTTGAGACTGGATTAAAGCAAATTCAGATTGTGGGAATGTGCCCTCCCCTATTAACCTGATTTAAAACAAATGGACTGTAGTGTTTGGTCTGTTCTGCAATCAAGAGTATGCTCTAAGCCACATCGAAGTTTGGGAATGCCTAAAAGGTATTCTTAAGAAGTAATGGGTTTAGTTAACACCTGATGAACTGCGGCCCATTGTAGAAAATTTTATGCGAGGTTTAAGGCTCTGTATCGATGCCCAAAGGAGCCATTTTGAAAATACTTAAATATGTTGTTTCTAAGTAATAAATGCCTTAAGTAAAGTTAGTTTTTTTAAAATAAATTCCATGTTTTTAGTTTAATGCAATATTTTTTTGTTAACAGGATAAAATTGTCACTGTATGACAACAATTTGAATTTGGTAACCTTTTCTGGCATAAGGGCCCAGGGCAACTGCCCAATGTGTCCTTGCCTTAATCAGACTTTGGCTGTATAAGTCACTCTCCTCTAGCTTTCCTATCTTTTTCCGCAGTACGAAGTCATCTTAGTAATTTCTTCTAACCACATTTTGTGAAAGAACTCATTTACACTTGCAACAAATGTCTTTAGTTGCGCCTCTGTCTTTTACTGTTGTCTTGAGCTGGACAAGCGTTTTGCGTACGCTTACATCGTTTGAACATTCACATGAGCTTTCAATTGAATTGGATATTCACTGTACCGATTGCAAAATATTCCCTTTTCTGCAACACCATGGCTGTCCATTTAAAATTTACATTGTTACCTAAGTTTTTCTCACCAGTGCATGTCATTTGAAAGCAAACTGCATAGCTATAATATTCGAACTAGCATATTCAACGTCAAAAATTTTTTTCTTTTGCTTTCCTCCATTTTCTACCTGTTGCATCCTCGCATTGCCTCATGCAATCGGAAAAACAATGGACTCTTTCGGCCACCTGTAGTATGCACTACAAACTTGATGAGTGTTGGTCTCTTATATGCGCACTAGTAATGAAAATATAATATCTCAAAACGAATTATTTCTGTATATTGTATATTAAGGTAAATGTAATTACTTATACAAACGGTACGTATGAGATATGTTTTTTGCTCTCTCGATATAAAAAATATAACTGTGTGTAAAGTTAATATTTAAACAATTTTTTTAAAAATTTTTTAATGCCTTGCCGCTATTAAGATATTCCACCTACTTTAGTACTACAAGAAACGAAAGTGATGGCAACTTATGTTCATACATAGTGGTTCAGACGAGTGCTGGGCTGTAAGTTAAAGTTTAAAGGCTTGGAATAATTTACCATCACTAAGGGCCTCCTAAATATGAACCACTGTCAAGAGACGAAGTCACACCTGAGCTGGTACCCTTACCTTCCCATTCACAGCGGAAGGACTCTGGACGTCACATATTAACGTGGACTCGTATTCAACTCACGGAGCTCTAACAACATAGTGTGAGAGAGTGTGTGGTCACCCTCCCAATCCCTGCCCATGGCAAATGATACTTCACTTTGTTGATCTTATCTGAAAG
The DNA here is from genome assembly GCA_030067965.1 of Latrodectus elegans. Taxonomy (NCBI): domain Eukaryota; kingdom Metazoa; phylum Arthropoda; class Arachnida; order Araneae; family Theridiidae; genus Latrodectus; species Latrodectus elegans. The sequence continues at coordinate 13,668,397 of CM057821.1, forward strand.
CGGCGTGATGATACTGAGCCATCATCAACTTAGACAGTGAGACACCCAGTGGATGTATTTTCGTTGTCCCGAAAGTGAGTGGTTCATCGTAATTTAGAAGTAGGAACCAAGAAAAAGATCCCCAGACTTGGCCAGCCTTCCCCAGAGTATCATTTCACAAGGAGGACATTGCCACTACTACATAATTACTACATATTCTCCGTAACCCAGAAGCCGTGTGTGAAAACGATGGATCTTTATTTAATTCGGGATTCGAACTCATTACTTTCCGATAACGACACCGAAAGTTCTAACCAACCTTGTCACCGCGACGTCTCAATAAAATATAATATGGTTTAAAATTCATTTAACGTTTTTAAAACTTCTACTCCTATAAACATGTTGTGATCTTCGGTGTGGTAATTTTATTCGAAAAGTTAATTAAATATCTATAATAAATCGAACCATTTCACAAAGCACTAACCATTAGCATTAGGATTGTACGTTAAAAGAAATGATAGTTGCCTCAAGATTTTAGCTTCGTCGACATGGTCAAAGAATTTTCGAGCGGTTAATTTGCCCGAGGAATTTAATATCCTCGCAGAACATGAAGTTTATACATTTAAAAAAAATTGGGCTTAGTAAATTGAGATGTGAAGGCTTGACTTTATTTTCCCTAAAAATAAAATTTGATGGTTTGATCTCATATTGAAAAAGAAGCAAAGAAAATTTAAAAAAAAAAAAAAATCAACGAAATAATGTTCGTCCTCTGATTTATATAAGAATTTATAACTTAAATATTTTAAAAGTTAAATATGAGTTTAACAGATCTGTTTCATTAAGTTTCATTAAGTTTTTCATTTGCAAAGTATACAGGGTGTTTCAGTTAAGGATTTCAGAACTTCTAAGTGAGGTAGGTTACATCCTTACAATTTGAAATCATATCGCAATGTAGGGTCTTAAATGCTTTCTAAGAAAGTGGTGTTGTACACTGAAACACCATAAAGAAAACATACCATAAGTGAGAAATCGTTTTAATAATATATAAAAAGAAGTAAAAGGTCAATGGATTAAAGTAAGTGTTCGAAGTTTTTTCCATGGGTAACAATGCACGCCTCAAATCTCCGACGCATGGACATCCAAACATTCTGGAATACTCCAAGGCGAATTTCGAATTTCTCCGACAGCTACTGGGATTCTTGCAACCAACTCCTCAGCATTGTCAACAGGGGTGTTATAAACTAGCGATTTCATATGACCCCAGAAATAAAAATCAAGACTTGATAGGTTGAGTGAACGAGCAGGCCATTGCAAGGAATAAACATGTGAACGTAAACACCAACAGGACTCCCTGTACCTAATCCAGGGAGGGTTTTACCAGGGAATGAACATGTCTCAGCTAACTTCTGGGTGCAGTCTTGTAAATAAATCATGACTGGGAATACGCCTAGTCGGAAATCGTTCCTCGTGCAAACGATGTGGGCTGGCCAACTACAATTCTCAGCCCCGAATGTCAAATGCATATCGGCTAACTCTGCGTTCGTGTAATCATCATCCATCATACTAACTTGGCGTTCTTGTGCGAAATGAAGATTCCCTGTACGAAAGCTTGGAATTTTCGCACAACGCCATCTACCTTCCCAGAAAAGCATTTCTAACTGCCCATTGGTACACGATTTTGGTTCGTCAGGATATACCGCACCCCTCTTAGAAGTTTTGAAGCGTTTAACTGAAACACTCTGTATATTCAAACGCATAGAGTGTTCAGAAGATATTTATATCTTATTATAAATAATAGTCTAATTTTTTAATGCTTTCACATGTTTAATGGTATTAACTTGTGAGCAAGGAAAGCTTTTCTAATGCTGTTTTAAAATAATCTGGAAATATTTGAAAAAAATAATTTAATATCTTAATTATTTTTATATGAAATTCTACAAACATAAGATTGTATATTAGTGAAATTTTGTGTTTTATTCATTATTTAATCTATTCTGAAATTTTATTTCATCAAAAGCCTGTTTTCAACAAACGGATGTTTTCACAAATCTTAACTTCACGCGGGGTACATTTTATGTCAGATTAGACTAACGTGGAAACGAAATCAGAAAAAAAATTGTTGTGGATGAGTTTATATTAAGATTTCGAAGCAATATTGCGAAAATAATTTTAAATGTTAAATTTCTTTTCCATTTTAGCATTGAATAAGCAACACTTTAGTATCTCAATGTATTTTATCATTAGGGTGCTTTTTTTAAAAAATTAATTGTTTATTTTAGTATTAACAAGGAAATACTTCATATTGCGGACTTTATTAAATAAGCTTTTTAAGATATTTCTAAGAATTTTGATTTTCACAACACGTTTTCTTTTCCATAAATTTATAAAATATATATTTTAAACTTTATAAAATTAATAATCAAATATTAGATGGAGAGTAATATATTGAAAATTCCAAAATGGAGAATAATACTATATTCATAAAGTTAAATATTAGATGAAGAATAATACATTGAAAATACCAAATCGAAATAATGCATTGAAAATACCAAATAGAAAATAATGCATTGAAAATAAAAAATATAGTAAATAGTTGGAACAAAGCTTGATGTATATTTTAAAATTTCAAAGAGAAATATATAAAATGGAACGAAGTACAAACATGGCCAGCTTCATCGGGGGTGTTTTTTTTTTTTTTTTTATTTTTTTTTTATTTTTTTTTTATCTATTCTTGTACTTTTCAATTCTATATTATATCTATTATTATATTTTTCAATTTTCGCTTATGATACTTCCAATCTTGCATTATATATATATATATATATATATATATATATATATATATATATATATATATATATATATATTATATATATATATATATATATATATATATATATATATATATATATATATATATATATATATATATTATATATATATATATATATATTATATATATATATATATACATATATATTAGAAGTTTTTATTAAATATAATACTAGTTAATATAATAGTTAATAAAATTTAAGTACACATTTGTGTGTTTTATTTCGGTAAAAACATGAACTGTTTGGGCGATTTTAGAAATGATTTTACTTATAGTCATTTTTTCGTAAATCTGTGAAATGAAGCTGTCTTCAGAAATATATTAAAATCACAAAAATATATATTTGAGAATATATCCATTTGTTATCAAGTAGAAGAGTATTCTCACAAAATAAAAATTTATAAGGAAGAATATAAATTTCTAATAATAGTTTATAGATCCTGAAGTTGAAATTTAAAAGAAGTAAAATTAACTATTGAGAATTCGCGGTACATTACTATTTTCTGTCAGAAACGTTTAAAAAGAAGCAAAATATTCCGCTGCCAAATCTTTATCGACTGTGAAATTGACTTTGAGAATTGAGGGTTTGAAAGGGAAGTAATACGATATAAAAGCTCCCTCATTTTAGTTTATAAATTCCATAAAAATCTTTTCCGCCAAGTATTCTAGGTATATTTTTGTTTTTAACTATTGGAAAAGGAAAACTATTTAATTTTAGACGATAATGTTGAAAAATAGAAATATTTATGAAACAAATTTATTTATATACCTGTTTATATGTAAATATAAATGTAAAAAGATACAGACGCATTTCGGTTAAAATTATAATTTTTAAGAGTTAACGTTTTTGTAATTTTACGATTAGCGTTATTTTTACAGATAGGGTTCATATTCGAAAAAAGTATTGCAAAATTAATCTTAAAATCAGTTTTTTTTTTAATGAAAATGAAATATTTTGATAACAATTATTTGGTATTGTTATCTTTGATCAGGTTTTGTTCTTTTCTGCTATTTGCAGTGAAAAAATAATAATGTTAAAAATAACAACAACAACAACAATAATAATAATAATAATAAAAGAATCGCCATTTTAAATACTATATTTCTCTCTGATAAGCAAAACTGAAGAGCTGTGAACAAATTGAAGAAAAGAAAATACGATATTTTTCTAGTTTTTTTATATAAAATATCGATTTTAAATTTAAATAAACTTTTATTAGATATTCTTCTTAATAACCATAGTGTTTGTTGTTTCAATATTAATTTTTTAGTCATATATTGTGGTATTTTGTTTATGTACTAAATGGTGAAACAAGAGTTTTGTATTTTAAAATGAAAGAGAATTAAAAATTTATTACATTAATATAAAAAATGGTAACAATGAAAAAAAATGTTTGCAAATTTTTATCCTCATCATCTAATACTGTGATCACATTTTATTTGTAGTTTTTGTTTCAGGGCTAGGTACAGGGAAGCATTCGGGTGCAACAAGAACAACAAATTAGTTCTTGTCGATTTTACAAAAGCAGTGAAAATATGGTCGTAAAGACTACATACAAGTATCCAGATTTTGTAAAACAGCTACTGTTGAACAGATAACGTTGGTTGCTGCGTTTCAAGTTTTAATAAATTCGAAGTGATTGCAAATTTTCCAGATCTTTTTTGTTACTAAGGAATATTATGAATAAAAATCGCTTACGAGGTTGGTAAGTAGGTTATGGTGGACGATTTTGGAGAAATATACTAAGATACTTCCCTACAGAAAGCAGCAGATGATGGATACCAATCGTCATCCACAATTAATTTCTCGGCCATGCCTTTCTTATAATTTTAGAATACGGAACTGAAAAAAGAACACAGAAATAAAGAAAACATAGAAAAAATAATTCTACAAATGTAAATACGAATTCTAGGAAAAATAGCAACTTTAATTCTAATGTTAGCATAGAAACATTTGCAAAAAAATAAATATAAACTGTAAAATATAGTTTAAATATTACGTAAAAATTTTAAAAAAGAAAATTTTAATGTTGCCTTAAGCAAGACATTAGTCTTAAGATTTAAAAGAGATTGCTCATAAATATTACAGTCATTAATTTAGAATTTTATAAATTAATAATTGTATAGTTAAAATATTTGCTTAGTTTTCAATTAAAAACTTAATCGTAATCAATGCGTCCTATTAGTCTGTGATCTTAAACTTCAAAAACAATTTTTGTGGTAACCTAACTTTAGAATTTTATGAAGCATTCTAGCATTGAGATTCAAAAATAATCTTTGGAAAAAATAGGATTTTATTCATGAATGGAATTTTTGAAAATGTAAATCGTTCTCGCCTATTTTAACTAATTATAAAGTGGATATTTCGTCTTGACTTTTTCATTTTGCTTTTGCTTCTGTTCTGTTGTCAACGTATTCATGTCTTGAATTAACGCAAAATGGCTTTTAAAACAAATGGTTTGGTATGTGTATAAGAAATTGTTTTATTAACAAAAGGAGCTTTAACGATATTCTCAGACATTCGCTGGTGAACTTTGCCTTCTTTGCTGCCGCTCGAAGAATGTGATTTGAAGGCAAGAAGCAAATTCGTCGATAAGTCGGTTTTTACAACGCTGTCACCATGCGATGTGTCATAGATGAACATTTTGATTTGCACATTGTGTCAATTGGGTTCTTATAAAATAAAATTAATGATGTTATTGATTTTTAAACATTCTGCTAAAAAAAAAAAAAAAAAAAAAAAAGATGTCGGAGGAACGTTATCTCAGATAGCTCTTACAGCAAATAAACTTACAATAAAATTTTTTTTCTAATTATTTGATTTATTTGAAATTGACTGTTATACCACGTTATTAGGGGGATACAACTATACTTAGTATAAGACGAATTTGTGAAAATGAATTGATTATTAGTGTTTTTTTCCTTTATCTGTCAAATATATATAATAAATTATTATGTATTGAATTATGTATTGAAGACACTAATAAATCAATACATTGTTTACTAATTAAAAAAAAAGCTACATAAATTGAAAACAATTGAATTATACTAAAATTTTGTCTTTAATTTTATTTAAGTTTTGTCATAATTTTATCATCCAATCTAGAACAGCAGTAACATTCTTATAAAAAATTTTAAAAAATTAAAGATTTTATTTCGTTAATTTTATTTAATTATTTAAAAAAATTTAAGGAAATAAAGTTAAATACTTTGTGTTTTATTTTATTTAACATTTTTATAAAAACCAGAAATTGCTGATAACTTATTTCATTTTATTTTATTAATGTTTCTCTCTCGTATTCGCTCCTAGATGGCGCTATATTCTACTGTAATCCTTTATTATTTTTTTGTAGATTTAACAGATCCCTACATTTTTATTTTTGTTACTTTTTTTACTACTGCTTGTAACTGTAAGAAATTAAGAAAAAGCAGCAGTCAGAAAGATTTTTTTTCTTTTTTCGTTGAAACTCTTGTGATGTTGATATTAATCTTTGTAAGGAAACTTTTATCCAAAATTAGAAGTTGAACAGTTTTTTATTTTTTATTTCCTGAGCTGCTGCAGAAGTTTCAGAAACGATTAATGCTAAAAATATAATTCTATAAACTTTCTTTTAATTAATGTAATAGGAAAATATTGTAATTTTAATGAAGTACTTTAATATATTATAAAATTTATTTAGTAGGCTAAAATAAGGCTTATTTGAGGAAGTATCATTCATAAAAATATTCTTATACAACATTTAATATTCAGCCAATAAAATAAATGGATAACATAGAGAGTTTTAAGTTGAATTACCATTTACTTAATTTTCTTTGACAATTCAAATTCATCTAAATTATTTCTCATTTATTTTTCTTGTTTGAACTTTCTATTTATATATATTTTTGAAAAAAATCCAATTTATAAAATAAAAATTCATATAATATTCATAAATAAAATATTTTGAGGATCATAAAAATTTTGTGTTATAAAACAATAAACTTAAAATTAATTTTATATTCCAAACAATTTGCTCCCGCTTTGCATACCAGAAGTCTTTGAATTACCCATTTAAATTTATGCATGAGTAAAGAAAATAGGTAAGAGATTTTAAACATATATTCAATCGCATTAAGAATAGAAAATTTAATTCGATATTATTTTATTCTAATTGAAATCAATAAAATATAAATAATGTTTTTTTTTTCATACTTAATAATGAAATATAACTTCGCAAGAAAATTTTTAATTGATAAATATAGAGGGAACAAAAATATTCGTTTACATTAAGCTTTAAGATTAATAGTTATTAAAATGGTAAAAGTAATGGTAATTATTTATAATCATGAAGAAAATATTTTGTCTACTCTAATTGACAATTATATTATATTAGGCTTATATCTAAAAGAAATGTTATTATACGTATATCATAATCGTAAAATGCTAATTTTGCAAATGAAATTTCTTATAATTTTTAAGCTTACTTCTTAAATAACTATATTTTATTGCTTATAATAATATAAATAAAATATTATAATGTATTTATTTTAATTTAGTAGTTAGTTATGAAAGATTAATTAAAAATATTCAAGAAAAAAATCTGAAGAATTGTAAAGAACAAATCAATAAATGAAGTTTTTAAATAATGAAGTTTTTAGGCTAAATCGAGAGAAGTCGTAGTAACATAAGTCTATGAAAACTAAACATATTTTTGAAAGAAAAGAGGATATCATACTTAATTGTTCAGATATAGTAAGAAAATTGTTGAAACTCTATCTTTTCGAAATAAAATTAAAATGGTATCTATAAAACAACTTAATAATAGGAAGACCCCTAAAATACTGCAAACGATATTTAAAACCTTGCTGTTGTTGATCAAATACAGTATAAAAAAACTGGCGAGCTATATATTTTCGAAGTTAACTTGATCTAAATTGTCGGCACAGATTATAACAAATATATAACTATAAGAATCGTCCTGTTCAACAAAGCTAATATAACATCAAAAATAAATATAGCATTTCCAGTTATATTTTGGGACTTCCTTATTCGAACTAAAATTACTTTATTTTCAATCGATTATTTTAAATATAAATTTATATGACGTATACATAACATATAACCGGTAATATTTTATTTTAGAACACTCTTAAATCCTTTTGGCAAATACCAATCATTAAAGTTGGAGCAGATAAAATTTTGAGCATATTTCAAAAGAAGGTGCAAAACAATAGAAGTGGATTTTTTGTGATTGCTGTTGCTAATTTTTTTAAGATTACTTAGTTGTTAAAAGTAACTAGAATTAAAAAAAAAACTCTTAGTATGATAGCCTTGTTTTTAGGAAATGAAAAATGGACTATATATAAATACAGATACTCAACATTACTTTGGAACAAAATTATTTAGAAATACTTTATCTGGTACCAGAAGGAAAATGTTGGTAAATTCAATACAAATTTGAGCTATACACTCACCAATGAAAACTACATATAACACATAAGTTATATGCAGTAAAACACTTAAATATATATATAGTTTGAAGCCTAGTAAATAATGCAGATATTATTCTATATTGTATTAAATTATATAAAAAATATATACTTTTATTAAATATTACCAACGTAATTTTTAACTTGCTATTTCAATAGAAAAGTTTTCTGCTACAAAACATTGTATTTGACATAATTTGAATTTGAGAAATTATTCTCACAATGCACTATTAGAAAAATCTTGTAGGGTAAAAATATATCCATCCTCTAAAATTTCTTTGTACCTTCATCTTCTTAAAACAACAGTTACTTGTGTTAAATTTTCTGCATCCAAATGTTGTTCAAAAAGTACTTATCTCACTTTTATTTTTTCTTAAAAAATTAACAAACTTTGATTGAATCTGTAAATATATTTCTAAATTTTCATTTTAAAAACTTTAAAATATCAACATTTTAGATACAATTTATTTCTCTTATTTTATTCACAAATGTAAATAGAGGATTTTGCAATAATTTATAATTCTCTTATGATTAAATTTTATAAAATATTTTAGTAATTTACTTATTTGTTATATCAAACCAAATTTTTTAACATTGGAAAAATATAATTGTTTGCGGCTTTCAATTTCATTACGGATAACAATGTCTAAATAAATCTTACATGCTTAAGATAAAGAAATAATAAAACAGAATAAGAAACAATAAATTAAATGAAAGTTTACTTGCTTTGCATAAATGGAATATAAATCTATATCTGTCTATATATATAGGTACATATATAAATAAGTATCTATGCTGTATTTATAAGCAGCTATTATAACCAAAAAATAGTTATTAGAAACTTGTTAGAAATCTATTTTAAGAAATAGTTTTTCCTAAAATATAAGCTAAATATAGAATAAAAGTCTGACTCCGTGAATGGATTATCGTTTGTTATTCCACTAAAAAATATGGTATGAAAAAAAATAACACTAATTTTTTTGGAAGCTCGTGTGTTGGCGTGGAAACATGGAATATCCTTGGTGGTCTACTTGCGTAAATTCGTCATGTTTTTTTAGGTACTGTCGTCATCAAGTGGTAGCATTTTATAATGTATCATTTACTTATTGCACTCCTTAGCAACGAAATTCACATCGTTATTTCATACTGAATTAAGAAAATCTTTGTTTTTCTAAACGGTTGCAACATCTTACGAGTCTGACAAGCAAGGGAGTAATTAGCGACTTAAAAAAAGTTAGTTTTTCGCTCATTAGTGAAAAATAACATATCACTGTTGTATTTGTAACCATTCATAAGCTTACACTGATAAACTTGACAACTAGAAAAAACTTCGCTTATATATATATTTATATATATATATATATAAATATTTTATATGTATATATATATATATACATATATATATAAATATTTTATATGTATATATATATATATACATATATATATGTATGTATATATATATATACATATATATAATATTTATATATATATAGAGCTTTAACTGAAAGATCATGTGTAACCAAAGTTAATTTCACTAATATGAGCTTGCTATTAACCGAAGACATATGAGTTGGATTAAAAAGAAGTTTTATGACAGCGTAAATCTATTAATGAGGAATTATTTCATCAATACATAAAAAGTCAGTACAAAATATTTTAAAAATACAAATGCCCAAACAACTGGAAATACAACAGAAGTGGCTATTAAATCTTTAAAAAATCGTGCATTAAAGAAATTTTTAATTTTATAAAAATTACTTCCTTTGCTTTTAATGGCGATCTCACAAGCAATGAAATGAATTGCTTACTACTGTCCATTATTAAACAGTGATCTTATGTGCCGAAGTTCTTGAGTTCGAGCCCAGATACTATTGAACAATGAGGAAAGAAATTACACTTCTGTCTCTTATATGCAGGACAACTGGGTTTGCTTGTTGGAGGGTTCCCGGGACTCAAACCTTCTACGTTTGAAAACTCTCCAATATCTAAGAAAACCAGAAGCCTATTACTTGATGGATATTTAAGTACTTTACTAGAGCCTAAGATGTCAATTACTCCAATCCGTCTAAAAAGCTTCATAAAGACATTTAATCCAGAAAACGGTGAGTGATGTTTAATTATCTTTTAGCAATTTATTTTCAAAGATGACACTGCTGCATTTTCGTCAAAGCAAAGGAAAATAATAAAGCATATGCTCTTCACTTACCACAAGCAATAGTGAAATTACTTAATTTAAGTGGAAGTTCGCAGGCTCAATTCCAATCTCAATTAAGTAATGAGATATTGTTGTTTTTTAACATCAGCATGTTACATAACTGTGAAAAATCACGGTAAAGTATTTCAATGTCTTTTACGTGTTTACTTTCGAGAAGATTTTCGCATTTAGAAGGATAATTTTAAGTTTAAAAAAAAATAATTCTGAAAACTCATAACTCTGTTTAACTAACACTGATGCATACAAAAAAAACAGAAACTGAAATTATTATTATTTTTTTTTTGCCTTCTAACGTCAATATCACCTACCTGTGTTGCTTTATAGTGACCGAGAGATTAAATCTAAAATCTTCCACCCCAAAAACCTGAGACTATCATTGTTTTTCAGCTTGAACATTCGTTTGTGTGAGTTATTTGCAATTTTCAGGATTTCCTTCCCAGTAACACATAAAGCTTAAACTGTACATTTTAAAGTACCAAACAAGGTTTATTTTAAATAAAATAACTAATATATATTTTAGAAAATTAGTTTGATGTTAATTGCTTGAAATAATTGATTTTGTCTTAATTTCTTCGAATATCTGTCAAATCGAAAACATAATTTATTTAGTTAAAACATAATTTCTTTTGTAAGTGTACTGCATCCTACAGCACAATCTGATAGGCACCATAACATTTCCGGTATTTTTAAATTAACCTAAAATGGGAAATGTTTATTAAAAATAGCAAAAGGTTATATTTATATTAACTTTGGAAATGTTTCAATCAGAATAAACAATCCAACTATAATTCGTACTCTGGGGTAGAGGCTACATAAAGGAATGCCCGGAACCGTCCATGCGATGTAAGTAGTTTGTAACAATTTTACAAATGTTACGAAGTAAACAATCTGATTATATTAAGTACATTAGTGTAGATGTGTTATGTAACACATTGCTATTGGATAGTGTTTTGAAGTTAAGCCATTTGACTCTAGTTACTATACCAGATATCTTGTTACATTATATAAAGTTGGGGGATTAAGTTCGTAGCGGTTATACCAAAGACTTTTATTTAAACAAAAAACAATAATTATATCAATAAGTTAATCAATTATATATTCACCGTTGCTGCTTACAACCTCTTCCCAACTCTCGACCCACTTGTTGATGCTGTTACACCAAAAATCGCCTGATCTGGTGTCAAAGAAGCTGTTGAGCCAGTTTTTAAGGACCTCTTGGTGCACTCGGAAATGCTCGAAAACAATGCCACAGTCAACAAGGCACTTTACATTGCCCAGCTACAACGCGTGAATGAGGCTATTCAATTAAAAAGACCTGATCGACATGGTCAAACCATACTCCTTCACGACAACACAAAAGGTCAAAGCCACACTTGAAGAAATCGAATGGGAGGTTCTTTAGCATCCGCCGTGTTCTTCAAACCTTGCATCGACCGATTACCATCTTTCCCGCTCCTTGTCAAACCATATGAAGGGCGTTACCTTCGATAACAAAGAGGTCCTTAAAAACTGGCTCAAAAAAATTCTTTGGCACTAGATCAGGTGATTTTTGGTGGAACGGCATCAACAAATGAAAGATTTAGTACTGCGAATATATAATTAATTAACTTATTGACATAATTATTTGTTTTTGTTTAAATAAAAGTCTTCGGAAAAAACGCTACGAACTTATTCCCCAACCTAATATAAACTACTCAAATCAGTTTCTGTTTAAGACCTTTTTGTAATTTACCATTTATGAATTGAAGAAAACATATTTTAAAATATAGTATAAATGTAATATTCATGAAATTTGTGATTCTTGTAAAATTTGTATGACTATTGTTATTGTTATCGTTATTTGTGACAGTTGGAAAAATCAAGCTCGCTACGCCGTTGACTATGCGAATTTAAGTCAGAAGGCTTGTCTTTTGTTTAACCAGAGCACCACGAAGGGGAAAGTAGGAATTTGCTCTAAGACTCCACCGTTAGATGGCACCATCAAAGAGATCCCCTCACTTAATTTTGACATTGATCTGGAAGGGGAGGAACATTTTTGTAAAGAACATTATTCTCATGGTAACATGAACATTATATAAAACAGTATATAAGTTGATTGTATTCTTTTGTATTTGACTTGACTTCAAACGCAATTTTCTTCATGAATTTTCAGTAGATTGATTTTTAATTTACTTAATTTTTTTCCGTCACACCTATAACAAATTATTTCTTCATCTATTATTAAAGTCTGTTTGCCTTACATCTGTATCAATATATAGTTACTATTATTCAATTTAAATAATTTTTAATACAATATCTTACATAATTTTGAGATTTAATTATTTTTGAAATAATAATTTTCTGAGAAAACATTTAAAAAATATGTTGTCGGTTTGTATAATAATATGGAAATTTTGAATTATAATTAAATAACAGTGTATTTGAGTTTAATTGTACCATATTATTTTTGATAATATAAAATATGATTTAAAATTTATATACAATGTTATATAAAATTGTTTGCTAAAAGAGATGTTCGAAAAATTGTTGAGCAATCAAAACATTTTGATCTCCTTATTATATTTAATAAATTTTTATGTTTTTTTTATAAAACGTAATATTTTATACTAAATATAAATTTGTTAAACATTATGCGAAATAAGTTATTCTTATAAAAAGTTTACATCAAAAAGTCACTTTAGAAGCTTACGGAAATACAATTAGTCCCACAATCATAGAAGATTTTTATTTTTCTTTATTTATATTTATTTTTGATTGATGTGTGAAATAAGATTTAGGGTTTTTTAAAATAATAACTTTTAAAACTAAATAGTATATTAAATTTGTTAGATTTATTTCAAATATAAGTTCTATAACAGCATCATAATGCAACTAATAAAAATTGGATTATCGATATATTTTTAACAATGAAAATTTAAACGAGTGTAATGAATAATGCAAATATAATAAAACTATATAATTTCTTGCTAACATAATAAAATCGTATTTGACTGCGAAATAAAATCGAATTTGAGGTTAGAAAAGACCACAGAGTACGGCATTTTTGATTGAAACGTGAGTGCGATAACAAATTGACAATACAGAATGAGGTTTCGATTTCGCAGTCCAAAGTTCGCTTCGATATCGACAATATATTCAAATTGCGTCAGTGCATCTTAAATATCTGTTGAATAAATTTACATTTTGCTTGAGATATGTTTTCACAAAAATATGACAAAATAAAAATCAATATTAAGTTTTCCTTTCTTTTCAAAGGAATTCTTTACCACCCAATAAAATAAATTTTCATGATATTTTTTAAATCGATAAATCTATAGTGCCTGTAGGTCATAAATACTACGTAGGCTCACAACTCTGAGATAGACCCCGTGGCTAATAAAAAGACCGCACTGATAAATGCTGGTAAGGGTGATAAATATTTTGCGAGTCAGAAGCATAATTTTAGAGAGAATTTAGCGAATTCTTCTAGAAATAGTAGGATGAAAATGACATTACACTAAACAAGTTCTTATGTTTAGCCAAACTTTCATCCTGCTTAATTTTAGATTATAAAGAGGCTGGTATGATTGTGGTTAATAGTGGCAAAATCTTGAAATAAGAGGAAACATTTCAAATTTCCTTAATTACCTTCCAATTAATAAAGATTTTGATACATTACTGGCGGTAAAATCGTATTTCAACTTGAAACAATATATAAACATGCATGGCATGCACAAAAGAAAACTTCTTTAAATGAAGAGCAACCTTAAGTTATAGATGCGAAATTGTAATAAAGCACCGAGTGTTGCCTGCTCATTCCAATAATCATATAAATGCGAAGCAGATGGCATTGAATAAGGCTCATTTTTTTTATCTATACTGATATAGCGCTATAAGTGTAACTTTAGGTTAATGGGTTTGGAATATTTGTCCGTCACCAAAAGCCTCGTAATTTTGAACTAGGCTCAAGTGACGAGCCAACACTTTAGTTGGCACTCTCCTCTCCACATCTGTGCACACCAAAGGAAGGACTTTGGACGTCACATATTAACGTGGACATGTTCCCAACCCACAGAGCTCCAGCAAACCCAGTGAGGGGGAGTACGTGATCACTCTCTGAATCACTGCCTTTTGCAAATCATGCTGCACTTTGTTGATCTTAATTGGAAGCGGCGTAAAGCAACAGAGCCATTTTTCTAAACTTATATTGTTGAATACCCAGTGGATCTACTATCCTTGCCCCGAAAGTGAATGGGTCATCGTAAATTAGAAGTAGAAACCAAAAAGAAGATTCCCAAACTCTACTTGTCATTCCAAGAGTATCATTTCACATGGAGGACATTGCCACTACTGCATATTCTACGCGCTCTAGACGTCATGAATGAACATGACGGATCTCCTTAGCTCCAAAAATCCAGTTAGGAAGGGTCACCCTCCCAATCACCTCCCTCAGCAAATGATGTTTCATTCCTCAGCAAATGATGTTTCATTCCTCAGCAAATGATGTTTCACATTTGCTGATTTTAACAGGACGTCTCAGTATTAGGTAAGCCACGTGGCAATTAAATCTAATCACTAGCCAAATATTTATGAGGACAATCAATATATTTTAGTACCACTGATCGTTGAATTTATAGCAAGCTTAAGGATTGGGTAATCCTCTTGAATTAGCGATAAGGAAGAATTCTTCAGCAAGAGAAGTTTCTGGATCTATCCCAGTCACAGTTTAACAAAGGGAAACGGATGTTGTGCTTCAGCAGGCATGTCTTTTAGACTTCGTGCTTGAAAAATTTCCTGGTTTTCTCCTTTATAACACGAGAATAAGACTCACAATTTAATCAACGTCTTTCTTGAAGGCTATAATGCATTGAGAATATTAAAAGGACTTGTTTATTGCAAGACGTTTACGACAATAGACAAGTGTATATCTATCTATCGTGTGACATAGAGGTTTGGCGATTGATAGTGCTCACTGTGACTTAGTAATGACACAATATTCTCCGGGATAAATTTTCTGGTATTCGAATTCTGCGACTATTGAACAACTTGAGATGGAATGGAAGTTTCTGCTTTCTACACAAGGGTCTGTCGGGGTGGGTTATTAGGAGTTTTCCAGGTTTGCTCCCTTGTGAGGCTCAGATATGACTTCCACTTATCAAAAATTTTTTCATAAAGCAAGGCAAGTCTGATGTACAAATGCTTCACCAAAATGTTCAGCTTTAAGGCAATCTTCAGGTGGTGTAAATGCCCCATAACTGAGCATATTTATTAAACTGATTTGAAGGTACATGAAACTATTTTCTACACGTTTGTGTGAGTTTTGGAATATATAATTACTAAATAGTGGATGCAGAAGATGTTTATAAGAGCATCACTAATCGCTAAGTTATCTGTTGTTAGTTATTAAAATAACTAAAAACATCACTGACGTTGCTTGATTATTAAAATAATGTAAACATGAACGATCTCTAAATTATTTGTTATTAGTTATTAAAATAACTAAAAGCATGACTGATCTCTAAATTATTTGTTTTTTGTTATTAAAATAACTAAAAATATCACTGGCCTCTAAATTATTTGTGCTTAGTTATAGAAATAACTAAAAGGATGGGAATGGATGTTACTTTTTTATCGATAAAAATGTTCAAAGTATAAGAGCAGTATGAAAATAGGATCTCTGAAATGTTTGTGTAATATTCAGAAACTATACATTAATGAAATTAATATTACATTCATCAATATTTATCAGAATAATTTACAATCGAGGATTTAATTTTAAAGAGGAAAGCATTTAATTCCCTTGCTTTAAATTAACGGATTTCTTGTACAAAAATAGTCGTCCCGCGGGTTGGATATTTATCTCAGAGTATGTTTACTTGTTTTCACCTGTAGGTTCTATTAAAAGTTTCTTTTTCGATCTTGATCGGAATGTATAACCAGAGTAAGATTAAAGTACGACTTTGTTCTTAACTCTTCCGATAGATGGCACCACCAGAGGATACACTCCCTCAATTTTGACTTTGATCAGGAGGGAATTTTCTCCAGACCATTACACCCCACTCATGGTAATTTTTTAATGACCTACCGAAGAATTTTCGAGTCTACAAATTTAACAAGCATATATATCTCATGTACTCGTTGGGTCGGTGGGAGCGTTAAGAATCGAACCCCAGCTTTTTTGGACGGAAACCGATGCCCCAATCACTAGGCTACCACACCCAAATAAACTTGTTTGTGTGGGGAGTATTTTGTCACCAGAAGAATAGTAGAATCATATCCTGTGGTTCAGACTACCAATCTTACTGCAAAATGTTAATTCTCAAAAGATGAGAACTTTCTTTTTTAACATTAGACTGTATTATTTTAAGCGCTATGCAAGAATGAGAAATGAGTGTAGAATTATTCTACACATTCTTAAGCTAAATTTAATAATAATTTGAAAATTAAGATAATTTGAAAATTATTTCCAAGAATTATGTGTTAAGTGTTTTCTGTTTTCTAATTTCTTACTAATCATGCACATATTTTATAAGAACTGTTGGAAAATTACAATGTTCCTAGGTAATAAATGAATATTCATTAGCTAATGTTGGTACATGAATGTAAGTATTATTACATTTTCTACTGGTCTGTAATTTTAAGTGATTGTAGAATGTAAATGAAAATTTAATTTTTGCAAAAATAATTCCATTCATAATTGTTGTATTGATAAGTACAAGAATGACATGTTGGAGAATTAGATGATTAGATTTTTCATTCTATATATATATATAGTAGCTTTTTATTTATAAGGGTAATCTGAAAAAAAAACCATTTTAAAATTGATTCAAAACCACTAAAATGACCATTCTTTGTGGAGGATTGAACCCAAAGCTGTTGAAATGAAACTCAGAAAGTTACCCATTCAATTACCAGTTTGGCTGGCTGATAAAAAGAATTGGTAGGAATGAGTAAAAATTTTTTAATTGTTTTTGGCATAGTTTTAAAACCATATTGTCTTTCGACTTTTAATGTTCCACTAAATATTTAAAAAAAAATTTTCAATCATATTTAGAAATAATTTACATGTTAGATTTATATTATCACTTTATATTAGAATATCTTTCTTCAAATTAAAAAAGGAAAAGAACTAATATTAACATTTTTGCTAAAGATATCTTAAATATTGAATTGTATAGAGAGAGATATTTTTTCAAGTCGTATATTCATAAATCTCCAAGAAATTTCTAAATTTGAAATCTTAAAATTATGAAACGTAAAAATGGGATTAAGCAAATGTATACGTATTTTAGTTATATCAATTCTTAACGATGCATTAGAATAAAATCTAAAAATACAATTTTCTTTTAAAAGTAGAATTTAAAGTGATTAAATTATATGAATGTGTTTCTTAAGTTGTGATTTTTTTACGATATTTTTATGAAAAAAAATGGTAGAATTTTTCACTGTTACTAAAATAGTGTTAGTACTATCTTTCAGAATATAGTTTAAAAAACTGAAACGTTTGTTTCATGATTAAATAACTTGAATGATAAATATTAGATAAAAATTAATTTAGTTGCAAAGCATGAAAGGAGTCCAATATTTTAAATTTTTTTTAAAATTTATTGTTTTTCTTAAAATGTATTTGCCAAAATTTGTTCTTAGAATATATACAAAGAAACAAGAGCGTTCTTGCCTTTTTTAATAACTCAAAAGAATATGACCTACAGAAAGTGTAGCCTATTATGAGTCCTCGAAGTAATCACCATCGGCATCCAGTACCTTCTGCCAACGGGGCACCAGTTGCGCAGTCCCTTGGGGTAAAACTTGGTGGCTTTGGACGCGAGTGCTTGATGAAAGTCTACTTCATTATTAAAGGATTTTTCACGAAGATGATTGTCCTGGGATTGGAAGAGGCGGTAATGAGATGGTGCAATGTCAGGTGAGTAAGAAGGATGGTTCAGATTGTCTCAACAATGTTGCTGTATAGTATTCCTGGCCACCGATGCTACTTTATTTGGCCTTCGTTATCGGCCAAGAAAAATACATTCTTGCGATTAACTAGTGCTGACTCTTTCTGTTTCAATGCCCGTTGCACACGTTCCAATTGCTGCGAGTACTGGTCCGTAGTGACCGTTTGACTAATCGGTACCAGTTCATGGTGAAGTATTTGACGACTAGTCCACCAGACACAAAGCATAATCTGGCGTGGGTGCATATTTGGACTTTCACTGTGCGTGATAGTATCCTGGGATGAGAACCAATGCTTGAAACGTTTGAGAGTGTCATATAACACTCACTTTTCATCAGTAGTCAGCATTTGATTGAATATGAATGCTCAATGGTGGCAAGAAAGCAACGATCAACAAGTTGTCACTCGTTTTTGTATTTAGATTTCCAACATTATGTGAGGATCTCACTTGTACAGCCTATACGGTTCATCTAAGTAGTGCTGATGAAGTCTAACCATTCTACCGAAAATGTTAAATTGTCTGGTAAGTTCATCACGTGTGTGACTATTGTAGTCCTCATTGCCCTCCATAGGGCACCGTCATCCAAGGCCGGTAGTCGTCCATTCATTGCAAAGGGACAAATCACCCGACCTGAACTTGTGAAATCAATGTCCTTGCCGAATGTTCATTCACAGCACTACCACCCCCTCCACAAACGCTTGACACATTCGGCCACTTGATGCAGCAGCCCACTTTGAAGTTCTATAGCAAACAATAACAAACAAGCTCTTTCGAGACGTCCATATCACTTTGATACTGGATGAGTCCCGATTGATGAGTGTGCGCGGTGGACCTGCTTTAAGAACAACTGATATTCTTACTCTCGACTAACCCTGCCATGACGACTTCATATATTAATTTCCATATTTATTCTCACTTCCTTCAATGGTCATGTGAAAATGACAATACCTCTCTTGTTTACCTACTATTTAGATTAAATATTTTTATTACTAAATAAAATACTATTTTCCCTTCTCTTTTATCTTTTCTCCATAAATAAGTAATACGCTTATTTTGTAAAGATGTATTTAATCTCTATACCATTTATCATATTATAATCCCATCCACACTTTTCTTGAGTTTTGTTTTCTGCAACAAATATATATGCATGCTTTACTGCTTAAGGACATTCTGAATGATATGTGTTTTTTTAAGTGGCTGGAATTATGAAAATACACTCACAACTTTTCACCACAGTCATAAATCTTTCTTTAAGTCTTAACTAAGATTCAGACAAAGAAAAGGTTAAGTACAAAGAGAAAATATTTTTCTTATTTTGTCTTGTAGTATTAACAAAGAAGTGATTTATGTTTGTAGATTATTATTCCAATAGATTTGCATTTTATCTTGAGATAAGCCAATCCATGCAAGGTTATTGATTATTAAAACTTTGTTAATTTATTTCAAATTAGTTTTTTTTATCTGTTCTTAAGGTTTGAAAATCGTTAGATTTAGTGAAATTATTTGGTTCTTTCAAATGAGTAATTACAGTTGGGTAATAGTACTTTTGTCATAAAAAATTTTAGTTATTGTTTTAAATGCTTTGTGTGTCATTCAAACTGTAATAATGTATTTTATGATGTTTAGGTTTCTTATTTTGAACAAAACGCCAAAATGTGGTAATGTTAATCAAATATGAATTTCTTTATAGTGAAGTTATATAATGTTTGTTTTTGAAAACCCTGGGCCTTTTGAATGTTAAAAAACCAGTTGTGCTATATTTCATTGGAAAATGGAATAACTTTAGTAATTTATGTAGTGAAAATATTAAAGGTATTGATTTTTACTAATTATTTAAATCTTAAAATACCTTAAGCCACGCAAATGTAGTCATTTTTATGAAAATATAAATTTATTATTAAATTATAAACGTTGTGTAAATAAAGATATTATTAAAATAAGTATTTTTAGTGATTATTTACTCTGTTTTTACTAAATATGTCTAAAATACTTTAAATTATAGAACAAATACCGCTCTGAAAATGCTGAATAGTGAGGTTTAGATTTTCAATTTAATAGTTTTGGTTCAATTCCCACTAGGTAGTAGTGATTTGGTATAATTTTCTATCTGTATATTTTTATAAGCTTAATTTTAGCTTTCGGGCGCAAAACAGAGAGTTAAAAGTGACAAATTAACCGAAATTAAGATCAAAATTAATATCTCAAAAAATGTTTGTATTTCGAATAAGGTGACTATTTTTCGTAATGCTGAAATATTGTTGAATGACCGTCACTAGTAAATTGTGTATTGTTACGTCACTAGTGTATTGTTAAATTGTTAATATTGCTGGAAAATCTGCCCCACAAAGAAGGAACTGTATTGTTGTTGTTACTTATGACACATGGACAATCCATGCCGTTAGCTATGGTATAGCTATGGCGTAGGGAGCGTCTTTCGTTTAAGCAGACCAACGCGAAAATAAAAGTAACACTTTACTCTAAACTCCTCCGATAGATGGCACCACCAGATTATCAACTCCCTCAGTTTTGACATTGATGTGCATGGGGAGGAGATTTTCTTCAGACCATTAGACCCCTTAGTAACTGTTCAATGGCAGACGACAGAATTTTCTATTCCGCAGATTTAACGAGTTCTTACATCGCATATACTGGGTAGGTCTTTGGTGGCATTGGGAATTGAACCCCACCTCTTCCTGACGGCATGCCGATTCCCTAACCATTGGACTACCACTGCCCTAGAAAGACCTGTAAGAAGAATAAATAAATGTGTTCGAAAAAAAAGTTACATAAATAAAGGTGGCAAAACATTTGCTTTATGATATTGATCTAATTAAAATATTTATTTTTTTATTTCCAATGGCAGATTATAGACAGTTACAGCAAAATAAATAAAAAGGATAGAACAATATAACACAGAAAGAGTACTGCAACAGAGTCTATTAATCTAACATGTCTATAGCTTCCCAATAGAGCTCAGTTAGAGACGTCTTACGAAGTGCAGGGCAGCTAGGAAGATGCGCTGCGTCCATGACCTCACCAATGTTGCAAAGAGTGCAGACCGGAGAAGGAACGATACCAAATCTATTTAGATGTTTCCGCAGACAGTCGTGCCCGGTGGCAAGGCGGGATTCAGCCACCGCTCTATGTCTTGGGCTATCTAATTAAAATATGTAGACAATAATTTGTTTTTGTTTTATTAGAGAATATATTCTTCACATTTTCTTAAAAATAAAATAATTTCTGAAAGTTTAAGCACCTGACGTGGATCGCAAAGACAATATATTTTATTGCTACATTAGAATTTAAAAAATACCATGATTCTTGTCATTCAATCCTACAAGTAGAGAGATGGGTCTTCTGACTCAAGTTAGAGCTCATTTTCGTCAACATGAAATTTGCTTTCAGAAGATTCCATTCCTCGTTGAATTTTTCTGTAATGATCTTGCCCAGGAGGGTAGTAGTTATCCCATCCCTTATTCTTTAGAGCTTATACACCTTGAACACTTTTCCATGGAAAGGTCCCATACAAAAAATTATCGACTGGTACTCCCTACTCCTTTCTGGTACAGAGGTGGCAAACCAGACTTATCTCTAACGCTCTCATGTCAACAAAGAAGCAGCACCAGACTTTTCGTGCCTGGCCACCGACCACCTGAAATGTCTTACATTTTCTAAAGAAAAAAAATCTTACCCTTTTTGTTAAAAATACCAACAGCAGGCTTCTTTTAAACACATCTTGGAATATACGGTTTTCCCTTGGGAATCAATTTATTCTTCTCCTTTTTCGTCGTTTGAAAGATCATCAGATTCATAGATCTGGTCAGATAGGGTTGGTGAGTAGTAATAGCATAAATAGAAATATGACGCAGTTCAATTCTGACTTTTACAGTTTATTATCTTAGCCGTTATTGAATACCTGAAGATGGTACTTGAAGGTTTGCCTTTTACTTGTATGTTACCGAGATGTGTGCACTTGAAAGTTTCTCGAATTTCATTCCTGTTTCACGTGAATGCAGTTCAGTATCTTTGAGAAATCTGAAGAATTTCAAAATATGGTGTCATGATTTTTTCCACCCTTAATACCGTACAGTTTATCATTATTTGAGAAACCACTATGCGATTATCAAATCAAGAAGAATGCTTCCTATCAAAAATGAAATTGCCTTCACAAACATCCTCATTAAATTAATTCTGAGAATGCATGAATGGATTGTGAAAATAAAATTATTGTTCTAACTTGAATATACCATAGGGATCATTATTTAACGTAAGCAAATAAAGCATGTAAGCTTCATTTTCAAAAATATTTATATTTTTATTGATGTTTATTAAATTTGAGATGCTGTTAATTTAGGTTAAGTCATTGCTATATGTTTCTATCTGTTTACTTTTGGTGATTGAAGCTATTAACTGCCAACCATTTTGAAATTTTGCAACCAAGCTTCAGGCATGAATTAAATACTTGAGTACATAATCACACTATAAAAACGTTAGTATAGACTTCTTTACATGTTAAGTTCATTGATTTCAGAGTCTTCAGCTGGTCCAGTTATTGAGATAAAAATTTTCTATGCAAGAGGGCCTTATCTCGAGAGTTTAATAATAATGCTGGGAAAGAAATTTAACGATTAAAATAATTAATACTGAGAACTATTAAGAAATTAATTATTTTTAGAGTGCTAAAAAATGGTAAAAAATATAGTGAAATTATATCGAATAATTATTCAATAATAATGTATATATTTTTTGGCAGTACTTCTGATTCCGTGGGGTTCTTAGATGCATGAATAGTGAGTATTCTAAGCCTTTGTTTTGAAGAAAACGAGTTCATATTGTGAATGATATAAGTATATTTTGTATGTATATATAGATATACACAACATACACACACATATATATATACATAGAACCCAAACACATGTCCATCTCAATATCCAATCTGTAAAATGCAACCTCAACTGGTTCCTCACGGAACCCTATCAACAACAAGATTTAGTCCACGACCCCATCAAGGTGGTCCATCGATAGGGGAATTCCGAATGTGGGCCATAGCCTCCTCGACCGCCCAATGGTTTTATTTTTGCGTTCAGCAAATTTTTCAATCATAACAAGTCTATACAAGCACAAAAATGTTTTAATATAAATATTTCTACAGTTTCCATTATTTCAACACTCGTCAGTTTATCAATTAGATAAAGTATTTAAGCAAATAAAATATTTATTATTATTATTAAATTAAAGTGCACATATATTTCAAAGTTTCGTGGTATTTTGTGATGTAAAATATCAAATTCCACCTATGCAAGAATCACAGCATTTGAAATTACACTCTGCACTTTCTTGTTGAGATTGCAAGAAATTACGGATTTCGAATGGGGACTTGTAAATAAAGTTTTTTTATACATTGCGTAAACCTATATATAAAATACTTCAGAATCTTGAAATATAATTCTAGAAATGATCTACCTTCTCCTAAATTGTTGCATTTGGGTTGGCAACTAAGTAATTGAGGATTTCACTCATAGAGGGCTTCAATTGAATTTTTAGGTTTGCAGACGCAGTACAAATGTAAAACACATTTTGTTATTTGATAGTTGGCAATTCAACTGTCAATCAGTAAAAAAGGTTTTTTGATTGGTTGCGTAGTTTTTGTTTGGCGTTTGTTGAAGAATGGAAAATCAAAAGGAAGATTGTCATCATATTTTGCTTTTTTATTTCTGCAAAGAGAAAAACGCATCCCAAGCTCATAAAATGTTAAGTGCTGTTTATGGGGACGAAGCCTTAAAAGAACGGCAGTGTCAAAATGCATTTGCCAAATTTCGTTCTGGTGATTTTTCACTCAAAGAGATGAAAGACGCTCTTGTCGTCCATTTGAAGTTGATGAGGACCGAATCAGAGCAATAACCGATTCGAATCGTCAAAGTACAACACGTGAGATTGTAGAGAAGCTTCATATTTCACATACGTGCACTGAAAATCACTTAAAATCTTGGCTATGTTCAAAAACTCGATACATGGGTTCCTCATGTATTGAAAGAAACGCATTTAATGCAACGCATTAACAGCTGCGATTTGTTAAAGAAACGTAATGAAAATGATCCGTTTTTTAAACGACTGGTAACTGGCGATGAAAAATGGGTTGTTGATATACAACAATATCAAGCGGAAAAGATCGTGGAACAGGTCAGGTGAACCAACTCAAACAACATCAAAAGCTGATATTCATCAAAGGAAGGTTTTGTTATCAGTTTGGTGGGATTACAAAGGAATTGTCTACTTTGAACTCTTACCAACCAACCGAACAATCAATTCTGATGTCTACATTGAACAACTAAAGAAATTAAACAATGCAGTTGAAGAAAAGCGGCCCGAATTGACAAATTGAAAAGGTGTTATATTCCATTATGACAATGCAAGGCCACACACATATTTGGTCACTCGAGAAAAATGATTGGAGCTTGGTTGGGATGTTTTTTCACATCCAACATATAGTCCTGACCTTGCACCATCTGATTACTTTTTATTTCGATCTTTACAAAACTCCTTGAATGGTAAAAATGTCAATAATGAGGATAATGTCAAATCGTACCTGATTCGGTTTTTTGCTAATAAAAACCAGAAGTTTTATGAACGTGGGATTATGATGCTGCCTGAAAGATGGCAAAAGATCATTGATCAAAATGGGCAATACATTACAGAATAAAATTATTTAGATCCATGAAAAAATTGTCTTTGATTTTCGGAAAAAAAATCCGCAATTACTTAGTTGCCAATCCAATATAAAAATATTTCTTGTTGTTCTCGTGTGCAAACTAGGCTGGCAAATTGAGGTGCGCTGCTCTACTTTTCCAAGTGAACCGTATTTGGTGTGGAGTCCGACTTCTTCAGTACACACACATGCCATAGGGACCCGTATGCATTGATAAAATTTTGCAAGAAACAAAACTTTAAGGGTATGAATTATTTTAGAGTAGGATTAAATAAAGTTTAATAGTAATTGAATATATTAACTGCATTATGATAAATTTTTCTTTTTAAAAATGTTTGAAACAAATATGTTATTATGAGCGTCTTTAAGCTATTATATTTTAAAATCTTCTTCAAATTATTTCGATTATTAAAATTCTATTCATTTGCATTGGTTTTAGTTTTTAGAATTAAAAAATTTTTATTAACATTGTATTATTTTAATTTTTCCTTTATATTTCAGAATTTATAATAAGCACTCTACAAACACAGCTTAATAGAAGAAAAATATTCTTGAAAAATTTCATAAAATGTATGGGCATGTTAATTATAATTTATCATACATTTTCGAGGAGTAACTTTATTTGAAAAATTTCCATCAGAATGATTAGTGTCCATTCAATTTTGGATATATTTATGTAAATTGCCTTTTGTCTTTATATACTGCGTCTTTACTTACTTACCATTATTTAGTGATTATTTTTAAATTTATCATTCTTTTTTTCATTGAACTACAATTAGAATTTTCTCTCCGTGTTAATTGAATAATAAGAGACAGAACAGTCTTGAAATAAATAATCCCATTTAAAGTTATGAATATCATAAACTTTTAGATATCCAATATACAATGGGACAGATGATTATATAGAAAAATAATTACCGTTTTCCATGTACCCTTCAATTGGAGTTTCTAAGAGCATTTCTCTAATCATCAGAAATTCTATGAAATTCAATTAATATCAGAGACAAAATTAAAAACGTTTTAAGAATTTGCTCTAATACTTTATTAGTTAAAACTTTATAATTAATAACAAACTATTTGGAATATAATTTAATGCAGCCTTTTATGAGGTTCTAATTATGAATTAAATATTTTAAATAATTAAGAAAGAAAGAATAATTTGACTTGATCTTTTAAAAATTTAAAAATGAATTTTTAATATAAGGTCTAGTTTTAAATCATTTACGTTGTATGAGTTTAATAATTCTATTGGGTAGAACTCTATTTTAGCCTACCCCTTGGTGAAAATGGAAAACAATGGTGTCGAACAATGTCTCGTTAACCAAAACTACGCTATTTCCAATAATTATGTTGGAAATATAGTACCACTCTGCAATAAGACAAAATGATAAAATTCAATTTTTCTTTATGATAAATTATATTCATCATCATCATTCATGGCATGCCAGCCCAGGATGGGCCAAGGTCTTCTGAACAAGTTTCTTCCAGCCACTTTTACTGGCAGCCAAACTCCTCCAATTTTTTGTTACAAGGACCCCAGTCTTTTTCGACTGCATCTACCCATCTCAGCTTTGGTCTTCCTCTTCTTCTTACGTTGAAGGGTTTTGCAGAAAAAAAATTCCCCTAGTGTTTTATTGTCCTTTATTCTAATAACATGTCCAACCCAATTAAGACGACTTTCTTTAATGTGATGTACAACGTCTGGCTCCTTGTACATTCGGTAGATTTCTGTATTGTATCAACTGCGCCAGACACCGTTTTCCTTCGTACCTCCAAAGATACTTCTTAAAATCCTGCCTTCAAATAGGCCCTACAGCCTCTCCTCTCTTGCAGTCAAAGTCCAAGTTTCTGAATCGTAGGTCAAAACGGGAAGAATAAGTGTTCTATAGATCTGTAACTTATAGTTTTTCGTGATAAAAAATTAGTTTTCAATAATTATCTTGTTCCAAAAAAGGCTTTGTTAGCTGCAGTTAAACGTCCTCTTACCTCTGGGAAACTGTCATTATTTTTATTAAATATTGAGTCAAGATAGATAAATTCATCAACTGTTTCAAATTTATAATCACCAATGAGTCTATGAGTTTGGGTAAATTGGGTTCTAGTTACAGGGAAATATTTAGTTTTAACCAAGAAAATATATTATAATATATAAAACCTGAAAAAAACAATACAATTTATGTATGCCAGATCATTCAAATGTACATATAATCGTTTTTTATAACATTTCATTTCAATTAATAGGGAAATAAAACTAATCAATATCGTGAATAACATCAAATTTTAGTTGTCCTTTTTGAGTTACGTGCAGATCATTAGCACAAATAAAACTCTTAATCTTCTACATTAATTTCCAATTTGAAATTATATAATAATTTGAAGAATAATTTACTGACTCATTTTATTTGAATCCATTGAAGCAATCCATTCATTTACTGGAATTTATTTTTCTTAAAAAGAACACAAATGCTCTTGTATTCCGTTAAAAGACAAACCATAACGTAATGCTTAAACTTTATATTGATTTTTATTCTAAGTCAACGCGCTTAGAATAAAATTTAATTGCATGTTATCACATGCTTAAAAAAGAATTGTTTCTTATACCTCTTAATTCTAACTAATTAGTTTTAAAATATTTGGGTCATAAATATGGGGATATTATTAATATCATTAACATTTTAAAAATATTAATGAAATTAATAATGTCATCATACTTTTATTCTGATTTAGAATCTTCATTGAAAATATTATTTTAATTTATTTTGACAACATTTTTTTCGCCTGCGCATTTATTTTAAAAATGTTTTCTGGTATTGGTTATCATAGAACCACTGCATTCCATTCATTCGAAATTCTTGTTTTAAGAAATCTAGTTTGACTTTCTAATCTTCTGGTTTGGCAACGCATTTCACTCTTGGTAACGTAATAGGTCCAAATATTATTCAACCATTCCGTTAATGCAAAGATATCGTATTATTATAAAATATCAATTTTTAATCTAATTCTTATCACTGAACTTAGCCAACCATTTATCTATTTTAAGCTTTAGTCAAGTGGTGAAGTCGACCTCGGAGTTAACATCCTTCTATTAAAAGTTTCCCACAAATATATCAGTGGGAGAAAATTATAGTAATCCCTTCTATATATCTATAACACGGTATATTAGGAAGTCCGTGTTATAGGAACACGCCTTGTACGAGCATTCTCGTAAAACATGCTTGTATGATCTCGTATAACGCATTATTTACGAATGATCCACGTCTAACGTTTCTCGGTGAAAAGGGCTTCAATCGAATGTTAGAAAAATGTTATAAACGAAATGTGAGCGTTTTATTAAAATCAAATTAAATAAAAAAAACTTATAAAAATGTGACTAAAACAGTTAAATTCAAATAAATGAAATAATTCCAAAAACAGTTTTATTAGATGTTTATTCGCTGTTGGAGGTTTGTGAAATAACGTTTCGCCGACATCTTTTTCAGCAGAATGTTTCAAAATTCTATCTGCTTCTTTGATAGCGTAAACAACCTATTATAGGTCCTAGCTACGTCTATAGCTTTTCTAGTCCAGTCTGTCCAGAGCGACACTTTGCCAGTTCCTAACTTTCAGTATCTTGAGGTCGTTTTCAGTGTCAAAACGAGCCATCTTGTCGGTGGTCTTCCTCGAGCAAGGGATCCTTCGGGGTTCTTCAACTTTATTATTCAAGTGGGGTTGTTTTCTCTGCTTCTCCAGACATGGCAAAACCATCTTAGCCTGTTGCTTCTGGTTCAAAAGTGTATAATATAATTTGATTTTATAAGAACACAATAAACACAATGTAAAAACGTAAGCTAAATTGATTGTGATCTTTACTAATCATTATGAATTTAGCAGAACAAAAAAATAACGTGTGGAAGGAACGCGTTATGAAAAATACGTATTATATGAGGAACATGAAACCGCGTTATAGAGTAACGTGTTATAGGAAGGATCACTCTATATTATAGGTTCCCAAAGTGGTCCAGATGAACCCCCAGAGGTCCATAGAAGACCACACGGGTGTCCACGTAGACGTGAAAAGAAAACAGGGGCTCACAAATTGTAAGTGGGGGTCCAGGAAAAATTATCTGGTTTTCATAATAAAGAATACAAATTTTGGCTTGGATTTACCTATCAACGTAGGCAGGTAGTATCATTCACTAGGTAGGTTCTCAAAAATATTCGAGATTCAGTTCAAACACTGAATTTAATAGAACAATAGGTAATAGTACAAGTGTACACCACATGTTAAGATTTGCGAAGTACCACCCGTGCGCCCTCTCGTCCGGGGTGCTTATTTAGACCTGCAAAGGGATGAAATGCGATTTGCGCTGTGCTTGCAATCTACATTAGTATAAATACGAATACCAAGAACAAAGCGTTACTCATTTGTTTTTGGGATTTTGAACATGAAGGTGTGACTGTGAGTGATTCGATGTCAGTGTTTGCAGTGCCGGAAAAAATAAGTACCTGCCTATTTGTTATACATATTTTTATTATACATTATAATTTATCAATCCTATTATATTTGTTTTACTACTTGAATGTAGTTGGTAGTTATGTAATAAAAATTATAAATACTAGAGATTATTCTAAACTTCTATGAAAAAGAACAAAAAACCAGGGAAGATTAAACTTTTGGTACCTAGGTACTTTTTTGATAGTACTTACTGTTAGAAGCAGGGGTCTACCGAAAATAGTAAAACTTTGAATGTGGTCCACGAGAGAAAAAAGTTTGGGAACCCATACTCTTTATCATAGGAGCATTTCAGGATGTGTAGTGGACGAAGGATTTTGTACGTTTTCCTCCAGGCGGGATACCTTATAAGTAATAGGCCGCATTCACGTGTCTTAAAGGAGAAATCCGGAAAACACCCAGGCATTCATTTCGACAGAAATACAAGCAAAAGAATCAAAACCTCCATTTTCCATTGTTCAGCAATGGTTATCACAGAACTCTTGCCTTTTTACTTCAAAGAACACAAAACAAATAACAAAATAAAATAAAATGTAAGTTCATGTAAGTTCATAAGTAATGTAAGTAATGTAAGTTCATAATAACTGTCATGAGGTTTGAGATTATAATACATTTTTTATCATTTCATATCTATGATTTTGAATGTTTTTCTAATTTTAAATTTTTTTATGAGAATATTAAATAAATTTAGGAATATTTAACACTATTTTAGTATTATAAAATATCAAATGAATTCTCCCAGAAAAAAATATCTTGTACTTTTTTGAAATTTATGATTTTTGTAGTATGTTATCATATAATTTTCCTGATTAAAAATCAAATAATAATTACTTCTTTTTTTTGAATAAATAGTAAAATAAAAAAATGTATTCAATTTTATTTGATAATTTATAATTAATAAACACCTTGTTAAAATTTACAGATGTCTTTTACAATTAACAGAAAGTTCAATGGGGCCAGTTAGATTAGGGCGTCGTTCTCATTATCGGAAGGTACTGAGTTCAAACCCTTCTTAAGAGAAGATACGTCGTGTTTGTTAAAGGTGGCTGGGACAAGCTAAACTGGGCGTGGTCGCAATGTCCTCCAAGTGAAATTATTGATGCATTGTAGGTTGATGTTTACTAATTAGTATATTGGTTAGTTATTTTATCAAGGAAAATTCAAAAATATTTTGGTTTTAATTTCCACATTATGAATAATTTGTCCACAATGATTAATCTTAAAATAATGTTTTGTCTCCTTGGTTTAAAGTCCTGCATACATTAAAATAAAAATACAATTAATAATAATAATATTTGAAATAACAACATAAATAAAATATAAATTAGATTGTATAAAAGCAATTTAATGCTATATACAAAGATTTTTCATTGTGATGGTTTCAAAAGGATTTCTTATATTATTTAAATTATTTTACTTACCAGAAATTGGAAATATTTTTCTTAAGGAGTATTTCAACATGAAATTAATAAAAATATTGAATAAATAACTGTTAACATTTAAAAAGCACTGTAATTATCGACAAAGATCTTTATGATTTTTAGCAAATTTATTTGCAATGCATGAAATACATACAATGGAATTTGATTTTTTATTTTATAAAAGCTTACATTTGCAATAAAATTTATTATTTTACATTGTCCTCACATTTGGCAGGAGTTTGAGGCTACAGTGGCTTGGTAGGCTAGGGCGTCGTTCACATTATCAGGAAGTAGTGAGTTCGAATCCCGCCTTATCAGATGTTTTGTCATTTTCTCTAATGGTAGCTGAGATATGTTAAAACTAGGAGTGGTTGCAATGTCCTCTAAGCGAAGTGATATCTCTGTGGGTGGCAAATCAAAGTATTTGGGAGTTTTTACTTTGGCCTCTGCTTGAAAATCACAAAGGCTTCACCCGTCTGTTTCCATCTAACTGGTAGAGCCCAAATCAGGACTCGGTACAGGGAACCATGCTGGTGCAACAACTACGACCTAAATTCTGTGATTGATTACTTAACATCAATGTCGAAAATAATTGGTTGTTACGTTAATGTGACTGAATTGTGCATTTTTTATGAAATATTGTTAAATTAAATAAAATCGTTCCTATGTAATAAGTTTATTACTTCGGATAATATTGCCAAAGTAAGCATTGACCATATCTCTGAAACGAAGTCACCGAATATGGTGGTTAGAACCAATAAATTCCAAAAATGAATGAAATGTTCCAAACAATTTCTGTATTTTTATACAATGAAACATTTAACGTTGCGAAGAGTGAATCACCAACTGAATATTTCACTTGGGTTAAGAATTTTATTATTTATGAGAACTATGAACATAATAAAATACTATTTATATTAATTTTATTATTAATAATATTCCTTAAATTGTATTAGTAAAAAAAATATTTTGTGTGAAATTTCATACCAATGGCACTCAGAATAATTAAAATGTTATGTTAAGTGTTTAATTTCATCATCGATATTTTCTTAATTCTGTGCAACTTCCTATGTTAAATTTTCTAGGAATATTTATGCTGATTGGATGTTACTGTATACATCGAATTTGGCATTCCAATTAACTGTTGGGTTGTTCGGAAAGTAATTTCATTTTTTTGTGGAAATGAAAGACAGTTTTTATATAGTAAAATATACTTTATTAAAGTATATATTGGCCGTTCTGGTCCAAATCCTTTCGCCACCTTTCTGGTAGTAGCATTGAACACCCATAAAATTTTTGGTCTCCGCTGGCAAAAAACTGATCGAGATGGTTTTCGTCCTCCTCATTTGAGGTGAAGTTTTTACCGTCAAATAAATTTTGGAGTGACCGGAACAAATAATAATCCAATGGTGCCAGATCTGTAGAATATGGTAGGTGTGGCATTGTATCCCATTGAAGCTGTAAAAATTTTGGCGAGTGATCAAAATTGTGTGAGGTCTCGCGTTGTCTTGGTGAAACACTTCACCTTTCCTGTTGATTAGTTCTAGCCTTTTTCTGTTGAAGTGCATCATTCAGTTTTCCAGCTGATGACAGCAACTTCCGAATTAATTGTTGTGATATTTGGTAAAAGATATAAAAATTTTTTTTTAAAATCTCACCAAACAGACAGCAGATCCTTTTTTGGTGAATATCCGCTTTGGAAATGGTTTCAGCCGGTTCATCTTTTTTGCTTAATAAAATCTTACGTTTGACGTTGTTGTAGACAACCCATTTTTCGTCCCCAGTGATGATAAGCTTCAAAAACGTATCATTTTAGTAACGTTTGAGAAGCGAATCGCAGATGTCAATGAGGCGACACAGATTTCACTCTATGAGAACATGGGGAACCCATACATCGAGCTTCGAGGATAATCCCAGGCCTTTCAAGTGGTCATAAACTGTT
This sequence comes from Latrodectus elegans, assembly GCA_030067965.1. Classification (NCBI taxonomy): domain Eukaryota; kingdom Metazoa; phylum Arthropoda; class Arachnida; order Araneae; family Theridiidae; genus Latrodectus; species Latrodectus elegans. Next base: position 13,701,391 of record CM057821.1, read on the forward strand.
GTTATTCGTAGGTTCCCATCAACTAATGCCTTTATCAAGTCCTTATGAGCTTCAACTGGCCTTTCCATACGTGGTGCATCTTTGACATGAAAATTGCCGGATCGAAATTTAGCGAACCAGTTCTGGCACTGGCGTACTGTTAACACACCTTCTCCATACACATCGGTCATTTTCTTTCGGGCTTGAACAGCATTTTTACCCTTTCAGTAGTAAAACAGTAAGATATGTCTGAAAATGCTGCTTATCTCACTGCATATTTTAAAAGAGCACCAACCAAAAACTACAGCGTAGTATATTAATAGGAATTTTTCACACACAAGTTTTGCTATATGTGAACTCTCAAAACATATAATAACTATACGGCTCAAATGTGAAGTTGGGTGCAAAAAAAAAAAGATTAAATCTTCTGTCGGAAAAGAACGAAATTACTTTCCCAACAACCCAATAATAACTGGTGTCAAAAATTAATTATTGTTTTATTTTTTTCCCATTTGTCATTCTTCACCAAAATGATGCATTAGTTTGTTGATAATTAACGTTCCATAGGATTTATCCATTCACCAATCTTATGTTATGCAAAAATTGAAGTTTACATTTTTCGAGAAGGACATTTTTATTGCGATCGGCACTCCAAATAGCTCATTTCATTACCATTGAGATCAGCTTAAATTCAAAATTCTAAAAAGATAAATTTAAGAAATTCAATCTAATGTTTATTATAAAAAAAAAAAAAAAAAACGAGAAACAAAATAATTAAAAAATTGTACAAAAAGTGGAAGTTCTAAACTCGAATAAAATCTAACGAGAAAATTTTTTTTTCCATTCTATTGTGTGTGAAAGGAATTTTAATACATTCTTCATTTAAAACTACAGCTTGCATTGACTCCTATAAATTTCTCGCTTAAAATTCCGAGAAAATGTAAAACTCAATTTAAATTTCTCTTCGAACTATATTCCGTTTGGAGAGAGCACTCTTTTTAACATGTATTGTTAGTGGTTGGAGCAAAGGAAACGGTATTATTTTAATCTTAATGTATCCTAAGAACACATCTGAAATTCAAACTCACATATATACAGCCTGACTTATGTTTAAATTAAGTTGAATCGCTTTCCGTGTATCTCTTAAGTTTTACTAATGAATACTCTTTTGTGAAATGAATAACAATTGATGAAATTCACGGCTTTGTTCAAGCTGCATATTTTCATAAAAGGAAATGAAAAATTGAATGGACGTTGAATTCCATTGCAAGAAATTTATAAATTCTATTGTAGGAAGTGTTTTATATATTGGAACAAAATACCAGATAAAAACTTAAGCAATAATGCAAGAAGTGTCAAGCAGTATACTAAAAATACCTAAGTCTATATATGTAGGATTGTACTAAATCGAGACAGAATCTGTAATTTTTTATCTCTCTTTAGTGTTTAAGAAATATAAATTTCCAAATGATCAAAGAAATCATTTTTCAAAGGCAGTATTTCACAAATTAAATATAATTTGATGCTACTTCTTAAACATAATTTCAATCAATCGAGTTCTTTTTATTTAATAATGAGAATTTGTTTTATAGGATCGATTATATGCTCGATTTTTCTGAAATTGAATTGTAAAAATTTAAAATATTTAATTAGATTTGTAGATTTTTTTTTACATTAACAAATTATAATTTGTTTACATTCTTAGTTTTCACATAGTTTAATGTTCAAAGGTATATTGGAAATTGAGTTATGTAATTAATAATTTACATAAAATAAGGTAAAGAAAGTCAAAACATCATAAATTCCTTCATCAAAATTTTAATAATGCTAATAATATGTCATGAGAAATTAACCAACCGGTAGATTTTTTTGTTTGATGACATCTTACATTCCAATTAATAAATTTATATGATTATTTAGCACGAATTCAGTTATAAACTAAAAATTGTATTATAGCTAGTTTGAAATTAAAAAATGGCAACAGTTTAAAAAGTCATTCTATCATATCGTTATTCTGATATAATGACTCTAATCAATAGTTAGTTGTTTTCCCACATTTGGTATATTTATACTTAACTTTTAGATTTAAAGCTTAAAATTAAATTCAATAAATTAGACATTGTTTAGAAAAATAAATTGGTGAAAATTATCAAATATTTATAGGAGATTATCTTCTGAGTAAGTTTTAACTAGCTATAATATGCTTCTTGTTGCGAATCTTCATAGTTTCCGAATTTTAACTGGAAAAAATTAACTGAATATAAAAATGTTTTAGTTATACTGATTACTGATGCTTGGGCATCTTATTTAAATTTTTTTCATTTATTTAGAAATATAGGGAAGTAATTTTATTTGATTTTTTCTTTGAAATGTACAGTAATTTAAATTCATGTCAAAATATTTTTCCCCTATTTTGCTTAAGTATTTTCCTAGGTAATTGTTTTTCATTGGAATACAGATATTAAAGTTTTGCGTCGTTTTATTTTCTTAAATCCTTAATTCATTGCCAGCAAGTGGATTTAAATTAGCTATAATAACATTTACATATTTTTGATTGCAATTCATTTGATTTAAATTTTCATTGCAAATTAAATAAAATCACCTTTGGATTATAAGTTAAATAAAATCATCATTTTGATTAAAAATTAAATAAAATCATCATTTTGATTCAAAATGAAATAAAATCATCATTTTGATTGCAAATTAAATAATATCATCATTTTGATTGCAAATTAAATAAAATGAAAATTTTGATTGCAAATTAAATAAAATCATCCTTTTGATTACAAATTAAATAAAGTTTTCTTATGTTGTCTCAGTCTTAAAGTGTAATGCTGTTGTATATTGAAACGTTTAATTTAAATGAAAGTATCGTTATAATATTTTTCGATAAATAAATTGTCTTGTTAAAAAAAAGCCTGGAACTATTATACTTGAGCTGTATTAATATTTTTAAACGTAATATAAAATAAATACAAAAAATAATCTTAAAGACCAAATATTCCATTTATTAGTCTTATTCAATTTATCCATTAATTTCCTCCAAAATATAATTTTATATATAAGAAAGATATTTATTTATATTATAATTATGAAGGTATCTATCAAATTCTCTAAAAATGCCGTTGAAGCTTTATAAATTATTAAAGTTATTAATTTTAGAATAATAGTAACTTTGTGTCGGAGAAATTCAAAATGATCACTTTTCTCATTGCCTGATTTTGGTAAACCCTAATGCAGCAGAGTTTTTATTTCAAGAGGTGGCATATTTGTTCTTTTCAAGCGTTAACTTTCCAATGATAAAATCCCCTTCATTTTAATGAGTAAGCAAAATTTATTTTGGAACAGGACTAACTGGTTCGCCATAAAACTGAGATGAGTTTTATGAGAATTGTATGATTTTTATAAGATAATTTATAATACTTCAAGTATCTGTTATAAATTAACGCCACAATATCACACATTTTTCCATTTTCAAAAAGATAGATAAAGAAAACAAGAAAGGGAATTTTTATAATGAGCAATTAAAGTCAATACGATAAAAACACTTAAAAATGTAGCTAAAAATATTTAACATTACCTAATAAAGTATGTAAATAGGTAAAAAGTAATTTTTGCAGGAAAACCGATGAGCTTACACACATATTAGAAATTTGGTTATATGTCAAAATTTAGTAATCAGTAAAATTAATTTCACACAACGTACGGCAATTTTAAAATTAGATGAAATATTTATTCTCGGATAGCAACTTATTTAAGGAATATCAACTTATTATCGGATATATACCTATTTAAGTTAAACAAGAACACCCTTTCTTCAACATAAACCTTTGTCATAAAACCAGCTACTAAACGCTTTTTGTTGACTCGAAAGGATGGAACTGAAAATGTTTCTTTTTATATCCCTATTTTTATACCTCTAATCACGGTTACAGCCTCAATAAAGGAAGATTTATGGCAGAAATGGGAAATTTTTCTTGGCTCACGCGTCACTTAAAAACACATAAATCATACTAAAATTTCTGTTACGGCTTTAAACATCACTAACCTCTAGCTTGAAAGAATCAAAAAGGAAAAAAAGTAAGTTATGGATTAAAATGTTAACAGGGAAAAGATTGTTGTAATTTAACAGACAAAAGCAAGAGATGTATTTGAAAATCAGGTTAAACAGAATAATGACTTTATACAAATTTTATTTTTTTTTTGAATTTTTTATAATATAATTTTTTTTAAAAGGATAGGTAGTTTGTTTACTGTTACATTCTTAAAATCTTAAGAAAATTTTTTAAAAAAAATTATATTAAAACATTAATTGATTTGAAATTTTATGATAATGATTGTAAAATGATTTTAAATTGAAGATACGTACTATCACGAATTTTTAAAATTAAATCTTTTTTAAATTAAAGTAAAAATCCTCAATTTTTTAACTATATTTTACGTCATATTAGTTAATTATTGTATAATATTGACTATTGCAAATAAGAATTACTGGTTTACTTTTTAATAAATTTTTAGAATAAATTATTTATTTTTTCAAAAATAACAGAATTTGTAAAAGAAACCCACTTATAAGTTTAAAAAAAGATAAAAAAAAAATTTAAATTAAAAGAAAATGTACTGACTTTTAAAAATAAAATTCGAAATGTATATTTTATTACTGTAAAATTATTTGGGGCTAAATATTAAGTAGGAAATCATAAGTACGTAGAAGAGATAGCTTTAATATGTTGACAAATATTAGTAAACAAAAAATATCATAAAATAAATATATAATAAATAAATTTAATAGATTTATTTATTACATAGTTACTTTAATTATAAAATATAAAAAATAATATAATAAATAAAATGTATTCTTAAATATTCCTTAAAATATTTTTATTTTCAAACTTAGAAAGGTAAATGTTAACTAATGCAGAATAAGTCATGCATTTAATCTATTGCAATGCAACATCATTATTATTACAATAACCTTCTTTGATCAAACAAAATCAAATAACATAAAATTTTATATATCTTTTAAAAATTTCTATAATAATAAGTATAATTCTAAAAGTAGTCTCGCTCTAAAATTGATTTTAAATAATCTAACTTTACATAATTAGCAATTTTTAAGTATGATACAATATTGTATTTATTTTAAATTTACAAGCTTCTAAATAATTAATTTGTTGAATTTTCAGCTCTTATCTCAATTTTGTTGAATCGTTTATTTAAAATTAAAGACAATCTTTTGTAGAAAACTCAGCCAAATAAGCTTTATGTCCAAAGTTTACCACAAACTTAATTTGGCAAGATTTTCGTCGATTTAAAAACTGTTATGAAACAGGAAAATTTTTGGAACTAAACTTAAAATGTGGTCTATCTTGTATTCAACTTTAATTATGCTTTAAAAATTTTATAGTTTACTGAAATTTCATAAGTCATATAATCAAAAAAGTTAGATATTCGTATCTTTTGTAAAAGTTCTTATCTACGTTTCTAATGGTATATTTGTAGAGGTGTATCTAAACATATAGATAATAAAATATTTAAACATGAATTTTTAAGTATGAAATTTTAAATTCAAATAGTTTTCAGGCTATGCTTAAAAGACTAAAAATAAAAAAATTCATAACTTTTACGTAATAAAAACGGTGGGAAATAAATATTATAACGAATTGAAGCTATTAAATTCATTGATTTCTTCTTGAATTTTTAAAAATCAGTATATTGTCCTTTAATAAATTCATATTCTTGTACATTTCCTTTAACAATCATAATTATCGGTTGCTTGAAACTAATTTATTAAAGTTAAAACATCAAGTTCATTTGAATCTTCTGCATGAAAAAAGTTTTTCTGGCGTTTATTAACGAATAGTTATTTATTCGAATATGAAAATGTTGTCATACCTTTCTCGTTTAAAATAAAAGCTGTTTTCTTCAGCCTAGAATACATTTAATTTAATTCAAAATGAAGATAAAATTTCCATAAAAGATAAAATTATTTAATGAGAATCATTTTGTAATGTTCTGTATAACTACAAAAATTTTAAAGGCTTCTTTAAGGAAAATTATTTATTTTAAGGTGGAATAAAAATGCATGACATTAAATCGATTTATCGTAAATGACTATAAGCAATAAATTCTGCTATAACAAAATTTTGCCTAGGGGAAAACATATTGATTTTTATTATTTTAAGGATTTTAAAAAGACATCTTTACGTACATGCAAATTAGTCTTTTGTAGGGGTAAGAATTTTAAATTTTGCATTTTGTTATAGATTGATGTTTGCTAATCAATATATTGGTTAGTTATTTTATTAGGGAAAATTGTAAAAATATATATTGGTTTTTTAATTTCCATTTTATGAATAATTTGTCCAAAATGATTAATCTTAAAATAATGTTTTCTCACCTGGGGTTGAAGTCCTGCGTACATTAAAATCTAAATAAAATTATTTATATTTCAAATGTAAAACAATAAAATATAAATTAGAATGTATAAAAACAATTTAATGCTATATATAAAGAGTTTTTAATTGTGATGTTTTCAAAATGATTATCTAAATTACACTACTGGCCATTAAAATTGCTACACCAAGAAGGCGACATGCTACAGACATGAAATTTATATGGAAGGAAGAAGGTGCTGTGATATGCAAATGATTAGCTTTTCAGAGCATTCAGACGAAGCAGGCGCCAGTAGCGACACCTACAGTGTGTTTAAATTAGGAAATTGTTCAGCCGGTTCCTCATACACAAATTGCATTTGAATGTTGTTACCTGGTGAAAAGTTGTTGTAATGCCTCGTGTAAGAAGAAGAAATGCGTACCAGCACGTTTCTGACTTTGATAAAGGTCGAATTGTAGCGTACCGGGATTGCGGTTTACCTTATCGCAGTATTGCTGCTCGTGTCGGTCGAGATCCAATGACTGTTAGCAGAATATGGAATCGATGGGTTCAGGAAGGTAATACGTAACACCATGCGGGATCTCAACGGCCACTTATCACTAGCAGCCGTATTGTACGGACCTTCCTTGATACGGAACATGTTCGGCTGTTGCCCTGGTCAGCACGTTCTCCAGATCTTTCACCAATAGAAAACGTCTGGTCAATGGTTGCCGAGTGACTGGCTCGTCACCAAACGCCAGTCACTACGGTTGATGAACTGTGGCATCGTGTTAAAGCTGCATGGGCATCTGTACCTGTACATGAAATCCAATCTCTGTTTGACTCAATGCCCAGGCGTATAACTGCTTTTTTTACTGCCAGAGGTGGTTATTCTGTGTACTGATTTCTCAGGATCTATCCAGCCAAATATATATATATATATATATATATATATATATATATATATATATATTGAAAATTTAATCACTTGTTATTTCTAGCATAATATATTTGTCCAATAAATATCATTTTGTTATCTGCATTTCTTCCTGGTGTAGCAATTTTAATGGACAGTAGTGTATTTCACTTACCAAAAAACAAGAAATATTTTTCGTAAGGAGTATTTAAACATGAAATTTATAAAAATATTGAATAATAAACTATTAACATCTTAAATGCCCTGTAAAAATCAACAAGATCTTTATGATGTTTAGCAATGGAATTTGCAATGCATGAAATACATACAATGGAATTTGATTTTTTTATTTTATAAATGCTTACATTTTCAATAAAATGTATTATTTCTCCTCACATTTGGCATGAGTTTGAAGCTACAATAGTTTGGTTGGTTAGGGCATCGATCTCATTATCGGGAGTTTGCAGTGAGTTTGAATCCCGCCTTAACCGAAGTTTCGTCGTTTTCACTAATGGTTGCTGGGATACTTTAAAACTGAGGGTGGTCGCAATGTCCTCTAAGCTAAATGATACCAATGGGGGTGGAAGGTCAAGTATTGGTGTCTTCTGCTTGGTCCCTGCTTCAAAATCAGCAAGATTTCACACGGCTGTTTCCATCTAACTGGTGGAACCCAACACAGGGCTAGGTACAGGGAACCATGCTGGCGCAATAACATTTAGCATGAGACATTTGCCATTCCAAAATGTTTAAGTGTAGAAAAGTATAATGTGATTTGCTTAACTAAGAATTATGTTTCAATAGTTGCGGAATTTTAAAAGTTAAAGTTGTTTCATACATAAAAAACTCAATTAATTGGAAATTATTGTTTTTCTTATATTACTTTTCCTTTTAATCAGTGTTATAGCTTTTAAGGATTATTTAAGTATTTCATATTTTATCCCTGTCTTTTTAGCATTATCATTGTTCCAAAAGAATGTTAAATCTCTTGTTCATAATTGAGGTAGATCGGTTCTTCAATATTTATATTTTTACAAGAAACCATGGCGGTTGCTGAAAAACTGTGCTTTTAATTTCAACGATGCATTAGTTTGACACTCGAATCAGGCTTGGATATTCATAAAGGAAATGCTATTTATTTGCAAACTACGTTAAGTCATTGGTCTTTACGTAATTTGAAAAGAAATAATTAAAAAGAATTACGTAAGGTCAGAGTGGAGTTAGTCCTCATAAGAATAAACACTTCTTAGAACAATAAATCAAATCAGTTTTATTTTTCTTTTACACGAATGAAAATTTATTATTATGAAATAAATAACCTTTTCATTTGTGCCTATTTAAACAAAGGAAAGATGATGAAAATATGATTTTTTAACCGATGGTTGCCTAAGACATAGAAAAAAGTGAAGTCAACTTTAAAATTTTTCTCATTTCGATAAATATTTATATAGTGTAACGTACTCACTCTGGATAGGCTGGCCTCTAGGTGAGAAATGGTCGTTAAGGAATCAAGTTTACGTAATTTAATATTCTTGTGTGAGTAAATATTTATTTACAAATTAACAAGATTATGTAAAAGAACTATCATAAATTATAGGCTCCAGGAAAACTGATTAATTTGTCCCTTTTTGGAACATTCACTGCACATTTGGTCGGGGAAAACTCCTCGTTGGTACTGGGGACCTGAGTCCTAAATTCCGTACTCGGGAATACAGTCTCCGACAATCACTCGATAGGGTCGACGGTCCTTTCCAGGCAGAACTGGAGAATCAAGGTAGTCAAACTCGAGGCCTGGCGTCTCTCTGTGTCTCGATTCTTTCTCAGACTCCTCATTCCATCGTTAGGACTTGTTTACTCCAGGACCTGTTTCAGAGAAGCATCAGGAACACCACACGTAAGTCGAAGCTCTCCTCCGTCCTCACAAGGGTCTGTTATTTATCTTAAATTTTCCCCAATTATCCTGCAGTAATCTCCAGATCCATCTTCTAATCTCACTTTTGACCTCTATTTCCAGCCATTCCACTGATTCGAATCAGAACGAGTGAAGAGACAATAAATTCTTCGAAAGCACATTGTCCATTCCCCAGGTGATTCCAGTTAAATTCAAAGAATTTCATTTGTCATGAAGGACTTTATGGCCCTTAACGAATTCTGTTTGCCATTCCCACATCATATTCCAATCAGAACTAATTGACAGTTTTTGGGTACTATGTTGTTCCTGGAATTCCAACTTGAGAAATCAAGGGAAATCAATCGCGCTGACAGCTGCAAAGGCGTTAACGTCCATTGAAAGTTTGGAAGTAACTTGGGGGTTTCAAGCAATAACGGAGACGTTATTATAGATAAGAGATTAATTAAATCGTAATTTAAAATATACATTATAAAATAACACACTCACACACACATATCAGGATGTGTAAAGTTCTAAAGTATTTGCAACTGTATATGACGTGTTACAGGCTTTCTTACTCTTAGATAAGCTGCAATAGTTTCAATGAGTGATTATAGCGTATTGTAAAAGAATTGGGTTTTCGTGGTCTAGTTTCTATACCAAAAATGTAATAAACTCACATCATGCACAACAACTATGGATAAACCCTAACTAACAATTAATCGAATTTGAATTATGTCGTTAAGAATGATTAATTCCTATCGACAGAATCAAAATACGTGTTTACACATTCGATACAAATCATCAACTAACCATTTCTTCTTCATAGATGGCGCGCTCAGCTCTGTGATAGGATTATTTCTCACGTGTAAGTATATATTTGATATATTATATTTATAATGATGTTTCTGTAAAGGTAATTATATTGTTAAGGTAAAATTATATAGGGAAAAATGATTTTAAGCCCAGATCTGCTTTAATTGAAACAGTGCTGAATAATACTTGGATTTCATAGGGGTAAGTAATTAAAAATTCTCATATTGCATAAAGGTAAATCGTACTGGGATAACCTATGTATCATACATATTTACACTCACTTCCAAAAGTTAAGGACGAAAATGTAAAATATAAAAAAAATACTGCTTTGATTGACACAAAATTCGGCTGGAAAGTAATATATATATTTATGCATTATATGAAACCAATAATTATATACAGAAATGAAGACAATATTAAATATTTGTAAGTTATATGATAATGACATACTGGAGATTTAAATAGAATTATGTATAAAGTGAAAATAAATAGCATAAAATGAAATAAAAGAACATTAACAGGGTATGTGTGATCCCCCTCTTAATCTGTATGCAAAGTTTACACCCTGTGACCATACTTTCAAATAGGTGGTCAACCACCCCAGAATTAAGCAATAGCCATTCTTCTTGTAGAGCAATTTCCAGCCCAATAAGAGTGGCTGGAGGTGGAAAACGTGAAGGTACAGTACGGTCGATAAAGAGCATCCCAAAGATTTTCAATGGGATTAAAGTCCGGCAAATATGCTGGTCACGCCATACGCGCAATCCCTTCACTCTCCAGGTAGTCATCTACGATGTCAGCTCTATGGGGACGTGCGTTATCGTCCATTAAAACAAAAGTAGGGACAACTGCTGCAGCGTACAATCTCACAATAGGTTCTAGGACTTCATCTCGATCCCGGACAGCCGTCACAAAATCCCGTTTAAAGATATGCAGGTCAGTGCGGTATCCTAATGAAATCCCTGCTCACACCGTAACGTTTCCGCTTCGGAATGCGTGGTGTTCGGTGATGTTTTGGGGCTGATTATCTGTTTCTTGTTCACGCCGAATCCTTTTACGCTTATCATCTGGCTTCAAAACAAATCTTGACTCATCAGTATACATCACATTGATCCAGTCGATACAGTCCAATCGACATATTCCCGGCACCACTTTAATCGTTCCCCTTTTGATTGGACGGAACGACATACACAAACTCGAGTTACTCGGGCGTACAGTCCACTCATGTGTTATCTTCGGCATACAGTAGCTGCAGATATCACATTACCTGTAACCATAGATGCCACACGTGTGGAGGTCGCTTTGCGATTCCGCTTGGCTAAAATCACAATATATCGATCTTCCGTGATGTTTTTAATCCTTGAGCGGCCGGCAACGGGCCTTCGGAGAATATCTGCGTGGTTTGGGATTGTTTATAAATGTGAAAATACAGAATAATGAACGCCGAAGAACAACATTTGAGATCGACTGTTTTGCTTCAAAGCGCCTCACAGCACTCCAGCGCTCAGAGTCTTCTATTCGTCTACTGGAAGTCATAAAAACACGTATGTCTTGAAAACAAACTGTATGACAATTTTAAACACCTTCTATCAGCAATTAGAATAAACTTCTGTAACTTTTCATAAAGATGGTATCTTAAGACTGCCTTTTTTGCATATTTCTTAACATGAAAGCACGATTGACTGTTACCTAACATATTTGCATACTTCTATCTACCTGTGCAGCGATTTGCATCCTCTTCAACTTTTATTGGAAATTAGTATTTTATTCTCTGTGTTTACCTTTTGGAAGTAAATGTATATACATTCGTATAATATTTCACAAACTTTAATCAGTGTAATTTTACAAAGTATAAAATCTCTTGTTGTTGCTTATGGCACTTGGACAAGTCAAGCTCGCTATGCCATTGGCTATACGAATAAGTCAGCAAGATGTGTCTTTCGCTTAACCAGAGCGCCACGAGTGTGAAAGTACGACTTTGTTCTAAACTCCTCTGATAAATGGCACCACCAGAGGAACCACTCCCTGAGTTTTAATATCAATC